>JACMZG010001914.1:36176396-36188896 GCA_018340805.1 Microvelia longipes
CCTTTTTGCGGCAAAAATATTAACCCTGAATTTTGCCGATTTTTTGAAAATTTCGCTGACTCAGCAAACCGGGTTAATGACGTCACCAAAACCTGGTTTTCAATAGGGTTCGTGTCCTCCCAAGGCTGATTTTTGTACCAATTTTGGTTAAAAATTATTAATCCGTTCGAAAGATGGAGTGTTTACAAGAAAGTGTCTAGAATACATATATATATATATATATATATATATATATATATATATATATATATATATATATATCATATATATATATATATATATATATATATATATATATATATATATATATATAATTATATGTATATATATATAAAGTCTCGCGAAACTTATTTTTTCGTCATTAGGGACCTCTGAAACGGATTTGTGTCGTGGTCCGAGGTTCGAATTCCGCCATGACGCCTATCCCATTAGGCGAATTTCCAAAGGAAATTCGCTAAAATGAGAGGGTCTTATTTTTTTTGTTAATCCAATGATTCCCCTTCTTTAATATGTAGAAAAGGAAAATAAAATTTGAGATTTAACTATGAAGCTTTCAATTTTGGACAATAAACAAGGGATCAAGTGCTTAAATGTTCTTATTTTTTCCGCTAGCAGTATTTAGTTTAATTACCGATAGCAATACAGCTGATTCGTTGAAATATTTCCATATATCTATATTAAATATAATTATGTTCCATTAAATATAAGTCATTAACGATAAACTAATGATAAGTTCTAGAGGTATCGCAATGCTTGCGTAACCTCATCAAACATAATTAAATAATAATTGATATCAATCTGATAATACGACAATAAAATTGATATTGAGGACAGCTCGTTAACTTTCTTGATAATTAGATAAATTAGAGGCGAGTTTTAATCAAATTATAGAATGAAGAAATGTTAATATATTAATACTAAAATATAAAGAATAAATTTTATAACGGAGTCTGAAAAATTCTTCAATAAATAAAATTCTGGCGTGGTGGTCCGAAAGTCGGGCGAATTTCCTTTGGAATGATTGATTTCTTTTTTGCGCACCAATCCAGTTCTTGTTCAGGTTTTCGGTTTATGTCCATTAAACTCTACAAAAATACGCTGGGACCTCACACGCATGTATACAGACAGACAACTTAGCAAAAAGGAAAATAAACTCTATGGAGGTCTTTAAATAGATAATTCAGTTGAAATCCCGGTTTTAGATCTTATGAAATCTAAAACATAAACCGTAAAATCCCAGCAAACATAATAATTTCCCTATATCTCTACGGTATAATTAAGGAAAAGTAAAAAGTTAAAGTTTATGTTACAGCTCTCCAAAATTATATCAAAGAGACCTTATATATTTTTTCTCAGATTAAAATATTATATTTACGGAAGGCTTAGTTCACCGAAAACTATATTAAAAGTTTTCAGAGTTAAGACATATGTTATAAAGCCATGGTTACGTAATCTGGTTTTAAAACCTTACTTTTTGTTACTAAAACCTTACGTAATAATAAGCCCTTAACATTACAATTGAGGAATTATCTTATATTATTGATACAAAATATCCAGTAATAACAGTAGCCATCCGTGACTAATTTTACTTTATGAACAAATTGTATTAAAAATAAGATTTACCTAGTCAAAAATGCTGGCCCTGAGGTCCGTAAGGAGGCCGAATTTTCTTTGAAATGGATGCTTTCTTGCTCAACAATACAGTTTGGGCTTAATTTTCCGGTATATGCATTATGGCCAGAGAAGTAGCGTGACAACTTGTTATTTAATTTTCCGATTTTTCAAAGAAAATGCGCCCCATCATCATATCTCGGATATAGTTGAATCTCAGTACAAAAATTAACCTTATTATATTTAGACGCCATTAACCTACAATAAAGACTCATTACCAAAAATGTTAAAAACCACAAAATATCGAAACATTGTGTGATCAAGCTGATAATTAATACGGGTATACTGTCATGTATAATTTATAGTGAACATAATATTATAAGACGTTAAATTTTATTATAAGGATTAGTTCTGTATTTATCGATTGACAGGTATAAAAATTTATTGTGTCAATCACGATTTTTTGGCTAATAAAATTGAAAATTCGCTTTTATCGTGGCAGTATGCCACTTGCAATCTGTTTTTCATATTAATAGTTTATGCCATATGACAAACAAATATAAGCCAACAACCATAAGCAGCCACAGGGAGAGCCAGGAGTTGCGCTCCTAAGCGCTGACGTCGCGTATCGGCCAAGAGACCAAAAGCGACTTGTTTGACTAAATTTTCTTTAAAAAAAATCGCAAAAGAGATGGCTTTGTGATCGCTAATTAGTTAATTAATTAATAATCAGATTTGCAAATGAGAAACCCTGGAGTGTGTCCGATATCCATTTTGAAGGTCCCTAACCACGAAAAAATCTTTTTGCGAAACTTAATATATACGCGTAATATATATATATATATATATATGTATATATATATATATATATATATATATATATATATATATATATATATATATATATATATTATATATATATATATATATATATATTATATAAATATATATATATATATATATATATATATATATTATTATAATTTTATTTATTTATTTATTATTTATTTTATTATTTTATATTTTGAAGAGCCCATAACAGATAAACCACAAGTAGGGAACTCTGCATATAAGAACACAGATAATAATCAGAAATTAAAAATTAAAGAATAAAATTAAACTTAACCTAATTGACTAGAAAACGTACTGATAAAATTATGTAACTTAAATCTTAAAAAAAAAATCAAGCCAATAGATTCAGAACAGAGGATAAAGTACAGAACGTAAACAAATTATCACGAGTGATAGGTAGAGAATTAACAACACTAACAAGACGGACAAGAGGGATAGGGAGGATAATAAGCGAATATACAATAGGCGACCAGCTCTACGACCTGCTGGTAAGAATTCGACCTGATCCTGAACTTGAGGGCACATACTTCTCCAGATAAGGCCTTGATGAGAAAAACTGCTTCATGAGCCGATCTTCTTCTGCTCAGCAAATCTAATCCTAATCTTCTACACATAGATTCATAAGAATAATAACAACGACGATACAAATAACGAATATAAACAATACGAACAAAACGACGTTGGAAAGACTCAATGCGATCAGACAAGGTAACACCTATGTATTCCAAACTGAAACAGCATACTCCAGACAAGACGAACCAAAGACCTATACAGACATAAGAGACATTCAAGAGAAAGACCTCGACAAATATAAGAATAAGATTGGAGAGAGCGAGTAGCAGCAGAAATTCTTGACATACATCTCGGTGAAGTTAAGCTTACTCGTCAGAGTAACACCAGTACAATATATAATATATATATATATATATATATATATATATATATATATATATATATATATATACGCGTTATATGTATGTTTGTATTTCATTCAGATTTTTGTTAACACGCTATCTTTCGAACAGATAAACATTTTTTTACGTAACTTGGTACAAAAATCACCTTAGGAAGTACACGACCTCTATAGAAAACCAGGTTGCTGTGACGTCATTAACCCGGTTTGCTAAGTCAGATAATTTTTCAAAAAATCGTAAAAATTGAAGGTTATTATTTTTCGCCGCAAAAAGGTCCATTTTAATGTTTATTGAGGCGTTGAATCGAATGAACCCGGTCCGAAGTCGATACAACCACTTTAAGTGACCAAAAGTCACTCACGAAAAATCCGTGAAAATAACAGGAAACCAAAATAACGGTCGATAAGAAATAATTTTTGAATGGGGTGTTGTTTTCGATGTTTTTTGGGGTGCTGAATACAATAACACCGGTCCTAAGTCGATGAGACTCCTTAAAGGTAGGGTTCATAGGTTCGAATCTTGGCACCAGCATTAATTTTTTCTCGTCTTAATAAAAGTTTATAACTTCAAAATAATTCTGACGCGTATATTAGGCGAATTTTCTTTTAAATGCGCGCTTTCTTGCTTATCAATCGAAATAAAATTGTTTTTGAGTTTGAATCCCCACTCAATATTACTTTATGCTTGCAAACATTTGCTAAAAAACTAATACTGTAAGTATCACATTACACAAATAGAAACAAGGAAATTTAAAAATAAAATGAAATCTAAAGTAAGATATAAACTATGAGGTAATCCGAAAAATGCTATGACTAGTTTACAAATTCTGTGGGAAGATAATCTACTACTTACTAAAATAGACTACAAGTTTACTCCACTCTGATTCATTACATGACTAAGGAGCATTGGCATAACAATTTTATTCTGATAAAAATGAAAAAAGCAGCTGTATGGCTTCAAAAAGAAGAGAGAAAACAGGATACCATACAAAATTACTAAATGTAAGAACGAATTAATTTTAACATTATGTGTATGAATTGGGTTATCAATTTCCAAAACAAATTTATTTAAACTCTGTATTGTTAGTCAAATGTGTATTATTTCTACCAAATTTACTGCAGCAAAAAGTAGTGCGCCCGTACCTTTTTAGGAAATTTTAAAAGAAAAATTATTTAATAGGGATGGGACATGCAGAGGGGAGGTTTTAATTTACGATTTGCACCATTAAATTCTATCTATTCGCCATAAAGAATTAAAATTTGATACAGAAATTTACGACAGGTTTGCTTAACAGGTTTATCAAATTTGATGCTATTCTGAAGAAATTCGAGCCAGCGATTTTTTAAAAATAATTTTATTAAAAAGTTTAAAATTGCGATGTTAGATGTCACAACAAATCTTTTGGGTAAAACAAAATCACGTAAAAACAAAATAAGACAACGAGATAGATCCAAAGTCCAAATAATTACCAAAAAGTTTCGAAAATAAAAATTTAGCTCTAAGATGTTGTAGTTCATAGTTGAAGTACCTAAAATACCACCTCGACAAAATGTATATCAATTCATTTGGTACCTGGTTAGAATTAGAGGTTACAGTATATAGAAGCAATGTAGAAAGAAAAAAGTCATACCAACGATGGGGAGGGGGAGATTAATTAATTATTAAAAAGCACAATCAGTAATATGATTGGCCCTTATGACTGAATTTTAACTAACTTAAGTGACATTTATTTATTTGAACTTTACAAGCTTTTATGTCAACTTTACTTCAATAAAATAAACTTTACTAAAATAAAATAACGTTATTCTATAACGGTGATGTTAGTTTATTTCATTCAAAAAGTAAAGGAACAAACATACTGGTCGTCCTTTCGTGTTGGATGAGGACGGAAGTCAAAATAAAGATAACCTTCAGCCTGTACAAACTACCTTTAGATTTTATTCCGTTAGAATTATCATTTTGTTATAATATTTCTTGACAGACAACAGGTTGAAATTAATCAAGATAAACTTGTTAATCAGCTGGCTCTATACCTTGACTTTGAATGAAAGTTCAAATTGTTCAAGTCTTTTGAACATGAGCTTAATTAGAATGAATTTAGCAAATAATGAAAAAATAGAAGCCTGTCCACAAAAACCATAATTGGCAAAGCGCTTTCAACCTAACTAGAGGCCATCATCAGTAAGCAAGTCTAGGGAACGGAGTACTTTTAAACTGTTTCACACAACATCGAATTAGCAGCACTCATCCTCACAGCTTCGGACTCGTTTCACTCGTGCTCAAAATATGGAAATCACGTAATTAAAATATATATGTGTTTTTGTGTGTGTGAAACTTTATAGAAACATTTACTAGATGTTTCTATAACGCTTTCTCTGATTAAAATGAAACTTGGTACAAAAACGACTTTTTTAATGTCCCGTGCCTTATTGTTTATGAAATATGTGAAACGTTATTAACTCACAATAATGACTCAGAAAAATTCCAACAAATCAAAAAATTTCAAAAAGAGTTCTGATCATGTTGAAATTTTACACACAAGAACTACTATTTATGATAAACAAATATCTGAAAATTTTAATTATCAGCATTAGTTCCGATTTATTGATAGGCATATAGAACATAATGTAAAAACATCGCGTTTTTTTTTTTACTTATAAATTTGGATGTGATTTGGATATTCGCTTATACCGTGGCAGTATGCTACTTATAAGTGATGCCATTAAATTAGCGATATGAGAAACTGATACAGGACAACAGCCATGTGGCCTCATAACGGCCAAGAAGACGAAGGCCTCTCGTTTTGAATTTCGGTTTAGTTATCAATGACAATTTAGTAGCTATAAAGTGTTTTTGTATTAAGTTGCTATTCACTAGCATAAACACACTGGGGGCTACGATGATAACAGGGATAGACAAACTTATAGAAAAAGTAGACAGTATAAAATAAAACGAGAGAAAAAAATTGAAATAAAGCAGAGGGAGGAGGAAAGATAGAGTAGAGAAGGCAAAAGGAAGGGCTCTAGTGAAAGGGAAGTTAATAAGAAGGGCTAAGTGAAAGGAGATGATAAGAGAGAGAAAGAAAATAAGATTACATTGTAGAGAACCCTTGCGAGGTCAACCTTCAGCGACGCCATCCCCTGACACGCTAAGCAGTCCGCCTAACGCAAATAGGCGGCTGACTTCCCAAGAGGTGTTCCCTTTACCTGTGCCTGTCGGGATTACGGACTTTGAGCACGATTGGCTGTGTTATAGAGCCAAACAGACATAGGATTAGCTAGAGTGTGCCTGGAATGCTTCTCTTACCTTCAGGCACCCTATCACATGCTCGAATCCGACTCGGCACTCTGCATAACGCAGGTACCAGTGGATGCAGTTTTACCTCATGCCCAGGAGGTAAGGTCAATTTAGAAAAGCTTTACCTTGTATATTCCAAAATAAAACGTTTGTATCTTGTATCCCGGTATTTCTTTAGGAAGTATTCCATTAATTGGTTCGCAAGGAAGAAGTGAAATTTCATTAGATATAATCCCCCAACAAACTGAGTAGGCTTCCGCGGTCATTGTCGTAAATATTAAGGTCTTTCAGTGGTAACCACGTCAATGTTTATGTTCTACAAAACTAAACATGTTCAGTTCAGTAGAATACAGAGTGTTTTTGGACATCTTTCATGATGTCCTGTACACCAGAAGATGCCTCCCACAGTGTTAGCGTTGGATGAATCAAAATCGGATTAATGAATCAAACGTCAGATCTCGGATTTACGAATTACACGGATTCATCAACGAAATGTCAGATTTATCATTTACATTAGCGCGGTCACCACCAGAAGACCTTAGCTAAAATTTGATAATTAGATGAGCTTAGAAAATTAATAACTTGTAAGCAATTAAAAATGAAACAAACATATAGTTATATCTGAGATTATTACAACTTTAATCCTATAAAAAGCCCATTTTTCTTTGTAAATTTGCTAGAAGGATATAGACTAGAAAGAAAATATCATTAATGTCACGTCCAGTGATATTATTAAACTTATTAATTAATCAACATATAACACTTATTTAAATATAACAATACAAAAATGATGTAACACAAGATATAAATTATTAATATCACTCACATATAACCTTACCAACAAAAATCAGGTCATGCTCTAATTAAGATATTATAATTAATAAGAAAATATGAAACAGCTAAAGATACAGAAATATATAGTTATAGTTAAATACTAGCAAATCCCTGTTAACATTTTAACAATAGCATGGGTTTCTGTTTTTTATGTTATCTATTTAAAAAAAAACTAAATTTATATTTCAAAATTAATATTTCAGTAAAATAAAAGAGTAACGCGATAAGATAAATAAATCGAACCATAAGAAATCATATTATTTAAATTTTGTTAAATCATTTTATAGATGTAAAATTGCATGTAAAGCTATCATTAAATGCAATGATTATAGATGAATAATTATATGATAAAAATTGTCTTTTAAGAGTGTACCGCAACTGAAATGTATAACACCCTGAAGTGACACTCGGTAATTCGGTAATTTTCCGAGTGTGTAATGAACTTTTCCGAATCGGCCTTAGATCATCTATCTTGATATCTCATCATGTATTTACTAGACTGAGTTAACCCAATTTCTCTACTACTCTAAACTCATATTTTCTTCCCAAACTTCCTTAGGCATTTTGTGGCTGAGGCCACAATGAGCAAAATGAGCTTAAGGCCAGAAGCCAATAAACGATCAAAGAACGGGTCAACATATATTGTTGAAAAGCTGATGTAAGAGAACGAGACCTATTCAAACTTTCTATACCTACTTCTTACCTAGTTCTTGAAATTTAGCTTATTTGTGATTATTGTTTAAAAGAAACTTAAATTATCGTCACTTTCAAAATGCTCCAGTTATATTTCATAAACGAATAATTCTTTTCTCAAAATTGGAGAGAATGCGGCCGTTAAAAAAAATGTACGGTTTTTATTCTGGATAATGCAATTTTCAAAAACGAAATTTCGACTTTTGTCATAGAGGCAGATATTAAAATCAAAGGAACGGTTCTGGATGCCCCTGCTTTACGATAATAGATAAACCTATTCTGCGTGAGTATAGGAACAGATTAGTTAAGCTATTAACAGACGGTTTTAAATTAAGGTATATCAAGTAACTTCAGAAAATGAAATGTGAAGAATGAATGAGAAATATATAATCAGTTCTATAAGGGCTTTCTTAGCAAAAATACAAGCAATGGGACAATTCTTGAACTGTCCCATTGATTGTATCAGAAGTCAAAAACAGACCTTGGTCGTTTAATCCACCTTTAACCTTTCACGTACACATGTGCAAGGTAAAAGGAGGATCAAAAATTACCTTGAACTGTGCCATTGATGGCATTTTTTATAGGAAATCGCTTACAAAGCGTCTTTTATTTTTTTTACATTTTATTTTCTTACATTATCTCCTAATTATTTTTTAAAAACAAAGTATTAAGTCAAACCTACATTTTGGTCGTTTCATGCATAAAAATCTGCATTATTTATAAATTTTGTTTGTTTTTATTAATTACTCCCCGATTCACATTGCTTCTTCACCTTTAACAACAATTTTTCATCAAATTATCTAAAACAATTTAAATATATTATGTTAAATCCGTGGAAAACAATGAAAGTGTATTGATGTCAAACCTGTTTACGTTCACACGAGTCACTTCTGTGATCAATTTAGAAAAACAAGATTTTCAAGAAAAATAAGAATAAATTTAAATTTGTAATTTAATTGTTTTAAGAGATGAAATGGTCCGTATCCCTGACCGTATTCCCATGACTCCATGGGATAAACACAAGGGTATTAAATTTAACAATAGATATATTTAAATAAAAATAAAATAGTTTTTAACTTTATGTTTCCTGTTTTAATGATTTTGAATCCACATCTTGAAGAGATGCAGACAATAGGTAATTCCCATGCTTCATTTTCATTAGATTTTAAAATTTTTATGAGTTTTATTTCCACTTTTAAAACGTTAGTTTAAAAGAAAAATAAAGCTCCCTCAGCAAAATTTTTAATCCAAAAGTAAAATTATAAATAATAGTAGATTATTTTACTAGGCGGTAAAGTGGCATTTTATTTTTGCGGAAATTTGTTAATTAGCGAGTCAATAAATAATTTCCAAAGCAATAACATCACTTTACCGCCATGTAAGATATACTATTTTTGAGACCTCATTATCTATACTAATTTTTAATTAAATATATAAAAAAAACAATTCCCTACAAGAAAATTAATTAAGAAATATTATAATAACAAATAAATGGTTTTAAAATTTTTAAAACCGAATAAGGTACAAAGGAAACCGAATAAGGTACACTTTCTTCTTTATCTTCTTAGATTACATGGGACACTTAATATTTCAGACAATAATTACTGTCCGACAACTATTTTCACTGCCACGGCAGTAAAGTAGTTCTTTTACTGCTTTGGCAATAAAATAGCAATTAACTAATTTTCTTGTGTCACTAAAGTACCTAATTTACTGCGCTATCAAAAAATAGTTTTTTTTATTATAATTGAATGTCTCATAAAAAAGACTGAAAACTTAAGGGAATAATTTTTTTGGGGGGAAAATTTCCCTCCATTCAGACTACAGTTCTGAAACAACTAGTTTGTTGGTCAGTAAGAGAGTGTAAACAGTATAGACGTCAAGATTTAAGACAACACTGCTAAATTTTTTTACGACTTTTGAATGTACCCTTTTAAACATGATATTTTTCATTTTAAAATTTCCTCACCTGTACCGTAGGTGCATCATTTTGTTACCAAACAATTCAATGAAGCGAGACCGAAGTAATTCCACCTAAAGCTTTAAGTAACTGAGGACAAGCAAGGTGAGTCCAAAGTTGCTCCCCCAACTAGACTTTAGATTAAAATTTTACTCTGAAGTTAGCGTAACGAGATCGAAGGAATCTCACTTTATGCTTTGGATAATCATGAAATTCTGAGGACGAACGAAGCAAGTCCGAAGTTAAACCATAAAATCCCACAATAACGTTCTAAATTTTAAGAGGACGGTCTAGGATTTTTTAAAGGAGGAATGGCATTGCTTATTCTGGCAACTGCCCAGTCACTGTTATGTTTATAAGTATAAAAATCTGTATTAAAATTACAAACATTTTTTGAGAAAACATCTGGTTTATTTTAAACAAAATATATATCCGGATATATTTCGTGCTATGGAATTCCAAAGATATTCAGTGTTTATATAAAAGAAAAACACTCCGGCTAACATACCGCTAGAGCTGTAAAATTAATGATATTTTAAATATGTTTTTAAATTAACTGTTTTAGGATGGATCATATTAAATTATCGATCCATTATCTATCTCTGTATTAATTAGAAGGTTAATTAATATTTTTTGTTAATAAAGATTTGATTAGTTATGAAGCTGAAAAAAAAAAATTTGAATAACAATATCACGATGAAGCTCGATATTTGAAATGATTCTACCAGGAATTTTGCTTGTAAGTGATGTGCTGATATCACTGGGCTTGAGTAAGGTGGAAAGTGCTTTTCAAAAACATGTATTTGTAAAATATAATTTGGATAAAGACACCTAGAAATATAATAATCTACATTCCATGTCACAACCCTAGAGGTCTCAAATGATAGTATTAAGTGATGTATCCTTGCATTTAGAAAGAAATTCCTTTATATCGTGGCAGCATGCCACTTGTATGAATTAGTAATAGGAAGCAAACTAATAAAGGACAATAACTATGCGGCCCCGAAGCGGCCACAGGGATGCACACCCAGCGCGGTGCGCCGGCGCTACGCGGCCAACAGGCCTTGGGCCTCTTGTTTATGTTCTGTCTAAGTATCTAATAATAGAAATCTTCATTCACTAAATAAATGTAAGGCAAGGTTGAAAACACCTCACCCCACCATATTTATAAACATAACATAAACACATTACAGCATACAGGGATTAAAAAATCGGGTACGGGGTACCTGATTTTTTTTTAAAAAAAGTACCTGAGAACTTTTCATCATTACATGATGAAAAGTTGTAATAAAAAAAACTGTACTCGCTTCGCTCGTCCTCAGAAATACAGTTCGCCAAATTTATACTGCAACGCGCCTTTGCACTCGCTTTACTCATCTTCTGATAGTAAATGCATCCGTATCATACTCGGCGGTTACCCATACAGCACTAACCACGCTCAATGGTCCTTAATTTTAATATTTTTATGATTCAACAAAAATCATAGATATTTCAACTCAATTAGGCCATTTCCCATTTTTTTACAATTTTTTAAAAACGTACACGTCATTTAATAAAAATTTAACTAATGCTGATAATGAGATGAAACTTGGCACATATGTTAGTCTTATACATAGTCATACATTATACATATTTTCCGAATAGTACAACTACACAATTGTATATAATTTCAATTCTCTAGCATAAATACACTGGGCGCTACGGTGATAACAGACACCCTCACATACATACATAAACACACACATGCAGACAGACAACGTTGCGGAAACCACTCAGGTGGCCTTAAAACAGATAATTCCGGTTATATCCCGGTTTCGAATTTTT
Organism: Microvelia longipes; assembly: GCA_018340805.1. Lineage (NCBI taxonomy): Eukaryota > Metazoa > Arthropoda > Insecta > Hemiptera > Veliidae > Microvelia > Microvelia longipes. Next base: position 36,188,382 of record JACMZG010001914.1, read on the forward strand.
CGCAAACACAATACTTTTCCTATATACCTACGGTATAAATGAGGAAAAGTAATAATTGTGCGGATTAATCTGTAATTTAATCTTCTAGGGATAATAACACAACAAAAACCACTTACTTATTTTAAGAGAATGTCAGAAAGTCGCTGGTATTTCTTTGCTACTTACCAAAACTTAGTCTGATAAGTTAAAAAGCATCATTACACGAAAATTTATAGTAATAATAAATCCCAATAATTTATTTTTATTTAATTAACGTAATATTTAAAAAAAAAATACAATTTTTTAATTTTAATCCACAGAGTTTGAAGCAATTAAACAGTATCCTTGGACAATACATTTTTAGTTGACTAACTTACAGGCGGGATGTTACATTACAACACATAGATCTTTTCCACAGCAATTACACCTTAATATCACATAAACAGTCAAGGGCAGTCAGCAAAAACAACACCGGCAAGGAAAACCTATTAACATGGGTATATTCACTAAGCCAAGATTTTAAACATTTTTTTTAA
>JACMZG010001914.1:36196396-36398896 GCA_018340805.1 Microvelia longipes
ACCATATTTTTTTTGTTTTTGTTATGTTTAACGACTATTTTACACCTAAAACTGAGGTTAGAATTAAAACTTTTGACATTCTTTTATTAAAGCAATGTTTCTAGTTTAAAAATATATCCATATAAAAATTTTATTTAAATGCAACATCATCCAAAATGGCGCCGAAGTGAACTAATTAAAAAAAATGTTTTTCATTTAGCTCGGTTAAAATTGTCCGATTTTGATGCGGTCTTCACTAATCTTCCTTATTTTCATTCTTTAAGACCAAAAAAAAGTTCCCTATACCTAACTATAAATTAAAAAAGTTAGCATCAACATCTCTATGACAGGCGCGAAGCGCGCCCGAAAACGGATTTTTCTCGTCTGTCACTATTACATTGATCCAACGCCGAAAACCGCATCCTTCCAGCTGTTATAGTTTCCGAGAAAAAGGTCTTGTCCTTCTTAGCTGGACCACCCTGTATATAAGTATATATATAAGTGCTTGTGGGGAGGACACGAACCATCCATCGATTTGTTTTTTAACACCCATGTAGTCATATATGTGTGCTAAGTTTCACATCAATATCAGTATTAGTTCAATTTTTATTGAATGACGAGAACACGTTTTTAAAAATATTGTAAAAATTCGAAAAATTATTTAATTGAGTTGAAATTTTTTCACAAAAAAATATTTTTATGCAATAAATAAGAATGTGATCTTTGTTTCAATACGGGAAGTATATCTGCAGTTATTGTAGATATCTACGGGTTTTATTATCATAAAAATTAAGGAGCATAGTGACCACTGGTAATATTACGAATGTATTTACGTCCAAGGACGAGCGAAGACATGTCCCCGAATGAATTTGATGATTTCTGTATTCTGAGGACAAGCAAAGCGAGTCCAGAGGAGTGAAGATGAGTTTAGCGAATCTGATGTGATTCTCCGATCCGATGAATTTTCTGAGGTACCCCGTACTCGATTTTTCTATAATTGTTTTATCTGTTCGCTCAAATTCTAATTTTAAATTAGTTTTAAATAATTGAGTTTTAACACATCATAGTCATGTTTAATGTTAGATTGACAGTGAATAAAAATCAAACCGGTTCAGATCAGCGAGTTTTTTCACAAAAGTTGTGGAACGCAACAATACAAGTGTACAGCAAATATAGTATAGTAAAATATAGTGTACCTATGTCTGTACACTAGAGTTACAGTAAATATGATTGTAAACTTACAGGTTAAGATCAGGCTTCCCGATTGAAAGAAAATAGTACTTATTTCGTCCCAATTGTTGGAAACAACTTTATTATGTAAAAAAGGTATGACCAAAAGTATCTACAAGTATGTTTCCTTTTTCATTTTTTAACATATTTTATTGATTAATACAACAACGATTGTTACAAGTATTAGAGTTAAATAGTTTTAGTGGCTTGAGAGGCTTGGCAAAGAAACAATCCAGTGATTGCACTCAGAAGTATGTTTCCAACAGTGAAAATCAAAAATTAGGTTAGGCAACCTAACTAGACTAAGTAGTTAAGATGTTAGTTAAGTTACTTCACCTTATTAATGAGGTTACCGCCGAAAGACTAAAAGCCTCTCAACTTTAATACAACCTGAATAATTGCTTTTAGTTAACATCAATATTAACTAAATATTTCAGTCTTAATTTTGAAAATATGTTTAGATTACAAACATAAATTTTCAAAATAAGAACTAAAGTCTTCATTAATTTTACCCATAATTTAAGTGTAAACACTCCAATATTTAATTGTTTAACTAACTGAATATTATTAATATTATAAAAGAACAATGGTGAAAATAACCCAAACTAGGCTAGATTAGAACACACGCCGATACATTGTCAGTCTGATGGTCAATCAACTAAGTTAGGTTGTACGATCCAATCTACGTTAAAAATTGTGATAATCAAATTTTCCAAGAAAATCTGTACCGCGAGACTGCAGCAACGGAATTTAGAGCTACTTTGAGAAGCCAGACTAAAATGTGGACGTTTAAAAATAATAAATTAACACCTTTTTGAAATTCGTATTTATGTTAAAATATACCCATACATGTACTGTTAACTTTTACTGACCTTGGAAAAAGTTTATAATAATTAATTTATAAATCCCATTAGACAAAGTGTCTACAACAAAGCTATTACATAAAACTAAATTATGCATAGAGTGACGTTTACTTGTCTTCGTTATGCAAAAATATTCAAAATTTCTCTGAGAACGGACTGGATAGGTGTAATGACTCTAATGCCAAAGGCCACCAGGCTCATCTTCATTCTGGGTATAAAAAAATCGATTCTATTCAAATTCAATTTTTTTCACAAAATCATCATCATTTAGTACGTATATTTAAATAAGTATGAACCTAAGAAGAGCAATAGTTATATAAAGCTGATGTGCCGGTAGGTTCTATAATTTATAGGTGTATATGGCAAGTATTTTTATCGTCACTACAATTAGTACTACAGTTAATTGTCAGTATGAACTGTCTAGTATGGTTCGTCGAAAAAATTTTATAATTGCATTTACAGTTGTTTCATAAGGCAAAAGTTGCGAAAGGTTATAATGATAAAAGTATTACAAAGAAACTGTTTAGAGTTAAGAGGTTTTCTTCTATAGATGGTCTCAGGATATCCAAACAATTTCCAGTCCATTATCACATATGATTAAGGTATTAATTAAGGAGACGTGCAACTATAAATGCACAAAATTGCACAAAATTATTATTTTCGAGATCCGTGTAGCCAGAAATCTCCCAAAATAATATAAAACTTTTCTTGTCTGAGTCGTAAACAGATACAAGCAGAGGGGGTAGGAAACATTTCAACACCAGAAAAATCAGACATTATAAGTTAAATATTATTTGGCACAAAACCAGATTAAGGGGGAAAAATGAAAGGGAAATAAATAAATTTATTTATTATAAATTATTTATTTAAGGGGGATAAATTTATTATCCCCCTGAATTTTCGCTACAATACTGATTCTCTTCTCTAAATCGTAAATCCATGTTTACATACAAGTTAATAAACCTATCTTTCAGTTTTCTGATAATAATTCTCTTTAAAGTTATCAATAGTCCATGTAAAAGTCGTAACTAAACTTATAAAGAGACTCCATATCTGATGGAGCCTCCCCCCAATCTGATGACCCCCTCCAACTAGTTTTGAACATTAACAACAGTCGGAAAATAACCCCCCAATTTTTTGAAAAAGTTAACATTAGTAAAAAAGTACAAGGTAACAACAACGGTAAACAACAGGTAAACAAAATAAAAAATCCACAAGAGTTACATCTTATTATCGACCATTAACAGAAAGAGGAAGATATTATTTTACTTATCTTTTATCTCAAGCTGATTGGAACTACCTGGACAGTGTGTGTGCAACTAGTGATAAATTTAAATTGTTTATAGACAAAATAAGCTATCTATATCAACAAGCATTTCCTTTGAAAAAGCTTAAATGTAATAATTCTAAGAAACGTTACAGTCCATGGATTACTGACTTGGAGGTTGAAATGAAAAAATCACTTCAAAATTGGTATGATATGGGCAAAATAGATAAATCTAGTAAAGAGTGGAGACGTTATAAATGGGAGCAAAAGTATATAGAAAGCATTTAAGAGAATAAAGCAAGACTTTAATGAAAATAAAATTAAGAAAGCAGATACATTAGTAAAGCTACGTGGCAGGTAATCAAGGATGAATGTGGTCCAAATGGTTATAAAAATAGAAGTGATAAAGTAACATCAAAAGAGTTTTATTGATTATTTTAAAAATATAGCATCATCTGACAAGACGTTTGACAATCGTAAAGCTGTGGAAATTGCTCAGCAATGCTATTCTTCAAACCAGCAATACAAGACAATTATTTTTCCTTCAACCTGTAACAGAAAGCAACATAATTAAGAATTGTTTTAGACATGAAAAAGTCACTGGCGAAAGACTGTTATGGCTTAACTAATTAGTCTAGTAAAAGAAAATCTTATTTATATCAAAACACCACTGAGCGGCTTTTAATAAATACTTGCTTAAAGAGGGAATATTCCCTAACTGTTTAAAAGTAACTAAAGTAACCCCAATGTTTAAAAAGGAATGAAAGACTTACCTGATAGTTACCGTCCTCCAGCATTACTCCTATACTTGGGAAGATTCTAGAAGCAGCCTGTGAAGATCCAGTTAGTTCAATACCTGGAAACAAATAAATATTAGTACCTACACAGTAATGGATACAGGAGAGGAAGGTTCTACTATTGAAGCTATACTTAAAGTAGTAGAATCAGCGCTTGAAAGGATTAGAGAGTGGTGAACATACTCAGCTTACTTGCTGTGATTTATCAAAGCTTTTGATAGAGTATGTATTTCAACTCTACTTAAAAAAATGTGAACTTCTAAACATCAAAGGAAAACGCTTATTCGTTACTCAAAGAATTCCTTTCACATAGGGTGCAATACGTAGAACACAACAATGTATGTTCAGAACATAAATTAATTAATAAAGGGGTTCCACAGGGATCCATTTTAGGCCCTATTCTTTACCTTCTAAGCACGAATGATATGCCAATGTTCATGGACCTAACTAATACAGAAAAGATAACTTTTCTGTTATCTAATGTTGTCATCGGGTTAAACTTTTTAATCATTTAGATGTAAAAATTCAAGAGTTACCAATAGATCATTTCAAAAAAGCCGTAAAAAAAGCCTTGACAGAGCAGCCTTTTTATAGTATTAATGAGTACTTCTCTAATAAAATTATGTTTGAGTAATTTATGTTACTTCTAATTTTTGTATATTTGACGATTTGCCATTGTACTTGTATTAGTATTTATGCAAATAAAGATTTATTTTATTATTTTATTATTATTTAATGTTGTCATCGATATTCACATGACAAGGAAAACAATATTAAAATTATTGAGGAAAATATTTCACGTTTCCTAACATGCTTATACTAACCTATAATTAAATTATCAATTACACAGTTATTTAAATATAAACTGTTATTCAAATCCATTAAGTCTACGTGTAACAAAAAATGCGATAAAATTAATTCTTAAAGACTATCTAAAAGAATTTAAGACAAGAATTTATAAATTTGTGACTAAAAACTATAAATTTCAAAATTTTGGTGAAGAAACATTAAGCTCCGGACTAACATATTTTATTTAGAACGTAAAAAAGAAAATTATAATTAAATCAAATTATTTTTTTCTAATTTATAAAACAATTATAATTTTTGTCATGGTGTATAAATCTGTCTATATTACAGTATTCATTCTAAGTGCGAGGGAAAAAATACTGTTCATATACTTTTACAGATGAATATTAAATGCCGCGAAATTTAATTTCCTGTCGTAAAATTTAAATAGTAACCATTTCCTCTTACTCCATGAATACAGGGAAAAACAATAAAAATGACGTTTACGTTATATTTTCTCTTATCCCTGGACAAAAAAATGTTAATTTTATCCCTGGAAAAAAATATATTTTTTCTAAAATGTGAAAGTCTAAAGAAAATGTGCCTTTGACAAGTATTATTGTTGTACACGAGAAAGCGTTGGAACAGCATAAAGATTTTATAAGAAAAGGTAGTTGAAAAACGATCAGGAATGCAACTTATTATTTTATTTTTTTCTTGGTGTTTAGTCACGCCTTGAGATAAAACTAGGCTAGAAATAAATAAGATTGATAACATAAGAATGAATACGATTATAAGAAAAAGTTATTAAATTCCATAATTATATGGATCAAGGGAGTAAAATGAGACTTTTTTCCGAAGTATAAATCATGAGGCACAGCTGAGCAAATTATATATTTTAATCTAGAGTGCAACCGAGAGACATTAGAAAGAAAAATAATTATAAGAAAATAAAGAAACTAATTATTGGGAGAGTAAAACAGTAATATACTCCAGTGGTACGCTGTATTTATAGATACAGTATGTATTTAAATACATACTGTATTAAAATCATTATCAAAACTAATTTCAGGTTGTCTACCAAACTTAAGACAAAAATCAAGGCTTTTTCAAAGTTTTTCCAAAAAATTCAATGATATTTTTTTAATTAAAACAATGCCAAAAGAACAAGAGGCCTTTAGTTAACAGTCGGCGCTGGGCGACACATGATTGTTTTCCTCAGGCAGTTTGTCGTATTTGTAGTGCTATGAATATGAGTATACTGAAAGTATATGAGAATATATATGTATATGAGAATATAGAGTATACAGAATATAGAGAATATAGAATAAGAAGAATAAAGAATATGAGAATACTGCCACAAGATTAACGCATTTCTAAATTTATAAGTCAAAAAACATTTTTTTACATATAGTTATACAGGGACCCGTTTCACAAAAGTACAAGTCTTGTAATTTCAAAAATTGTAAAAAACAAATTGTAATGACAAATTTACATGTTACCAAGGATACACTTATAGATTAGTAGCATTTTTCTATCACTTATAAAATTTCTACCCAAGTCCGAACCTAGGTAGACTGAGTTACAAGATCGTTTTATTAATTAAAACTTAGTTTTTATCGCAAACTTGGGTTTTAATTATATTTTTACATATTGTTTACAAAAACTCTTGTAGGTTACAATAAATTGTAATTATATTCCTGAAACGGATTTTGTTGGGCGACGGGAAAATCCGCACTGAGTTTAAGTGCGATTGGTAAATTTCCCTATTTTTAAGACAAATTGCACACGCGACTTATAAAATAGAAACTGTTGCTAGTAATGAGAAGTTAGAACTTTAATTGATCTTACAAAGGAGTACGTACATGCTCCCTGAATTTCATGTTGATCTAACATTCTTATTTTTATTACTTTTCAATAACTTTCTGTTACTTTACGTCACGGTCAATTACGTGGCACATAACTAATTTTGTAATTGTTAGGTAAAACACAACTCTCCAACGTATGGTCATCAAAAATAATTAAACTTCAGCTGCGTGAATTGTTAGTTATTAAGTTAATGATAATATTGATTTATGAGTCTTATAAATACTAATTTTATTACACCTCACACCCAAGTCCATATAATATATGTTGATAATATATTGGTATAATATATTATATCAATAAATATAAATGATATGAAGTTAGTACTGATTATATTTATTTATAATTTTGATAACACTTATAATTGAATTATTAATCGATGTAACTCCCCACTTCACCCCTCCACTACTTTATTACAATGACCAATTTTCTTTAAAAATTTGCTAAAAATTATTAAATAAGTTAAAAAATCACATTAAAGAGATAAACGTCAATTTTCATTTTTCAATTCCAACCAATAATTATTAGCCATATTACCTATTAACAATGAAACGTAATAATTTAACCCTCGATATAAAATATATCTCATAAAAGGCGATAAAAAGTCAAAATTAAAATTAATAGTCACATCACGCATTGAGATATCAATCAATGGCCTAAATATATTGATCAGGGACAATTAGGTGTGACTAATTTCGTAAGTCCGCTTGTAGAGACACTTGGTCATGGTCAACTTGACATTAATAGAAGATGCACAATTAAAAAAATGTCATTTATGGCATGTAGGCATTATTAAATTGACTTTAATTGCTTGAGGTAGAAAATTCCTTCAGCATCTTGGTCGGTTTTAGATACATTTTTTTAGTGGAAACAATACTTTTTCTAGTATAAATAAGAAAAAGTAAAAGTTCTTTATAAAATTAAATTTTTTCATTAATATTATTTAATAAAAAACATGATTAGCATAAGACAATAGAGTTCATTATCCTTTAATCTTGATCCTTTATCCTTAATGCATTCAGCAAACGATCTAACCTTGATCTTTTGTTGAATGCGTACGCGAGTATTTAAATATAAAATTTTCACACTCTAAACATCAAATTATACATTAAGGGATAGCTTGCTAATATAAGAAGTTGGGATAATACATCTGACGCAAGAAAGTTCAATATTACTTTTTTAAAAATGCCTTTGTGTTTTTTTAAATTTTACGTAGGATGGGGAATTACCCGAAATATTCTTAGTAACATGTTAAGTATCATTTGTTTAACGTTAGTCATGAAATAAACGAGAAAAGAAGTGTAATTTTTAGCCAATTTGTTGACTACTTAGTGATCTAGAATGTTCTAAGGTTATCTAATAAAAAGGATTTCTTGCAGCAGAATATAAAGGATAATTTGATACGCGCAATTATGAACATAGTATCGTTAAACACTCGACAAAATCCTGAGTCATTTCTTACAGTAACTGATTCAGTTAATTCAATATTAAGTGATTACACCATTACATTTGACCATGTAGTTCCTAATACTTTTTAATACGAACAAATTGCGTGTAACAAATCTGACGCAGTAGTCCGCATGTCGAGCGAATTTCCTTGGGAATGCGTGTTTCCGTGCTTAACAATCCTTTTCACTGTTCCCAATTTATACCGTAGGTATATAGGAAAATTACCGTGTTTCCAAAAAAAACGAAACCGGGATGTCACTGGAATTATCCGTTTCAGACGTTTTTAAGGCCTCCTGTGTGGTTTTCGCAAAGTTGTCTGTCGACATATGTGTATGTGTGTGTGTCTGTTGTCATCGCACCTCCCAGTGTATTTATGCTAGAGAGTTAAAACTTTGTACAAAATTCAGTCTACCACTGTAGTTGTGCTATTCGGAAAATATTTTTTATAACGTCATTAACCTGCAATGATGACTCAACAAAAATTTCGAAAAATCATAAAACACGGAAAACTGATACGATCCGATTGGAATTTAGCACGCATGTAGCTATGTATAAGACTAATATATGTGCTACGTTTCATCTCATTATCAGCATTAGTTCAATTTGTATCGAATCACTTGTATACGTTTTTTAAAAAATTGTAAAAAGTCGGGAAATAATCCAATTGAGTTGAGAGTTGGTTCAAGTATACACCATTACGTAATAAAAAAGGATACAAATTTTCGTTACTTGTATTTAAATACAACAAGTATATACACGATTTTTGGTGGATCATAAAAGTTATGCAGTATTGAGTGTGGTCAGTGGACCACAGGGAATGAAACGAATGTATTTACTATCTGAAGACAAGCGAAGCGAGTCCGAAGACGTGTTGCAGTATAAATTTAACGACTTGTATATTCTGAGAACGAGCGAAGCGAGTCCGGAGCTGGGAGGATGAGCATAGCAAATTCGGCTTAAGTACCGCGTATCCGATTTTTTGCTTAAAGTTTTGTGGTTTATGCTTTATAACTTGAGCATTTTCTCAATTATCAAGCATACTACTCGTAACTCAGCATTTTTCAAAGAAAATACGCATAATTATCTTGTTGGATAAACAAAACTATGCCTTTATAATTGGCAGTACACATCATTATTTGCACTAGATTAATGCAAATACAGAAGAAATGAGTCAAGAGTAGTGCTTGATAATTGAGTAACAACTCATGTTATAAAGCATAAACCAGAACCTTAAGCAAGAAATGGATTGATAAGCACGGAGACACGCACCCCTAAATAAATTCGTCCGGCATGCGGACAACCGCGCCGGAATTATTTTAAATTCAAACGTTGCCTACCTATGAGTATAACTTAGCAATTAAATTAAATTAATAGCACACAGAAAATGGAGAAATTAAAAGAACAATTCCAATAAGCTTTAAAAGCCTACGCAGTTTATTAATCTTTAAGATGTTAATTTTAGTTTTAAATAAAATTACAAGTAAGAGTCCAAAACTTATTGCTTAATTTTGTTCAAGTTTTAAAATATTTAAGAAATAGTGATACCGTGATACTATAACTTTCATATAAAACGTCATGAACAGCTTTTCATCGCGTTTTTTATTTTAAATTAATGACGAAACTCCTAAAAATACTTTATCAAAAACAACCAGGGGTTCTAATAGAGAATTCCTATGAAGCAATCCTTAGCAATCATTAAAATGTGGTTTTTATACGTCATCGATTTTTTGAACACGTGCCCGACTGACTCTAAACAACTCAGCAAAATTTTCGAAATATCACGTATGTTTATTTTTAGAAGAACTACTTTTTTACACATTTATGTCGTCTTTTTATTATATTTTAGAATAATAGTAAATTATTTGACAGGTTAGTGTGGAAAAGGTGCGTACAGTCGACGATCCTTCATCGATAAGTTCAATTTGATAAAGAAATATAAATTAAGTAAGTCAAACGACTTTTTGGAACATGTTTCAACGAAATACCGTATCCAAATATTAATTATTATCTTAGTCATTATCAGATGTGGTACAATTTCAAAAACATAAATAAAAAATAGTTACACATGTATACCAAATTTCAACTTCCTAGCTATTGTAGTTCCTGAGATGAGAAATCGGACAGACAGACGCTCGACAGAAAGTATAAGGGTTTCGAAGATTATCTTCGAACCCCTAATTAGGTTCATTTTCTCTAAAAGACAATTGCATGCATAACAAAGTTAAATTGTTTAATTTTTTTAATTATAATTACGATTAGTACGATTACAGTTTAAAGATCTCAATTTTTTAATTTATCTTTTGGAGAAATTAAAATAACTGAATCGAATAAAATAAAATTAATAAAACATTTTTTTTAATATTTTAATCAATTTAAAATACGTGAATGGAAGATCAACCTAGTTGTTCCTTTTTGTAACTGCTAGTTTTTATTTGAGCATTTATAATTTAATCATATAACTTAACCTAATTTGTTTACCTTATTTAAAAGTTTTCATAACATGTCCAAACCTCATGTGGAATGTGCTAATGTGAAATTTGTAAAATGTCATACCTAAAAATAGCTATGATATCCATAAACGTCCTTGATGGAATTTTCTTCCACTTCAACCAATATTCAATTTAATCAGGTGATCAATTGAAATTGCTCTTCAAATAAATAAAATTATAACAAGATCCCCAGCAAAGATGACAAATTTTTGAAAATAGAGAGATAAAATATTTTAAAAGTTATTTAATTTAAAAGAATTGAAATAGTTGATCCTCGAATGTAAGTACTATACTTATGATATGACAATTGAAAAGATAATAGACATTTATATCTTTTTGATTGTTTTATCTTTTAAATTGTATAATAGTTTTGAGTATATCTATCTAAGGTTTAACAGGGTTAAAGAGGTCAACAAGGAGAATTTAAGTAAGTGAATTAAATTCAAATTTCGAAGTATATAAATGTTAAATGTAAAATTGTAATGTCAAATTGATGTAAATGTTAGAGTATGATTGCATGATATGATAATGTTTTATAATGTGCTATACACTGTTTTAAACCAAGTACGACTATACAATCCTTTACAATACTAGTAAATATACAATACTGTATAATATTTTACAAGACGACTCGTTTTTATATGTATGCCACATTTTCATTTTAGCCAAATTTTAATGATTTCATTGAGCCAATAAAACAACTATATAGTGTAATCATATCTATGAATGTAATATCAGGTATATATAATATAGAATCAGAGACCCTAGCATAGTATTTTACGATAGAAAAAGTAAAAATAAAATTGACTGTCTTGAAAAATAGGTTAACCTATTGCTTGTATTCTATTATATTCACGAATTTCTCGTGATAAAAAAAGGTTTTTTTGCCCTTTCATTGCCGCCTTTTCATCCTTTAGTTGTCTCCACAATAAGTACCATTAACTAGTTAAACTATCTCTTAAGTTTTAAAATTAAATTCAAATTAGAGTAAAGAGTTGGGAAATTTATTTGTTTTGATAACCCAGATAAGGGCTTTATCATACTCCTACCAAAAGTAATTGATAGTGCGTCAATAAAATCTGAAAAATGTACTCATGCTAGACAAAATACATAATACTAAACTTATGGGTAAACAATCCTTTAACCTATGTTTTGACATATTTAAATTTCTTGAGTATTATTCAAGAGAAAAGAAGAACCTCATACGCAATTTTGAAGAGTGTAACCTACATTTAAAATGACACAAATTCTGGAAGAATGGGTAAGGAGTCGACTTGGTATTGCTGTCGATTTTAATAAGGTCGGAAATGAATTTTATGATGGTAATTTATTTTTTAAAATACTTCAAAGCTACGATGTAGTAGGTCCAGAGTTAAAGTTGTATATGCGCAGAGCTAAAACTCCCGAAGAAGCTCTTAGAAATCTAAATTTGCTAAGATTGAATTTTAGGTTATTAGGAGTACTAAAAGATATCAGTTTGTTAGAAGAAATATCAAGAAAGGATGACAGGGCTTGCACTGTGCTCCTTACTGAGCTTTATCTTAAACTATCTAATAGACATAGTTTACCATTCGTGTCTGAAGCTAAAGAGAAGCAAGTACAACAGCAAGGATCATCCAGGTTCGAAATATTAAAAGTAACAGAAAAAAAATGTTTACTACCAACAAAAAAAGGACCCGAAGAAAAATTGCTCTCACAATTAAAAGAATCTGTAAACGCTTCTGAGGATTTACCGTCAATACAATCTATCCAAATAAGAAATAAGACTATAGAAACTTTACGAGAAGCCTCTCAAAAAATAACAGATCAAATAAAAAAGAATATAGAAGAATGTAAGTGTGAAACAACTTTACAAGAGTGTTTAGACAAATTCGATCAAAAAGTAATGGAATATCAAGTGATTGGAGAAAATATAAACACCCCATGTCCCCCAGACGATTATGTAAAAATGTTAAAACTTAGACAAGTAAAGCAAATGGTAGATAAAAAGACAGAATCCAAGTTTAAAGATATAATCATTAAAAGACTATGGTGCAAACAAATGAAGGAAAGAGAGGAGGAATTGAAATCTTCTCTGTCAAAAAAGTTATTAAAACAGTCAACTTATGAGAAAGAAATGGCTCAAAGATTAGGTAGAATTCATCTTCAATACAGAATTATGGCAGAAAGAAGAAGAAGAATTCATGAGGAATCACAGCGTATTTATCAAAACAGACTTAATACAATTGAGTGGCACCAGAATACAAATGGCGATAAAAAGTACTTTAAAGAGAAAGAGAGGCTACAAGAACTTCATAGAAACATATATAATGAAAGGATGGCTAAATTACAAGAAGAAAAGCGAATGTTGATTTATAGTGTTGTAAGTGATTTAGTCGATATTTCCATAAAAATAGCACGATATCAAAAGGAACATTCAACTATAATTCCAAATAAGGATCTACAGCAATTAAAAGTTTTATTTTTTAAATCATTGCCGATATTTCAAAAAGCGTCCTTTATTTTAATAAATGAAGACGATAGAAGCAATTCTAATGAAAGTTTTGATATTTATATACACAAGGAACCTATGTATGAAGAGGAACTAAATAAACAAGACCTAAATGATTATCTTATACTTTTAGGGCCATGGGCAAAAGAGATGTGGCCAGATCTAGAAAATTTAGAGGAAGAAGTAAATGTATTAGGATTTGTTGTGCATCGACTTCTGGAAAATAAGTATCCACTTCCAGAACCTCCGAAACCTGCAGACATCCCAATGTACCCTATTAGGGTTATTGTTAATAATCTGACTGACAATAAAGCCATTATAACTCTAAAATCATTACTAGAGAAACCTAAAATTGATGTGATTGACCTTACAAACCTAATCAACATTTGCATTGGTCAGTTTAAAGCGGAGGCAGGTATAGAAGATAAATTAAAGGAAAAAGAAGAAAGGAAAAAAGGAAAGAAGAAAGGAAATGATAAGGATGTAAAAAAGAAAAAGAAGGGAAAAGTTGAAGAACCACCTTTTAAAACAGTAGAAACGCAGTTTCCATCTGAAATCAACTTGGACTCACCTAAAAAACTGTCACTATTTGCTGAAATAGGGAAAAGAGCCTTCGAAATATTAGGAGCAGGAGATTCTCTTTCTGAAGAATTAGTCGCGGATATACTAATAGAATACCTACAAGTTCCGAAAGAACTTGAAGGGTGGATTTTAGTGAATTTTCCAGTCGATTGTAAGCAGGTTTATTATATGGAAACAAAACTTACAGGCATTGAGCCACCTATCAAATGTGATATGTTTCTTGACAAGGATATCAAAACTGAGCAAACCCTCAGCTCTGTTAAAAGTGAATCTGGCCTATTCCCTTTAATGGACGAAGACGGCTCTTTGCATTCGGATTCTGACTTGTCCCTTACAAAACTAATAAAACTAAGAACATCTGTACTTGTACCTAGACCAAACCCAGAGCCTCCAAAACAGGAATTTCATACTTATTTCACACATTTTATTCAAGTAGAGAGTGCTGTGGAAAAGATAGTAAACGACCCCTTAAATGCCACGAAAGCTGGTTTGGAGGATAAGCCTTTGTCCACAGAAAGCTCTGACATCATTCAAACCCCAAAATCATTTTACGAGGGAACTGATATTTACGTTGAATATGAATACACAAAACTGGATTTACCAACTTTAAAAAGATTGGCTAGGATAATAATAAATGAAAGTGATGAACAGGGACCTGAGAGAAAGCCATCAGTAGAATTATTTGGAGAAGTAGCTGTTCAAAAACTTCCTAAAAGAAAGTCTTTGAAAAGTTCTTCACAATCTAAAATGAAACCTCTTAAAGAGATTAATATCGAGGTCAAATCAAAAGACTCAATAGTTGAAGAATTAGAGGTTACAGCTGATGCAGCTCCCATTCCAGACGAAATACCAAAACCATGTGAAGTTGCAGAACTTTGTTGGGAGTACACAACATTAGACATTCCAAATAAATTAATGATAACTTTAGCATCTTTCTGGGAGTCAGTAGAAATAACTTACATTAACAACTTTAAGGATATTTTCGCTATATACAGAGATCATGATACTGTAACAGTACCTTACAGAAATTCTTTGATTAAGAAAATAACATCCTTGATGGAAATCCCTGATACTAGACAATTTATTCTTGATGAATTTGTTGAAGAGCTTAACAGTCTCGATGACATTTTACGTAGCAATAGTGATGTTAAGAAAGAACTGTTTTGTAAGATATTTGAACTACAACTGAAACTATGGGATTTTTGTGACTCAAAAAAGAATTTGTGTGAACAAGAGATACAAAACGTTATTAACGAAAAATGGTTGCCAAGACATGCAAGTAGTTTATATAATATTTATTTAAGTATGTTAGAAACTGAAGTCGATCGAACATTTGACACGCTCAAACTACTTCAAGATTACTATCTATCTTCACTTGGAAAGCCAACTAATTCGGAATCCATACAAAAACTCTACATACCCCGGTATAAATTATCAGATTTCCAAGATTATATCGACGATACTTCGTTGGAATCTGAAGAATCTGAATCAATCAACGTACATCAAAAATCAAGTTTAGTTTTAAATACTTCATTTGTTAAAAGAACAATTGAAATAGCTTTAGATCCAGCAGGCATTTCAGAGTACTATCGGCAAGGACTTTCCAACGAAGACTTTACACATAATGGCGATCCAAAAAGTAAATTTCATGAAAATATTAATCAGTCGGTAGAGAAACTACAAGAAGAAGTATCAGTTCTTGTCAATAATTGTTTAGCGTTAATTGATAAGGAAAATAAATTGTTCCAACCAAAAAATAAGAAGCAAACAAAAAAAGGTAAAAATCAATCTACTAAAGGGAAAAAGAAAAAACAAGATCCAATCCCAGAAGCTATTTATACTGATGAAGCACAGACAAAATTAAAAAATGCTTTGATGGAGTGGTTAAAAGGAGTGCAAGATGAAAAGGATCGAATATTTTTTAGGATGAACTTAATAAAAAATAGGTTCACACAAGATTTAACGGAGCTAGAAGAATTAATCTTTTCTGCATTTCAAGGGCTCCATAGAGAAATATCAACAAGATATTTTGACCAATCTAAAAACGTTGATTCTGTCCTGAGAGTTTTGATGGCATCAGTAGAAGCGGAATCAAAAATAGAACCACATCTAGAACTAACTGTGAATTCATTTTGCGTTGTGCCAGTAAGAAGTTCTATAAGTATTAATTCGGAAGTATTGCCTCCTCCACCTGTAACCCCAATAAATGAAATAGACGAGGATTTTAAATTTACTATTCAACAGTTAATGAATTTTAGCAATAAAATGGTCAGTGTATCTCCATTAGGAATAACGATTGAATCTCTAATAGCAATAATAGAAGATATGGTTTTGTTCGGAAAAGAAAATGGTCATTCCTATTTACCTAAAGGATGGGCAAAACTAACTAGAAACAACATACGAACAATTATCAGGAGCATCTTTGGAGATGTTCTAGTGGCAGATTGGAAGGATTTATTAATGTTCGGATTAAATTTCAGATTTCCGACAGTTAATGAGATAATTCAATTAAGAGATACTTTTTTGGCTCTTGATATTGCTAGAACAGAGACTATTTCACAGGAAGACTTTAAAAATGTAACTCTATGGTTTGAAAAAGATCTTTGCAATACATTGGTAGAAGACTTAAGAGTCGCTCTTGGAAAGCGATTTATATTTAATCTCTATCAAGTAAGCACAGAATCTATGAATTACACAGCTTTCCTTCTTAATTGTTGTAAAGACGAACATCCTGTTGACGGGTTTGGGAAAGCACTTGCCTTATCAACTGGTTTCGGCTATGTTCTCCACCATGAAAAGCTTCATTTACTAATTGGCGAAGAAAAGACTGAATCTGAAATAATTGTCGGGCAAATAATAAACATATTATTGCAGGATTCCATCAATGGTGCTCTTGGAACTGTGATAACAGAAGTAGACGATGAAGGGAAGCGTAAAATAGATAATGACTTTGAATACGTTAAAAACGATCATGGCTTTATGATTGCAGAAATGCTTTTAGAATCTATTCAATCACGTAAAGAAGATTCTGTTCCACAAGTTAAGTCCGAATCTTTGCTATCTAGAAGATCTAGGAGATCAAGAAGCAGCG
The DNA here is from genome assembly GCA_018340805.1 of Microvelia longipes. Taxonomy (NCBI): domain Eukaryota; kingdom Metazoa; phylum Arthropoda; class Insecta; order Hemiptera; family Veliidae; genus Microvelia; species Microvelia longipes. Next base: position 36,213,287 of record JACMZG010001914.1, read on the forward strand.
TCAAATCAAAAGAAAAGCAATCACTCGCAAGCTCAAAATCTGCAAGTCAGACCTCAAATACAGAAAAAGAAGTTTTACTTAGCTACGACTGCAAATCACTGGAATCAAATATTGTTTGGAAATCTTGGATACCACGAGAAGTAGTTTTGTCTTTACTTCTAACATGCCTAAATACGTACGCTTTGCCTGAAGACAAATATTATTTACAAGAGCAGGTATGTGATATTTTATAGAACGTACTATGATAGTATTACAATTCTTATTTAAAAACGCGCATAAATAATAACTGTTATTAACCCCATCTTTCTAAAAAAAAAATAAAAAGTGGGGTTGCAACAACCTCCTTTTTTCATTCCCTCGCCTAACTATGTTCCAAATCTCATCAGGACATTTTTATTTTTCCTTAGTAAAACCACTGGTACATTGAAAAAGTATTGTGTTTGCACTAAATATCTGAAACCGAGATTTCACCTGATTATTAATATCCGTTTCAAGTGCTTATGCGACCACCCAAGTAGTTTTGCGTGTGTGTGTGAGAGAAAGAGAGATAGAGAGTTGGTCTAAGTATGTTTGTGCTAGAGAGATGGAACCAATCACAAAATCAATCTTTAGATCTGGTTCAGCAATACGGAAAATATATTGTTATGTCGTCATTCACCAGCAATAATGACAGCCAAAATTATAAAAATTCATCAAATGCGTAAAACTGTTACGATAAATTTGATCAACAAATCTCATTATATCATTAGTTGAATTTTCATTGAAGGACATACATAGGTTTTTTAAAAGCACAAAATACAAAGTTAGTAGAGTATCATTAAGCTAGGTTAGTAGGCGGATAGGTGACCGCTGAGATTTTAACCGATCTTTTTTGCCTTGGGACGAGCAAAGCGAGTCTGAAAATATTTTTAGTTAGGCGTTCTTTGGAATCTAGGCGTGATTAAAAGAACAAGCGAACCGAGTCCAAATTGGTTATGATGAGCTCAGCGAATCCAATAAAGTGAGGGGAACTTCTGAGGTACCCCGTACCGAATTTTTTCTTTAAATGCCTTTTAAAAAACTCTGACTTTACTGGTTTTCCTTCCCAACAAGGAAAAATCTTTATTTATTAAGGAAAAGTAAATCGAAATTGAATCAGTCTGTAGTCGATACGACCACTCCATGAGGTCAAGTCGAGTAATCTGTGGTAAGTAACTGGAAAATTAAAAATATAATAGGTAAACAACAAATGTCCAGTAGGGTGTTGTTTTCAAAATGTTTGAGGTTCTACGTACAATGAAACTAGTACCGGAGTCGATCCGAGTACTTAAAAAATCCAACCTGGGGCCCGAATTCGAATCTTTGGTCCAGAGATAGTTTTTTAGATTCTTATATTTACACTTTATATCTAGAAAATGATTCAGCACAAGCCGGACGAATTTCCTTTAAATAATTGTTCACCATCCAGTTCTTGTTAAGCTTCAGGTTCTTAGTTTACACTTCATATTCAGAAAAGTAACAGTTCTACTTTTTTGTCTATAATTTTATGATTAGCATAAAACGAGCTTTGACTACCTAAAATATTACTGAATTGCTGAAGCAAGCTCGAGCATAGTTTTGAACAACCTACGATAGAAAAATGCGCTTCCCTTTGATAAGTTCAAGAAAGTTGAACCAAAAACTGTTTTGGAAAGATAGTATTCCAAAGAAGTTTGCCTTGTTTGCGGACTTTCACGACAGAATTATTCCTTAAATTAATAAATAAATCATAATTATTTTTGGATTAAAAAACATTCATGTCCTTTTCCGCTAACTATTCTACTAAGGGGTCAAATTTTCATTTTGGTCGCTAAGCTAGATCTATAGCTTGGCATTGAGGCTACAATTTTGAAAAAGAAACAATGCTATACATACAAAGTAACAATTAAAGTAAATGCGCATATACTCAGTCCCGTACATATTGGCACCAAATGAATACATATCAATGATATAAAGTGAGAATTTAAAGATTAATTTATAAAAGTTAGTGTTTTATCCAATGATTACATATTGCATATACTTTACTTACTTAGTTGAAATCATCAATTATGACTGTATGGTAGAATAGTACTGTACATGAGATACTAAAATCAGTCAGGTTTAAGTCATCTTATGCTATAGAAGTTTATTTATAAAACATAAAAGTTAATTTTATCTCCGTTAAATTTCAGGTTGAGACTGAAATCAAATCGATTTACGAAGAATTTGGTAAAAACGATTGCATTCAAGGTCATATATTGACTGAAACACAATTCATAAAAAAATTACTATCTACATGTCATAAATTTAAATCATGTGATTTAAGTTATTTAATTAAATCAACTCTGGATTCTAACTCTTCTACTTTTTAAATAATTAACGTTTTTAACTTGTACTATTATTTTTTTATATATATTTTTTAATTAAATATAGAATCAGTTTTGACCAGATATTTATTACGCTTAGCATTGATAGCCTATACAATGGAGTACCGATTTTAAGCTTCCTCAACGGTTAAAAAACAATTTTCATAAATGCATGTACCAGATGCGAATGTTTAAATAATTTTACGTAATATATATATATGTATATATATATATATATATATATATATATATATATATATATATATATATATATATATATATATATATATATATATATATGTTGTTGAAAATATGGAACATATGGGCATTGTGCACGACGCCCGGCAACTTGGGTAGTTGGGAAAATATATAAGCTTAAGCCCGCCATAGCTTAAGCAATTTGATCGGAATTCATACTTATTCACTCAACGTTAGTTTTAATTGCTTTAAAATAAGGTTAGCTAGTTTCCTACTCAGTCTAACACATTTTTGCCTGCACCATACATTGTAATATATATATATATATATATATATATATATATATATATATATATATATATATATATATATATATATATATATATTACAGAGAGGGTTCAAAAGGTCTTAATTTTTAAACCATACAAGATAAATTTTTGTTGCATAGGGGATTTCCATTATGTAGAGTGATGGAAAAAAAATTACTATCTACATGTCATATATTTAAATCATGTGATTTAAGTTATTTAATTAAATCAACTCTGGATTCTAACTCTTCTACTTTTTAAATAATTAACGTTTTTAACTTGTACTATTATTTTTTAATATTTTTTTTTTTATTAATATAGAATCAGTTTTGACCAGATATTTATTACGCTTAGCATTGATAGACTATACAATGGAAGTACCGATTTTAAGCTTCCTCAACGGTTAAAAAAACAATTTTCATAAATGCATGTACCAGATGCGAATGTTTAAATAATTTATATATATATATATATAATATATATATATATATATATATATATATATATATATAATATATATATATTATATATATATATTAAAATATGGAACATATGGGCATTGTGCACGACGCCCGGCAACTTGGGCAGTTGGGGAAATATATAAGCTTAAGCCCGCCATAGCTTAAGCAATTTGATCGGAATTCATACTTATTCACTCAACGTTAGTTTTAATTGCTTTAAAATAAGGTTAGCTAGTTTCCTACTCAGTCTAACACATTTTGCCTGCACCATACATTGTAATAATATATATATATATATATATATATAATATATATATATATATATATATATATATTATATATATATATATATATATATATACAGAGAGGTTCAAAAGGTCTTAATTTTTAAACCATACAAGATAAATTTTTGTAGCATAGGGGATTTCCATTATATAGAGTGATGTTTTTTTTATATACACCATTCGAGCGCAGCGCCAAAATAGGGCCCAACGACACCTATCTTTGCAATTTCCAAATGGTAAAATAATCTGAATTTTTATTGCATATTTCAATTCTAGGATAAAGTAAATATTGTTTTGGATTTTTTTGCCACTAATTGTTTGTCCCCTATGAAGGGGTAAAAATGAAAAAGAGCTGTTTTGTTTGTATAATCCTTTGTATAATAATTACGGTTGATTTGTATAATCCTTTAATAGAGAGGTTAAATGAAGGTGTAAATAAGAGAATAATTGCCATTTTACACAGGCTTCATAAGGGAAACAAATCATCTAAGTCCTAAGAAGTAGGTTTAATTAAACAAATACAAGGATGTTTAAAAATACGCCTTGTTATCCCAATGGTATACTAAATACGCAATGTAAGCAAGACTTGTCGGTTTTGACTATACTTAAATATAGTATAGTCTATACTTAACTATACTAATTTTTAGCGCATGTAACCATTTTAAATAATCTCTAACTAAGGATCTTTAATAAAGAGGATGACGCACTAAGTCAATTTGCCACACAAAAAAGTGGCCCCATCAAAAACCAAAAAATAAAGAAAATTTAACACGAAACACACGTCAAAAACCAATTGCACATGCTTGGTACAAACTGCGCATGCTTATCAGTCTTATAACAGCGTAGGTCTTTAGACTCTTAGATCTCTATGGTTTCCCATTGTTTATTGCTTGAGAAGGTTATAAACACGCTTAAATTATCACTCATTGAAGTGGCTAAGTATAGTCCAAAATGTAAAATTAAATAAGCACAAATAACTTAACAAGTGCCACAAATGTAACAATCACGAGAAGCACCGATAAAAGCTGAGAAGCAAACTCGACAACCTTGTTACATAACCTGCTTTGGCGCCTTTTTTCATTATAACCATGGGGAAGGTAAGTTTGCTCCTACTTCTCTATCTCGTACAACTGCCATGGGTTCAGAAATATTCCTTAATGCGTCATCCCCTTTATTCAAGATCCTTGTCTCTAACACCCTGTAACCATATACTAGAGGGGCATAGCCTATCATATTACATTTAGAGCGCCTGAAGCATCTTTTTGGGGTTCTCAGGGGCTCTGTGTAACCTCATTGAAACCTCCTTTAAGAGTAAGTTAAAATAAATTAATTGTTTTTGGCTTCCGGAACATTATCTGTATTTAGTATGTATTTAAAAACGTTCTTTAATTTATTTTACAGTAATTTTGTTCGGTTTATTTGATTATATTAAAAGTCGAAGGTAGTCAGGTTATTTTTTCAATGTTTCAAAATTCAACCAATAGGGCCGCTCTAGTAATAATACTAGAGATGCCTGCAACCATCTCTAACACTCTGTAACTAACTGAAACCACCTCCTTCCCCCCCCCCCTTGTTACCATCTCTAACCACTAAAATATTAAGATCCATAAACAACTTACAGATCAACTACACCACAACATAAACACTGAACTTTATAAACATATTTTTACATCTTCAAGAACAACCTTTCCTCATATAAAAAAATTTAAGAATAAATCAGTTTTTTCAGAAACAAAATAACCCTATCTGCATTTTCAAAAGCGAAAATACCAGTCTAACGTCAGATAGGATGTTCTTACTTAGAGCACTGTCGTTTATTACATTGTCGCTATTTAACAACTGCCCTGTCTTAAAATCTTTGATTTCTAAAAGCGTTTCTAAAACGCCGGATTAATGTTATATTGACAACACTATACGTCGATCTGTTCTTTTGTGGGTCAGTATTAATTTTTCAACGTCGGACTATTCACTTGATCTCGATCTCACCTTATAAACAAAGATGAACTCGTTTGTTGTTTGAAAACACTGAAACGTTTTTTCAGTGATAGTAAAATATTTGTTTGATTATACTGAATTTAATCATATGACTAATCAGAAGAGTTGACTGGATTTTAATTGAATCCCTTTTGCAAGTAAGCAAATAAAATAGGAAAAACAACAGTTTGTTGGTTACCTTCAACTAGAGTGCCTGTATAATCATTATTGTATTATACAGGCACTCTACCTTCAACTTCCAAAAGTAACTAAGTTAACGAATACAATTTAGTTAAATAGAAACAAAAATAATGTCTATTTAACTTATATGTAATAATTCGTCTGATACATCATATTACACCAAACAACCATCTTTCTTTTAATGCAGTAAAATAATAACAAAAACAAACTTACTGTTTAAGCTCGTCAACGAAGATTATTCATTCGCTGAGTTAACAATCTAACTTGCTTATTTGTCGTGAGACATTTTATTAAAAAACTTAAGAACTATAATAACTAAACGTAACTAACATGATTCAATTAATAAATTATGATTCAGATGCATTTAAAAAACCAAGTCATTCCAAGCAAAGGTGGATATAAAAAATATCAGGTGTACCACACATTAAAAACAAATATCCCTGTATCGATGATTGTTAAATTAAAATACCTTTTTACGCAATGAGTTATTAATTGAAACGTTAAAAATTGAAATCATTTATCGTTAAAATTAATTAATAGCATAACAGTAATTATAAAATCGAGAGAATGGATTTTTTTCTTGTAATTAGAATAAATGACTTTATATATATATTCATAACCGCGAAGTTCAAACTTTCTTCTTGCCTTGTACAATTTTGCCTCGTTAAAATTTAGTTTTTACTTCCAAAAGTGAATATTACGTATTTTACACAGATATATTACGTGTATACGTATATTACGAATACACAGATCTCTCAGGAGATCTGTGTAATCTCATTAAAATCTCTTCTAGGAGTGACTTAAGGTTATAATAAATCAATTGTTTTCGACTTTCTGCACATTGTTTGTGTTTTGAATTATATTTTTAACGTTCTACTATATAAGTCATTGTAATTTTGTTCTTTTTATTTGACTATATTGATAGTCGAAGGTGGTAAGGTTATTTTTTCAATGTTTCAAAATTCAACCAATAGGGCCCCTCTAGTAATATATCTCTATGGGGCCTTAGATGACTGCTCTCTTAGAGATATTATTATTTGAGCCCTATAATTATAGCCCTATTTGTTGAATTTTGAAACATCGAAAAAGTTACCAGCCCACCTTCGACTACTAATATTATAAAAAAACAGAACAAAATTAATATAGCTGATATAGTAGAACGTTTAAAATACAAAACACTAACAATAATGTGTGAAGAGTATAGACCCCAACCGGTTAATTATAACCCCAAATTTAACTGGATATGCTTTTTGTCTGGATAGGGATTCGTCGGTTCCTAGGGTCAACAAATACTTTAGATATAAGGGAATACGGCATATTTATCATTAATAATTAATTCATTTATAATTAATGCAGGGACCTACATCTTGATTATATTAGGTATTTATATATGACCCTTAAAAATTATCTTTTAGGCTTATTACCTATCCTTTAACCCTGCTTAACAGATTTAAGCTCAAGCCACAATTTAGATCTAAATAAAATAAGACCAAATAAATATATTTTCACAACCGATTATCTTTTGAGGTTTAAGAAGGACAAGGAAAGAACTATAAATTTTATTAAAGAGAGGTGCATCCCTTTCAATAAGAGGCAGCAGTGTCTAAACTAAATCAATACTAGGTTTTCTGCATCATAACCCCTTGATGTATACATTTTATACAAAGCCCGCCTTACTTTAGCGTATTGCAATTCATAAATCAGGAAAATATTGTCCCAAATCAACATACTTGTGAACACATCTCTCAACACCATGTAACCACAAACCAGAAATTATCAACTAAATAGACAACATGACTAGGCCAATCTGCTAAGGGAAGGTTTCGTATTCCTACCACAATTATTCTCTGAGCACCCTGAGTAATTTTTGTATAAACTAACTTTATTAATGGAAAATTATATTTTGTATGAATTTGAGGCGGATGAGCTCTGATTTGCTTCACCTTATTGTTGTAATATTTTTATTGAAATAATGTATTTATTTAAGTTAATGGTTAATATTTAAGCATTTCATTATTTGAAACTCATAAGAGCACACAGGTTATCTTCCCGCCCTGCAGACAGAAAAATATTGTTGAGGGGGGAGGCAGTCTGTCTAGCTTACTACTTACAACAAAAACCTCTCAACTCTCTCTCTTTCTCTTTGACATTCACAATTTTAATAGTTTCTATTTAGCGAATAGAGCCTGCACATATTATTCAAAGATCAAAAACCGACACTATTATAAAGCGTCTCTGACTTTCCAATTTATAATACCAAGCAACCTTAGTCCAAGAGCCGAAAAAATAAAATTAAAAGCAGTGACGCTTCAAGATTGTTTGTGTAATATTTGATTTTTGCTTCAAAATTGTTGATCATATTTGACTTTACAACTGTATAGCCTAAGCCATTAAGTCATAAAGACTGTGCATTTTCTGCACAGTCTGAACAACATTGAAGTTGTTGTTTCTATAGACAATTATATAGACAATATATAGAATTTACCCCTCTAAAGTACCATGGCAAGAAGAGCACTAATTAAATATTAATAAAATATTATTGGCGTATTTCACGAAAGTTAGAGGCGATTTACAATTTTATAATGGAGGAGAGATAAGCACCCTTAATCTAAAGTACATTTCAGTCCCTTAGCCATAGGGGAAGGGGGAAGGCAAAACTAACCCCAGAGGGTGCATGTTACTTCCGTTGAAAACAACTTCGTCAGGAGGGGCAACATTTTTTCCAGCAGGGTAAACTCTCCTGCCCCTTCTTGGCTATGAACTGGCTACATTTTCATTGAAAATTTGCTGAAAGTAATATTTACTTATAATGAATAAATCAATAAAAAGTAACAGGTTATAAAATAGTTAATTTAATTTTATAAAAATAAAATTTGATCAGTGATGATTAAAATAATATTAGGAATGAAGAGCACCATAATGAAGTTTCTCTGCTTGAGAAATTAATTAAGATTGTTTTAGTTCATTCCTCTCCTCCTCTCCATTTGATTTAGGTTACTTTCTGTATGTGGTTGTTACGTTTCAACATTGACATGTTAATGATGATGAATATGCTGATGTGGCCTCGATGAATAGTTATGAGTAGAGTAATTTATTATTGCAAGCAACAAAAAAAAAAATAAATAAATAAAGTGGAAAGGATTTTAGTCTACCAATTACGTATACACAATTTATACATTTTTTCTCATAGATTCAAATTTCAGACACAAAATTGAGTCTGCAAGAGGTGTAGTAACATCAGTAGATATCAGGGTCATTAAAAAATTGATTTCCTAAAAAAGAATTTGAAAGAGAAATTATTGAATTTCAACTCATTTCTGGAAAAGAAATCATTTATAAAATAAAAATATTTAACAAAAAGATATTGAATTACCAAAAGATACAACTTTTTCTTCAAAGATCTCTGGAACTATTTTACTTTATTACATAAAATAGTAAAATAGTGGAGTCCATTTATATAGACATCCCTAAACTACTAAAAAATGTAATTTTCACACAAATCCTTAATAGAGTTTCTATTTTACTCCAAGCTAGCTTGACTTTTAAATCAATAAATCTTAAAGTCATGTGGGTGCACTTAGTAAGTCAAATAATCAAGTAGATTTAGTACGTAGTACAAGTTTATACTAAGGGTTTTAATCTCATTAATAAAAAAAGTTAATAATTTACATATAAATAATTTTTGATGAATTCATCTGAAATTTAGAGTTCATTTGTTTTCATAACACTCTCTATCCATGGTACAAGAAATATGAGGAGGGACTTCGCAAGAACATCTGACACACTTGTTTTCTGGATCTATGTTCAATTTTTGTCCTTTAGCTATCTTAAGCTGTCCAAAACTACATTGATTATCTAAAAAAATGAATGAATTTCAAAATAAAGTAATTAAATACAGTTCTAATAATAAAGTGAAAAGCAATCAAAAGAAATTCAACAATTAATTGGGACATCATATTAAATAATCTAAGAGGAATTGGTTTTCCTATTAGTTTTCCAACAGTGTACTTCCACTAAGAGGAAAAACTCCTTGACACTAAATTAATTTTTTTGTAATGTAATTGGTAAAAAAAATTTAAGTGTCTCTTGCACAATAATGTCAATTATTCATGATTTGCAAGACTCGTGTAATCAAATGATATATGTTGTACATGACAAGCATGCTGATGGTAGGAGAACACTGCTCATCTCTGATAAATATTTTAATTTATATTCTTCGGAATTTTAAGTGAAGCTCAGAATTCAAGCTCTGTCAGTATCCTAATAAGTTGGATGTAACAAAACAGTGACATTACAATATGTCTAGCCATCAATAGTAGCGAATGTCAAATGATGGAACAGTTTCCAGATGTGAAGGTGTGTCTTGCACATTGTGTCAACTACATAATAATTAACATAATGTAAGTCACTTGGAAAAAGAAATAAAATCAAAGTTACCTCCAGATTTTGCAGTTGCCACTGGTTCCCCTTCAATTTTGTCTAAACTTGATGCTTAAAAAAATAAATAAAATAAAAATAGGACAGAAATAAATTTACACCAGTAAAACATTAAAACCAGATGGACTTACAGGCATAAAAACATCAATTCCATGCCTACAATTATGTATTTCTTAATTCACAATCGAGATAGATATATTTTTATCAAAGATGCAATAATAGGTTTGTTTTAGAAACAAAAATTCAATTAATCATGTATTTTGAAAATATGAGCAATCCATAAATAAATAAACCATTTTTTTTGTAGAGAGTATAAATACTTTAAGCACAAATTTTATTTTTATTTTATTATTTTACTTAATCGGTGCTAACTATGGTTCCCTGTAAAGGTTTAGATTTCCTTCTTTAATTTCAAAAATCTAAATAAATAAATTTTAATTTAATAACAGCAAAGACACACCAGGAATATTATAACTTTTCAAAAATAATTGCAAAGACCATCTTAAAATTCGACACTGAGAAATAATTAAGAGACTGTCTACATAGATTAATGCAATGATATTTTTTAGTATTTTGTAAAAGCACAAAGGTCCGTATAAATAAATAAACTTACGACATCTGAAGATCGGAATAGGACAGCAATCATCTTTAGTGTAGTAAGTAGGAATACATCCTCTTCTCAGACTGTTACCATAATGGACATGCAAGTCACAAGATAATTTTGTACACCAAGGGGCTCCAAGTGTTCCTGAAATTAATAAGCACACAAATAGTTTATTTGTCTATTGTCAATGTATTTAAAATTATTATAGTATAACACACGGTTATAATCAATTGACAGCATGAGAAAATAATGTGAGAAAGCCAATGAGGTTTGTCCTGGATGTTAAACCACAACTACAATATATATGGCCAACCTGTCAACTGATTATAACTGTGTGTTATACTACAGTTTAACTGGATTAAATAAATAGAAGTTATACAATTGAAGGAAGTAGCCAACATCAAGGTTCTTTATAGAGGTTCTTCACCGGGGGGTATCTCAAAATTATGGAGGGGTATACACAGTTGTTAAAATTATTTAGAGGGGGGGGCAATACTTTTATTAATGTTATAGCCAAGTACACAAGAGAGGTTTAAATTTCTTCTTTCGCAGATCAAATCAAGTTGAGCTTTATCTTAGGATAATATTTTAATTATATGTATATTAATTTTATTTAATATTAAATAATTTTAAATAAAATAAATGTTAAATCAACAAAATGCAAAGTATTTTTTAAAAATATTTCTAATCATACATAAGTAGCACAATAGCAATTTACTACAATAATATTTCTAATAATCATGGATATATATACATATATATGTATATGTCTAAAGACCTATGTCCTAGAGACAAGTGTTTTTAAATCTATGGTCTTTAAGGCCCCTATTTATTTTACCTGGGTCTTTAAGGGCTCTATACCTTAGACTAGGGCTATAAAGGGCTAGATATTTATATTTTTAAGTAATTAAACTTGTTTTTAAATTTTGATCTTTATGACCCTTATTTAATATTCCTAGACGTTTAAGGGTACCATACCCTAATGTTCTGGGGTCTAATTGATTAAACCGAGCTTGCTATAATCATTAATACTACTCTTGTTAAAAGTGGACCCCTCTTGGACCCCTTGAGAAGTAGGTTTGGGCCCCTTTAGAACCTCCTCAGGCCTTCTTAGCTCACACTGCTGGTTCTAGACTTTCGAAAATGGTCTCCACCCCCAGAAATTTATTGGGGGTAGAAGGGAGTGAGTACCTCCCCACCAAAAAGGCATTGCTTGAAAGAAGCAATGCCCAACATAGTACCAAATGTAATTTATAAAAGACACATTTTCTGTGTTATTTGTGAGCCCTCAGCACATTCTGTTGCATTAGCTTATATAATTTCATTATAGTTTCTTCATATTGGCTGTATTTTGTACTTTTACTTTTGTAAAATGTTTTATTCAATATAAAGAAATTGTTATATTGCAATTATAAAAGGATTTATAAATTTCATTTAAAACAAATCTTGGCCAACATTTTAATTTCATTATTGTTTCTTGGTGGTGTTTCTTATCCATTGAGCAATAAAATGCTACTAATAACTATTGGCCACAAACTAATATTATTCTAAAAATGTAGTAAGGAGGGCAACACAAAAAGTTTGAACATTAGTCTACGTTTTTCATATTTATATCCTGAATGTTTAAGTAACATGTACCATTAAATCCTTTCATGCACACGCATGACATGCAGGTCCCATCAGGTTGAAATGTTTGTCCTTCTTTTAGAGTTTCTCCATCCCATTCACAAGTGGCAACTTCTCCTTCAGACTCTAAAACAAATAGTTAAAATAATCAAATTAGATTTTTGTTACATTGCATGAATATGTATATATCTGTTTGTAAAAATATTATAACGTCATCAACCCAAGTTATGACATTATTTTTTTAAATTTTAATGATAAAACAAGATATAACATATTAAGGTAGATGGCAAGCTGACTCGATTGAGATAGATTTCAGCTGAATTGGACCATCCCAAGTGGCGCAAACGGAATACATATACTGTTTTATATATGTATACGTTTAGGTCAATGACCTCTACGATATCGGTTAGATTCAGTAGTGTTAAATGGTGGGAAGGTAGTGTAGAAGAAAGGTCATACCTCTTGTTCCGCCCTCGTTAGTCTACTGTCCCAGATAGACAGGACAAACATAGCTCCCACGGAAATGGCAAGCTAAGCAGGACCGCAAAGCGGATGGACCTCGGAGTAGCTTATTATGGTCGTCGGCATTTTAAAACGATTGGTACCGGTTTTAGCTCAATCGGACCACTTTAAGTGGCGCAATGGCAAATAACTTAATGATGACGTCATCGCCAATGAGTAAACAGAAAGGTTTCTTTTACTCTAAATTATTTTGACAAAAGCTAAGGCACCTGAAATTTCATAGCTAATATTTTGTTTTTGATGGTGCTAAAACCATATCTGAGTGAGAAAAAAGACTTTAAATGAGTTGGAAGTTAGATTGGAATAGTTGCATTTAATAACAAGTTGCAGAATATTTAATGACCTGTTTTACCTGCCTTAATCTTTAAACACTTAAGGCTCTATTGATTTGTTAAAACATAAGTCCATGTTGATCCTCGGTACTAGGGGAAGGGGAGTATGCAGTGTTCAGGATAACAAAGTAGTTGATCTAACTTTTGTAACTTAATTCAACTTGAAGGACCGTCCTTGGGCAAGTGCCATAGGCCCGCGGAGTGGGCCATGAGGCGAGGCGATTAAAATTCGCTAGATACATGGCAAAATGCCTAGTAGCATTAAATACTAAAACAAAAATAGCGAGGCAAAATTCGCTAGATACATGGTTAGCTTGAATAAGTTCAAGCTTTCAAAAAGGAATGAAATCCCAACAAAAATACATGTGTGTAAAAAAGATGTGAAATCATTGAATAAGCCAATTCGTATGTTCCCAACTATGCTTGTTAATATATGAGGTCTTGGCGGTTTCACAGTGTGACTAGGCCATTACGCAGCACACACAGAAATGCATAATAAGCTTAAATAAGCTGAATATATTATTATATATCCTCTGTACAAAATGTTTAGTATCACACTACCTTAAGCTGCGCAATGGCCAAGACAATGTGAAGTGAAGTGAAGTCACAAAGTGAAGCTGCCAAGACCTCATATATTTACAAACATTATTGGGTACCTACGACTTGGCTTATTCAATGATCGCACAACTTTTTACGTTAGACTTGGCTCTTTTTTATACACGTATGTTTTTGTTGAGATACATAGAAAGCGATCTAATTTTTCAGTAATAACCTTATTTTAGTAATTAAGATGTGTTTAACGAACGAGGGATTTTAATTATATAAATTTTTCTTATTGTTCGTAATACACAAAGCTGTAATTATTTTAATCTCTTGTTTTTCTAAAAAAACATTGTTACCATTTTTACTACAAGATATTGAGATGAACACTAGTTGTTACAATAAAATTAAACAGATCACTCACTTAGAGCACTTAACTTACCACAGCGTTCTTTACTATGACAGCATTTTCCAACCTCATATTGAAAGTAGCAACCTTCTTTTGGTTGAGCTCCGAATACATCACTTGGACATTCTACATGAGCACAGTTAAATTCAGCTCTGAAAAGACAATAAATATAAATTATTATTGTAGAACCGTGGCTTCATTTTATTTATTGATTATTTTTTAGCATGAAATGTTAAACAGTTAACAAGGAAGAGCGATACTCCAAAACTTTAGTTTTTAGTTTTACTTTTTTCAGTTTTTTAAAATTCTATAAGAAAACTTGAATCATTACTTTCCCAGATGATTTTTCCTGCAGTGACAGTGAGTCACACATGGTCCAACTTCATTGTCTGGAATATCAGATTGTACAGGATAAAATTTACCATTATGATAGCATTCGTCTTCTTTTAATTCAGCCAAATGACCTGCAACGGAAAACGTAAATGATTAGCGTAGTTATTTTTATGAAATTTTTTTGAGTTTAGACCCGTTTTTACTTTTCCTCATAACCGGAGATATACAGGAAAGTATTGTGTTTGCACTAAAAATACATCGCGATTTCAACGTAATTATCCATTTGAGGTGTGAGCACTAAAAATACATCGGGATTTCAACGTAATTATCCATTTGAGGTGTTAGCACTAAAAATACATCGGGATTGAACGTAATATCCATTTGAACCACTAAAATACATCGGGTAATTATCCATTTGAGGTGTTAGCACCTAAAAATACATCGGGATTTCAACGTAATTATCCATTTGAGGTGTTAGCACTAAAAATACATCGGGATTTGAACGTAATTATCCATTTGAGGTGTTACCACTAAAAATACATCGGGATTTCAACGTAATTATCCATTTGAGGTGTTAGCACTAAAAAAATACATCGGGATTTCAACGTAATTACCATTTGAGGTGTTACCACTAAAAATACATCGGGATTTCAACGTAATTATCCATTTGAGGTGTTACCACTAAAAATACATCGGGATTTCAACGTAATTATCCATTTGAGGTGTTACCACTAAAAAACATCGGGATTTCAACGTAATTATCATTTGAGTGTTACCACTAAAAATACATCGGGATTCAACGTAATTATCCATTTGAGGTGTTACCACTAAAAATACATCGGGATTTCAACGTAATTATCCATTTGAGGTGTTTTAAGACTGTCTGTGTGAGTATCTGCTATCATGTTAAATCCCAGTTTGTTTGTTCTAGAGAGTTAAAACTTGGTACAAATATGAATAATTAAGTTTGA
The DNA here is from genome assembly GCA_018340805.1 of Microvelia longipes. NCBI lineage: Eukaryota > Metazoa > Arthropoda > Insecta > Hemiptera > Veliidae > Microvelia > Microvelia longipes. The sequence continues at coordinate 36,228,850 of JACMZG010001914.1, forward strand.
TCGTGCTTTCCAAAAAATAAATTTTTATGACGTTATTAACCGTTATTAATGACTCAGCAAAAATTTATAAAACGCGGGAAATGACTATGGATTGTTTTGAAATTTATCAAGCATGTAGTGCTGTATAATAGACTCAAAATGTACTGAGTTTCATTTCATAATCCAATCGAATCGAAATTTATATAATAAATAAGCATGAAAGTAATTAAGTATCACAATAATTAATAAATAAGTATAATAAGTCATTAAAATACGGCTAGTATATCTACAGGTTTTGTTAGATCACCAATGTTAAGCAGCATCAAGCGAGGATAGTAGCTGGATGGGTGATCTCAGAAAATAAAATTGATGTCTTTACAGACCAAGGACGAGCAAAGCAAGTCCTAAGATGTACTGCAATATAAAAATACATTTACTGCAATATAAGGTGATTTTCATATCCTACGAAAAGCGAGTTTGAAGTGATGGACCGTATCAAATCCGACATAGTGGAGGGAGAAATCTTCCAAGGTACCCTGTACCCGATTTTTTGGTATTCATATGCTTGTGATCTATATTAGAGACAATTATTTTTAACAAGAAACCCCCCCCCCATCCAAACCACTCTTATGCCGCTTCATTACGACATTTTCTTTGAAAATTCTCTAAAAAAATTTATCAAACATCAGAATTGGATTTCTAGGCTTCCCAAACAAGGGAAAAGACTGGGTCTATAAAATTGACACCCACTTTGAACTTCAAAAAATTCCAGAATTATATTATATCTTTTGTAAAAGTTCCAGTTGATTAAACAGAATTAGTGATTGAATCTTAACGCCCCTATTGCTCAATATACAGTGTCGTTGTAAATAATCTTGTGATGCAACGACAAATCAATATCATTCGCAGATATAACTTTTATCAGAGTCTATTTTAGAATCATTGACTTTTACGAGGGCGAATATTGTCCTAATATATAAACGAATTTTATAATCAGTTAATTAACTCATAACCTTAATAATAGTCATATTTTCATGACAAATACATAATAGGGTTTCCACAAAAGTATTTTACACTTATGAGAAACGAGTAAAAAGAGACGTGAGAATCGATTACTTTCTTGTTATTCAACAAGAAAGTAATCGATTCTCACTTAGGAGCTTAACAAAATATAAACTATGAATATACATTCATAGTTTATATTTTGTTAAGATCCTACGTTTTATTTCAGTTGGTAAAACTAAAGTAAATACTAACTGCAATCATATCTAGAGGGTTCTGTATCTCCAGGTTCTAAAATAGGTTTGCAGTTAAGTTCTCTGTAGTATTGTTCGGCAGGATTCTCCTCTGAAATCAAAATAAATGTATTCATTAAAACCAATTACCAAAAACCAAAAGTAAATATAAGTATGACGTATGAGCGAGTTTACGAAGTATAGAGACATATAATAATAGACCAAAAATAAACGTATTTCCGAATTCCGATAGACAAAGTATTGTATAGGTTCCTTCTGCAAGATTTGACAAGTCAGACAAGATATGATAAAATACTAATATTAGTTCCTTATGAATGTATTGTAACACATGGTGGTACTTTTTGGAAAAAGTGGAAAAAGTTTGAGAACCCTAGTGTTAGACCTTTTCAAACCTTTAATACTATATCCTTTGGCTACTATATAAACAACTATATACTATAACCTTTGATACTAACGTCACTTCAAGTCACAACATTTCTTTGATGACGTCATAAATTGAATTGATGACGCCAAAAATCGTCTAAATGATACCTGCGGCAAATTAAGACTGATTATTGTGATATGCTAAAATTTATCAGATTTAGTAGTCAGGCTTTCGAGCCTATGAATGAAAAACATTACTTGGCTTATAAATCTTATTTTAATAATTTAATAAACGAAATTTTTAACTTTTATTTGAGCTTTCCATTCCTCTTAAACATAAGGAGGGCAGTGGAATTGAAATACTGAATTTATAAGATAAACAAGACCATGACAATATGTCGTTCGTTTCAATGTATGTTATTCAGATCATGAAAGTAGTTCATTAACAAAATAAAGTAGTTTTTAAAGTACAAGTACGTTATGAACCTATTTTAAAAATAAAATTATAATGAAGTATTTTAAAATTATTAGAAGAAAGAATTAAGAAAATAGAAAGAAAGAAACAAGGAGATGGCCTACATGGATAATACATTTGTTTATGGCGACCTCTATAGTTATTTTTATAACTGAGGATGACCTCTCAGGACTAAAATCGTCTATATAAAAAAAGTTGCGAAAGTATGAGAATAATAATATACAAGTTAAATAATATAAAACTGAGAATTCTTAAGTATGTTCTCATTAATTAATTAAATAAAAAGTAGCTGCAAATTGAAGATAGAAAAAATTAATATTTATAAATTATAAAAGAAACATATTCATTATAGTATTTGATTAGATATGAAAAATATTTAATTTATTACAACGCATTCACACATACTTTAGTATGGATTGAAATATATTTTTCTATTCAAAATACAGAGTTTTGATTCTCATTAGAAAAAAGCATGCATATAGAAAGTCCCACGATAAAATGGTTATAGAACAAAGGTTGGTAAGGATTCATTTAAAAGTAATTTCATCAAGGAAAGGCAAGGAAGGTAACATATACTCCCACATTACAACTGATTTTTACAAAAATAAGTCTTTAAAAAAAAAGACTTAATTAAAACAACAGTCAAATTAATTAACTTCAACAATGATTATTATAAGCTTAATATTGCAGAGCGGAGGCGTGTTTCCTTAATGTTTCAGAAACATTACGAACTTTAAACAAGGACGAGCGGCGTGTCGTATGATTTTTCAAGTTTAAAGAGAATAATTATTAAATAATTATTATTTAATTCGTCTGGACTAGGTGCAAGACTTCAAATGATTCGCTTCATACATGTGTAGCCGCTTTGCGCCATGTATATATATATATATATATATATATATAATATATATATATATATATATATATATGCTGACATCAACTTAGCTTCGTGTGGAACTGTCGCGATAAAATTGGTATCTACTCTCTCTAAGTTGACCACTGGAAGTTTAAATACCCAATTATTTGTTTATAATCGTCTGGGATGTATGATAATCTGTTAGCAAAATGTGTTCTTCTATGGCAACTTAAAAATGTTAAATTGGAGCATACCTTGATATTAATTATTACAGAAACTGTGTAATAAACCCAATCAAATTGGTTGGGATATGTCCCAACCAATTTGATGACGGTAATTTTTATCCCGAGCTATTGTTTGGCATACATAAGGACTATTACCCCTTAATTAAAAATAAGGCTACTGGTACACCAGAATTCATTACTTCTGATACATTTTATGGGAAAAATAAAGGTTTGGGAAAAATCACAGTAATTCAGCAAAATTGGTATCAAATTGATACCAATATAAGAATCCTCTTTAAAGCAGGCTTAAATTTTTTAAAAAACGGTCACAAGTCATTTGATAAAAATTCAACTAATGCTGTTAATGAGATGAAACATTAGCTCAAATGTATCTCAAATTGATCGCTACATTGTTCCACGTTTTATGACTTTTCGCAATTTTTGCTGGGTAATATAGTGAGTTAATGACGTCATAAAAATATTTTCCAAATATCACAACTGCAGCTAAAGACTGATTTTTGTTCAAAGTTTCAACTCTCTAGCACAAATACAGTAGGAGCTACGATGATAACAGACAGGCCCACACACATACAGACAGAAAACTTTGTGAAAACTACTTAAGAGGCTTTAAAAACACCTAAAACGGATTATTTCGGTGACATCCCGATTTCGGATCTTTTGCAAACACAATACTTTTCCTATATACCTACGGTATAAATGAGGAAAAGTAAAAAAAAATATAAGAAGTAAAAATTTCTCCATAAGCCAGCATGTAATAAATGCATTTGTTTGTTATCTAAGCTCTTTTTTTGCCGTAAAAATCAAGAAGGCCATGCAGTTTTCTTTCATCCCTTATACAAACGATGCATTCCATAAAGCGCAGCAGGTCAGACTTACAACATATTTAAAAAAACATACCCTACTTTATAAAACATCAATAGAAATAATAATACCCTTGTTTATTACTGCTCAGTTATAAGAACTATTCAACATAAAAGTTTAGAAAGCAATATACAAAATTTGGTTCGCTGCAAGCTAATGGTCTATAAATAAACAGGAAGAAAAGGCGATAACGACCGTAAAATATATGTGCTTCCTACTTATTGAATTTATCCACATTCTAACAATGAATTAGTGAAATAATGTCTTTAACAAAAGAATTAATTGTGATTTATGAGTGGCCATGAATAAATAAAAATATTACACATTTGCACGTACAGAGGCCGTTCAAAAAGTACTTAAGAAGTTTACTTAAACTTTGAACAAAGGCACAAAATCAAGTTTCCTTATGAATAAACCGAAATAAAATAACGTTAAACTTTTATAAGAACTAAATTTGAAAAAAAGGATAATGAGACAAAGATAAATAGCCGGGTAGAACAATTAAGATAAAACCTGTCACGAAAAGTCAATTTACATGACTTCATCGGTAAAAAAACTGGATATGTTTACTAAACAATCAGCACGAATAGAAGAACGTATGTGTTTATTTATTATAGTCCTATTACATATAATTTCATGAATAAATAAAACAAACTATAATTGTATATTGTATGCTCGATTCCTCTGCAAACAAAATTAAGTCTTCTTTAGAGCTTATTTATATCAAGTACAATAAGTATTAATTACTGGTAAAGAAGTTCTACATAAATGAAGCCCTCGAAACCAGGAATTTTGGATTTAGTATTAATTTTCCACACCTACTACCCTAAGAATAAGAAAAAAGTACTTCGTTCAACCTGAAAATCCATCATAATTATCCGTTTCAGCCGCTTTATGGTGTTTAGAGGGGTAAGGGTTTGTCTGTCTGTATCACATATAACTCCCGCTAAGTTAATACTAGAGAAATGTAGCTTGAAACTAAATTCAGACTTTAGGTCTACTTGTGCTTCCCGAAGATGATATAGTTGACCCATCAAAAATTTAAGAATTCGAAAATTTGACCAAGGAGTGTATATACTCCTTATATACTATAAGGAGTATATATACTCCCTCTATACTATAAGGAGTATATATACTCATTGATTTTGAAATTTAACCAAGAAGTATATATACTTCTTATATACTATAAAGAATATATATACTCATTGATTTCCAGTTAAAATTTGATACATATGTACATTCTATGAAGAGCGAATCGACCCACTAATTTTCATTTTAAATATCTTGACTATTGAATTTAAAACTTTTACGGCTAAACTAAATGAATTTAGTTTTTAGCGAATCTACAAAGAAAAAGTCGGGTACGGGGTACCTCCGAACTATTTCTCATCACAGAGGATTCGCAGTTTGTATATTCCTCAGAATATACAAGTCCTTAAATTAATAATGCAACACCTCTTCGGACTCGCTTCGCTTGTCTTAAGATAGTAAATACATTCGTTTCATTCCCAGCGGTCATCTAACCAGGCACTGACCAAGCTCGATGCAGCTTAACTTATATGATCCAAGAAAAAATCATAGATATACTTGTCATATCGAAACAAAACTTGGTGTACCTATTCATTACGTAATGGTATAGACTTCTATTAAATTTCAGCTTAATTAGATTATTTTCCGATTTTTACAAATTTTTAAAAACCGCACACAAGCAAGTCATTTCATACAAATTGAACTAATGCTAATAATAAGATGAATCTTGGCCTATATGTTAGTCTTATACATGGGTACATACATGCGTGTAAAATCTCAATTCGATCGTATAATTTTTCCGCGTTTTATGATTTTATGAAATTTTTGCTTAGTCATTATTGCGGGTAATGACGTCATAAAAAGAATTCCGAATAGCACTACAGCGGTAGACTAATTTTTGTATAAAGTTTAACTCTTTATCATAAATACACTTGGAGCCATGATGATAACACACACACACACACACATACAGGCAGACAAATTTGAGAAAACTACTTAGGAGGCCTTAAAGACACCTAAAACAGAGAATTCGGGAGTCAAACCGGTTTCGAATTTTTCGCAAACACAATCCTTTACCTATATACCTACGGTATAAATGAGGAAAAGTAAATACATAGCTACAGTATAAATGAGGAAAAAAGGGCTTATGAGCTTGGTATTAATGACATTCTAAGAGTGAGCGAAGCATGTGCGAAGTCATGACTCTCTGGACTTTGGAGCAACAGTTTATTTAGAGTTCGAGCGTTTATTCTGGGCGTGCGGTGATTCCACCTATTTGAGATGGTTAGAAATATGCTGAATATATTATGTATTTATATACGTAATGTACCAGTGTCTCCTACTATTTTTTTTGCGTATAATATAGAAAGATATAATGGCTAATGTCCATATCCTATTATTAGGGAAAATATAAGATATACCTACTACGATTATAATAATAGAGAAAGATATGTGTAAAGAATTTCAGAAAAAATAGACAAATGCGAAAAGAAAAACAAGCAGTGATAATCGATCGGTAGGGAACTGCGTGTGAAGTGGCTTGTTCGGAAACGAATCATAAGATACAGACAACAATAAATCCTTACTCAACTTTTATCACATGGAAAAAGTTTTGAATACATTATTCTGAAGAGTAATTTACTATGATACAATTCAGAGCGGTGAAATAAATGCAAACAAATTTTTATTTAAAAGAAAAATCGAGAGTATGGAGAGCTGAGAATAAAACGGATGTATTTACTACCTGAAAGGGTGAAGCGGGTTCGAAGAAGTTTTGAAGTATAAATTTGGCAAATTGTATATTCTGAGGACGAGCGAAGGGGAGAAATAGAGTTCGAAGCAGGGAGAAATAGCGTAGCGGATCCGATGTGATTAGGAAAAGTTCTGAGGTACTCTGTACCTGACTTTTCTTTTAAATTAAGCCTGATCGAGAGAAAAATTTCTAAAATGATAGTAATAGAGTTACATATCAGCATGTAACTCAACTCTATCAGAATCTTAAAACAACTCTTTTAATCTATAAAATCTAATTACTTAATTAATGAAATTAGCAGAGACATAAATAGTTTTTGAATACCGGCGGAAACAGAAATTCAATGCTCTATAGTAAACAGATAGAAAGGAAATACTTAATGAAAATTCTTTTCCTGTAAAGGATTCTTTTCCTGTTTTCAATAATTGTACCTCATTTAAATATTATTTTCATTATGGTGTAATTTCACGTTCATAGAGACCTTAAAATAATTATATTAGAACAATTTAAGGTTTCATCAATCACGATGTAAAAATTAACTTAGATTTCTAAAAAAGATCAACAAAAGATCTCGGAGATTGCAAATGACTTGACAGTAATTGGTTCACTATATGTCATCGAACGTGTAGATTATACTGTTGATAAGATATACGATGCTGCCGTAGCCTTAAACATGAAATTATAAAATCTGAATATAATTTAGATAAAACTTTACGGCCCATCACAAGTTTTTATTATTAATATTGCAGTTGAAATATTCTTACCCACCCTCATTGGGTAAATACCGCCAAATAAAAAAAGGTAAATAAAAAAAAAGGTAAACAGCCAAATGGCTGTTTACAATAAATTCTGAATCCGGTATTTCAAATAAATTATCCGATGCAGGTTTTAACATAGAGATATTATTACTAGAGGAGCCCTATCGGTTGAATTTTGAAACATCGAAAAACTAACCTGAACACCTTTAAGTATTAATATGATGAAATAAACATTAAAAAATAACAGTAACATATATAATACAACGTTTATAATAGGAAACAAAACCCAATCAATGCGGGAATAGCCGACAACTTACGCTTAGAGGAGGTATCAATGAGGTTACATAGAGCCCCAAAAAGATGTTTCATGCCTCTCAATGTAATAAGATAGGCAATGCCCCTCTAGTATATATCTCTATGGGTTTTAAAAACTTCCTAAGAGGTTTTTACAAATTTTTCTGTCAACATGTGTGTCTGTTTTTATCGTATTTTAAGGTATAGTTGTGCTATTCGGAAGAAATTTTTTGTTATTACCGTCATTAATGACTCAGCAAATTTTTTGAAATTTGCCAAACTCGTGAAACTTGAAGAAACTTTGGATTGTTTTGAAATTCGGGACATTAGTCACATAAAAAACAAATTATGTGCCTAGATTAATCACATTATCAGCGTAGGTTCAATTTTTGTGGAATGATATGGAGTGTAAACGAACAAGTATAAAGATTTTTATTTCAGAACATCAAGTATATCTACAGGTATATCACTAATCTTAAACAGTATCGAGCGACCATCGCCTGGATCGGTCATCGTTGTGAATAAAACAGATGTTTCTACAGTGTGTCTCTCGAGCGAATCGATTCCGAAGACATATTGCAAGAGGTGGTTTCTATATTCTAACATGTAACTAACAGCTAACATGTAATACCAAGCATATTATTGTGCTATTGTGTGCATATTGTATTGTGTTTGCAAAAAAATCCGAAACCGGGCTGAAACAGGAATTATCCGTTTCAGGCGTTTTTAAGGTCTCCTGAGTGGTTTTTGCTGTTATCTGCTTTTAAGTGTGTGTGTGTGTCTGTTATCATCGTAGCGCCCAGTGTATTTAATTAGACAGTTAAAATGTTGTATATAAATCAGTCTACCGCTGTAGTTGTGCTATTCGGAAAATATTTTTTCTATGACGCCATTAACCCGCAATAATGACTCAGCGAAAATTTCGAAAAATCATAAAATGCGGAAAAATTATGCGATCGGATTGAGATTTAGCACGCATGTGACTATGTATGAGACGAACATATTGTTAAGTTTCCTCTCATTATCAGCATTAGTTAAATTTTTATCGAATGACTTATGTACGTTTTTAAAAAAAATGTAAAATAGTTTAATGGAGTTAAAATTTAGTACAAGTGTATATTATTACCAAATAAATAAGTAGACTAAGTTTCATTTCAATACGACAGAAATATCCATGATTTTTATTGGATCATAAAAATTAAGAAGCATTGAGCGCGGTCAATGCTGTATGGGTGACCGCTGAGAATGATACGGATGCATTTACTATTTAAAGACGAGCGAAGCAAATCCAAAGACATATTGCAGTAAAAATTTGGCGAACTGTATTTCTGAGGACGAGCGAAGTGAGTCCGAAATAAGGAGGATTAGCGTAGCGAATCCGTGGTTATGAAGAAAAGTTCCGAGTTACCCCGTACCCATTTTTTGATAAATACATTTAAAAATTCGCGAAGCGGCCGGTATAGCGGTTGTTATACTATATCAAGTGGTATATATATGGTAGTTGTCGTGGTTGTCACGCACTGGAAACAACGATTAAAATAGACAACTAGGTAATTAATGCGTAGGATGTCTTAAAACACCTGAAACTGATACGTTATGTGAAATCCCGGTTTTGGTTCTCAAAGCAAACACAATACTTTTTCCTTAGACCTACGATACAAATGAAATGAGGATAAGTCAAAATAAACGGGATAATGATTCCGAGAATTTAGTTGACCAACTTCGAGTTTTCTTATCACGTAAGACCTAACACAGAGTAATAATTAAAGAACGCTTACTTAAAGCTGAAGACGCACCAATAACAGCCAACAAAACAGCTGATAAAATCATGTTTATTAAGTACTAAGCAAATAATATTGAATAATACTGTGAGTAGAGTAATACAGGTTATTGCTTATATACTGGTACCCTCACCATCCCCCGCCTGGCAAGTAAAGTTATAAATATTCCCCACCTCTTATAACGCATCCTGCTGCCTAAGAAATCAGCCGAAAGGGGGTAAAAAGGGATGGAATGTAGCAGTTAAATTATAATACAGGGGGCGGGGGTTAAAATTGAAATTATAGAAAATAATAAAACCCATATCTCCTCATACGTATTTTTGTAATTTTTCTTTGTAGCACTATTTATTTTATAGAACTCCCACATCTTGATAAAATAAAATTTAAACAACACAGCTTAAAGTTCTATAATCACAACAAAAAAACTAATCGTTTAGCTATATACTTCACCTAACATGTTAAGTGAAGTATATAGCTAAACAATTAGTTTTTTGTCGTTATTATAGAACTTTAAGCTGTGGTGTTAATTTCCTATCAAGATATGTATTTTTCCCATATGTCTTAATTTTTGGACAAAGCACAGCCATGAGAAAAAAAGAACACCTAGTTTTTTATGCTATGTCCACGTTTCAGATAGATCATAAAAATGGAAAATAATTATGTCCCTATATGCTCTTTTATTGTAAACACGAAAAAAGCCAAACAGTGCAATGGAAATAGACAATCCTTAGTGTATTAATCCTTAATAAGTATTAAATTATTTTTTTTAAAGGAAGAACTATGTAGTATGTATGTATATATTATACTCCTTGGAAGAACTTTAAATTTCCGCCATAAAATGACCTCCATTTAAGTTTTTAAAAAATGTGATGCGAGTTTGAATTAAGTGGTCTGAGTCCAACAACACCTAATCCGCATCTAATGTGGTTAGAACAGTTCTCTAAATATCAACAAAAGGCCTTTTGTTGAGTCATTATTGTGGGTTAATGACGTCAGAAATATTTCATTAACTATTGGTTTCTATACTTTAATAATCGAAGCGTTCGAAAGTTATCGTAAGACCAAAAAGTTACACACAATACCCTTGCACAGAATGTTACAAGTTTAAATTCACGTTTTCGTCTTAAGATAGAATATACATGCCCATAGCCGCTATGTGTCCTCAGCTGTAACACGGCGTCGGCCCCTCGGGCCGCTTCGCGGGCACCGATCTCAATTGACTTAACTTACCGTGAGTATGTAAAACCAATATATATATATATATATATATATATAATATATATAATATATAATATATTATATATATATATATATATATATATAAATTATATATATATTATGTAAGTATATAAATTTTATACATTTTTGTCATCAGGAAGTCAAACTTAATCGACCCTTCCCCACTCCTCCTCCCAACTCAACTTTTGTTAACCTCATAAGCGTAATTTTTATGAAGAAAATTCGCAAAAAGCTACCCAAACAAGTAAAAGAATTTACTGCCTTATTTAGCCTCAAATAAGAATTTTTGTCAGTCTAGTTTTTATCAATGTTAATTCTTTTTAAAATACTGGCAACATTATTTATTGCTACCTCAAAAATTGTCTCGTCTTTCACGAAACTATTCCATAATTTTTAAACACTGCACACAGTTTCTTCTATAACTTGTAGTTGAAAAGCCACTAGGATTTGTCTTATTAAAACAAAATAGTTTAACCAGTTTTAACGATCTGATATTTAATATAACACAATTGTTCGAACGCCTATAAAGGCGTTCTTGTTGAAAAAACGAAGTTTTTGTTCTTGTTGAGGAAGTTTCCAACGAAAGTTGGAACTCATAAGAGTCCCAACATTTTGATGACGTCATACATTTTCCACAAATAATAAGCTTGACACGAGCATAATTTATTTTTGCTTAAATAAAATTGGGCACCAAATTATAAGTTTGAGGCGAACACCCGAACCAAATCTGATTATTATTGATGAAGTAAGAGAAAATATTACAATGAAAATCCATTATCTTTTTTGAAGTTCATCAACCTATAACAGCAACAATTATAGGTTAATACTTTAGATACCACTTGTAAAATTTATAATTGGGTTTATCTAGTTTTCGAAAATACCAATATTATTTTATGCCAACCAATATTTAAAGCTTATACAAGTGTAAAAACTAATCCAGGAGAAATCTAGACAGCAGTAAAGAGGTACCTAATTTTCAATTTTTAATATATATACATATTTAATACATACATATACATATACATATATATATATATATATATATTATATATATATATATATTATATATATTATATATATATTATATATATATATATATATATATATATATATAAAAAAATAAAGTATGAGCCATATTAAATAGTTTTTAACTTATCATACTAAAGTTAAATGGACCTCATAATTTTATTTATCATAAAACACAATGAATCAAGGTTTATGCGCCTCTGTGAGTCCGGCAACCATGGTTGCTGTCACAGGGGTAGCTTAAATTATTTTATTATTATCATTTTCGGACGAAGCTCGCATTAAAACTATATTGTTATTGGATTATAAAAATGCAGAAAAAATTAAATCAGAATTTTAATATTTTTACAAGTATGTCTTAAAATGTAAGTTATACATTTTCAAGATACTTGATATCCTTTTTCGAAAGGAGGTTATTATTATTTGAAGTTATTAGTGATTAGTATAAATGTATTATATTTGCTTTTAAGGATGTAAAAAACGTTTATCCCAAAAAAGTTTCTTAGTAAAAAAGCAAAAAATATAGACTTTTGTCATTAATACTATAATAATATTGTAAAGTATAATAATTTTTATAATCAACTATTATATTATCAAGTATAGGAAGTATGCATTTTTTTATCACCAACATTTCAATTAATTAATTCATTAATGTAATTACACATTAGGATAAACATAATATATAACTAATAGTTTGATATCAAATCAATTGAGACGACCTTTAAACTTAAATCAAGGTAGAGCAGGGTACCATCATAATAATATGATACTTGTTTCAAAAGTCCTCCCCGCGAACAAGCTTCAATTAACATAATGGATTCAATAATGACAAATACAATAAAATGTAGTATGTTAGAAATAGTTAATGCCTCCATTTAAAAATAACTTATTAGCTACCTAAAAGATGTATAACTTACATTTTTGGATACAACTTTTGAGATACTGGTTAAAATATTAAAATTCTGATTTAATTTTTTGCTGAATTCTTTTAGTTAATGTTTATACTTTGCATAAAGTAATATGTAATATAATAATAATGCAATAACAGTGATACTTTGTTACATTTCCGAACTTAGTTTATTATAAAAAATAATGAGGGTAAGCAAGAAGATAAAAGATTCTAAGATGGCTAGGAAAGTAAGTGAAACATAGAAAGATATTACAGTGTATTAATACAAAGAATTCCAATAATTTTCATAATTCCAGTAATCATTGTCAACAGTGGCATTTAAAAAAAAGGGTATGGTGAGACTCAGACTTTTTTCTTAAAACTTGAAACTTAGGATTGGCTACGCTTATCCTCACTGCTTCGGACTTGCTTTTTCATCCACAGAATATAAAAATAACTAAATATACTGCAGCAACACTTTGGAATCACTTCGCTCATCCTCAGACAGTAAATACATTTGTTTTATTCCCAGTGTTCACTCATCCAGGCAATGACCTCGATCAATCCTGCTTAACTTTTATGATGCAAAAACCCGTAGATATACTTGCCGTATTGAAAGAAAACTGAATAACGGGATATACTTGTACCTAATTTCAACTAAATGGCATTATTTTCCATTTTTTACAATTTATAAAAAAATCATTAACAGGTCAATCGATAAAAATTTAACTAAAGCTAATAATGAAAGGAAACTTGGTACATATGATGGTCTTATATATAACTTATATGTGCTAAATCTCAAACTGATCAACAAATTTTCCATGTTTTATGAATTTTAAAAATGCATTGAGTCATTAATGTCAAACTTAACGACTTGATGAAACTTTTTAACAAGTTTCAATTCACTAGCATAAATACACTGAGAGATACAATGATAACAGAGGATTATTTGGCGAACAATACTTTTCCTATGTACCTATGATGTAAATAAGGAAAAGTAAAAAAAATAAAATTAGTTTTTTGTCACATAAATCTTGCTTAAATATATAATCAATATGAACAAAAGAACCAATGACTTTTAAAACCAATAAAGCATTATAAAACGGGTAAGGTATAAAACAGCCTGATGGTTTCAACTTGTAAACAAGTTTCTTAAAAATGAAAACTACACTAAGCACTCTGCAGCATTGGTCCTTTGGGATCATTAGCCTGACGGTGCTTTGCGGTCACATAGCATACAGCCATGTGGGTATTTTAAGTATAGCCAATTTTCAGAGTAAGTTTTTAAAGACCTTTATATTCTCACGCCAAGGTTCTACCATGTGAACAGCCTCAATAGCTTTTTTGAAACGTTGCTAAAATTAAGTAAAATAGCAATAGAAAAGAATCTAATTAGAGATTAAACAAAATTTTATTTTAAAAGTATCCAGACTACTTACTTTTGATTTTAAACAGGTTAAATAAGGTAAAAAATTATAAATTAAAATATTTTTTTTTAAGTCAAGCATTGTTAAAATATGTACATAATTATTTGAAAATCCATAAAAGTGTTTTATAATAACTATAATGAATGCTCTTAAAAGGTAAGGTATGAACAAACAATGTAACAAAAACTAACCAGAAAAAAAAGAAAATAAATAAATCAATAAGAGAATAAAAACAAGCTTCACAAATCTATTGATTCTCCGGTTTTTATTGTGTCATCTAATAATGACTAGCAAAACTTGGTTGTATGAATTGGATGATATTGCAGAGGGAGGTGAACCATAGTTTGAACCTAATAAGTAATGATAAATAAAAGAATCTCTCCACTTAATTATTTTATTAAAAAACAAAGTCTTTAAACCCCTAAAAGGTCATATAATAAGTTGCCCATGTAAGGAGATAGTAAACTCCTTTGGATTAAAGAACAGTTTTTTTCTGCCACAAACAAATTAGAGGAGGTTTAAAGCAGAGCTTGTACTCCTCGGCCATTCCACAACCTCTTTTAAACAGTTATAGTATAGCACACGGTTATTATCAGATGAAAGAGTGGGAACTAATGCAGTTGGCCTTTTATTAAATGGGTTAACATCCAGGACTAACCTCATTGGCTCCTCGCATTATTTCCCGCACTGTCGACTGATTATAACTACATGATATACTATACTTATAAGCTCCTGAAACTAAACTTTCTTGTTAACTTTTTTAGGTTGTTTTAACCTTACCAGGTTATTGATGACTTAATTAAGAATAAAAATAATTGCACCATTAAGCACATTAATAACTAAATACAAAAATAATAAGTAATCAAGAATAATAAATTTACAGCATAAGTAGCAATTATAATTACAATACAATAGTAAAGTATATTACAAAGTTTTACTTAATTTTAATACACAAGTATAAGGAGTGTTTACAATGTCTAAAATAAAATCAAGTGAGAGCAGTTGCACTTCAGATTTAAAAACTGATTGCATGGTTTCTTGATTTAAATCATAGAGTTATTGGTTGAATTTTGAAATATCAAAAAGGTGACCTATACACCTATTATTTATATAATCAAATAAACTGTACAAAATGACAACAACTTATATAATAGACAGTTTATAATGCACAACAAAACACAGCCAATGTGTGAAAAGCCAACAACAATTATTACCTGAAAATACTCTTGAAGAAGATTACAATGAGGTTACACAGAGCCCCTGAGAGTCCCAAAAAAATGTTTCAATTCTTTCAATGCACTGAGATAGGGTATGCCCCTCTAGTAATATTAACAAACTGCATAAGTTTTCATATTCATCCTTCTTCAAATGTTTTAAGTTACATGATATAAATTAAAAAAAAAAACATAACACTTTAATGGCTCAATTCTTTTTATTCCTATGTTTAAACACTACAATGATTTTGAATTAGACATTTATAACAGCCCTAATTTCAATAAGTTTGTTTTATTATAAACAAACGTAAGGTCTGTTCTTATTAAATTAAATATATGTCTGTTAATTAAACATATATGTTTATTAAATTAAACATATATGTTTATTAAATTAAACATATATGTTTATTAAATTAAACATATATTATATTATACATAGAAACATATATTGAACTAAACAAAAAACTAATAAATCACTGGAGGGTAATATTATTGAAGTTTATCGTGGTTACATAATAATGATTTAATGTAAATTTTAATTATTATATCATCTAAACATTTAAAGGAATAATTTAAATTAATAAAATACTTAAAATAACAGTGCACTTCTATAACCCAATAACTTTTAAAAATGTTCAAAATGAAAATAGATTTTTAGGGAAATGCATTTTACATAAATTATTATTTCATAAAGAATTGCTTATCTCAAAATTAACCAGATTCCAGTCTGACTTAGAAAATAACTATCACAGCCTTTATAAGATAACTAAAGTAAATTAACCTTTAATTAATATAACTACAATAATCAATGGGGTGAAATCATTTAAGCCATAACAAATATAAAATAATTAATTTTATACATTAAATCAGTGGCGTAGCCAGGATTTAATTTCGGGAGGGCTGAATGTTAAAAATTGTATATATATATATATATATAATATATATATATATATATTATATATATATATATATATATATATATATATGTGTATATATATTATATATATATATATATATAATATATATATATTATATATATATATTTTTATATATTATGATATTATATATATAAGTTTATTGTTAAAATATATGTTATGTAATTTATTATTTTTATATATTTTTTATAGGGTTTATTTTTTTACACATTTATTGCGGGTTTAGGTTATGTAAAAATTTCAGGGGGGGCTGAAGCCCCCTCAGCCCCCCCTGGCTACGCCACTGCATTAAATAACACAGAAACGACTAAAATAATTTACAAGAGTAAAAATTTAATTGTTAGATAACCTTTAAAACAAATCAAATTTTATCAAGCTCTTATCCTTAATAGTCTGGGAGCCCACCAGTCATTATCTACATCATAGCATTTATGAACCATTTGGTCATAGAAGTTACAGAATCATAGAGTAAAGTAACAAACCCAAAATTCTGATTTTGTAGAGTCAGCATAATGCTTTGCACCATAATAAATCGCCAGACTTGTGGTTTTATTACTCTCCTCTATGGCCCTGAAAATCCTATGACCAAATGGTTCATAAATATTATGACATATACCTCCAGACTTTTTAGTCAGGGATTTCTAGGAATTCTGTCTTTAATAGCAGGATATTTCTTCATTCAAAAACACGGCCCACTTCATCTGTGCCAGCCACAGATGTCTCAGAACACTTAAAAAATTGTTCCACGCTAAACCTTTCAACCAATTTAGACGGAAATTGGTACAAAAATAGAGTCCAATGAGAGGAAAAAATTAATTCGATTTTGGTGTCTTAAAATAGAGACCATCTTAAATTTTCAAATTATTCAAAACAATATTTTTTATTTTAAGTGAATTATAGTGTTAATTTGAAATATGTCGATTTCAAAATAATCTCAAAAACATCTGGCACTAATAGTTCTCACGATATTTACACTTAAAATAAATTAAAATAAAATTCACTGAATGGTTTTGTAACTATGTTGTGGCTAGATAAAAAGAAGTAGAGGGGGTAATTTTAAGTAGTCCTGTCATTTAAGGCCAATTAATATTTTTTCTACAGAAAAACCCCTGCCTTTGATAAAGCCTCGCCTCAAATCAATGGCTGATCAGAATGAATGAACTAATAAATAAATTTCATATTGAATTTAATCAAGACAGATTAATAGAGCAGTCAAATAAATTCATTAAATGGTATAAATAATGTTATCACATGAATAAAAATCAAAAAGATATAAAGATCAAAAATTGATTTTAGTGATAGCTAGCTTAATTTTTTTATCTCACTCTTTTTATACGATGAAGCAAAAACAAAAATATAGTACCAGATACAACTCAAGAGTAAACAAAAACATAGCCTTTTTAAAAAGATAATATTCAATAGGGAAATGTATCCATTTATTTCATCAGGTAGATTTAAAGAGTACAACACAAAATTTACATTATATAGGAAGAGATTTTGACACAGATGAAGTAACAGCATTTGAACAAAGTTTAGTGAAAAACATAAGACCAGTATGTCCACCAGGAATATAACTAATAAGGAACCATAATAAAGCAATGACTTGTAGAACAGCAAATAGTACTGTTAGAGGGGTACTTTGCTCGTACAGAGCAAAGTAAAGTGTACACAATAAGGTACCAACATAACATCCAGTAAAACAGAGTCTTTCACGAGAAAACAAATGTCGCAGATGATGCATAGGTCCCCACAGAAATGAAAAACTAAAACATAACAACAAAGCAATTTAGACTACAACATTAGGAATTATTTAAATTTAGAGTAAAAAATAATAGTTCAGTATCTTTCTGAACCTCCATTTGCCCACAGAATTTTGTCTCAATGTGAGCTGGAGACAACAGAAACATGAATCCAGATTTGTTCCAAAAGAAATCCAACACCACATTTGCGTAACAGCCCCTGTATCCTTGGATAACAGCCTCTCGAGATAACAGTACAAGGGATCACATTATATAAGGTCTTCTTTGGCTGGATTTACCTCAACTACTGCTAAGCAACTGTAGGTTGCTATTGCTAGCAATCCTCAGTAGTTCAGTGAATGGATGAATTTTCGCGTCTATATTTTTAAACTAATTTTAAAAGTATAGAATAATGTACCTTGAACAAGTTTAAAGGGTTATAATAAGGTAAATACTTATCAAATAACAAAACATTAAGGGCCCTAGTAGGAGCATGTATAGAGCAGCGTTTCCAACCTTTCAGTACCGCGACCCTATAATTTGCTTTTCTTAAGTTTGGCGACCCAAATTCATTATTTTGCATAACCTGAAAATTGCAGGCGTTTTATTATTGCCGATCTAGTTATGACCCTACAGACCATCGTCAAATCATAATTTTCATGAGGTTTTTATACCTAAATAGAAAACTACACACTAATTGGAGTTCAAAAGAAGTCCATTATATAATAGCAATAAAATATAAAAATAAAAAAATAAAATTAAATATAAAATGAGCATTTATTATTTAAAGGAAAAATCAAATAATGATTATAGTAAGCAAAAAATTCTGGCGCGGTGGTCCGCATGTCGGGCGAATTTCCTTTGGATGCGTGTTTCCGTGCTTTTTACATTATAAGTTTACAACTACTAAATAAATCATTCCGGCGCGGTGGTCCGCTGTCGGGCGAATTTCATTTAGAATGAGTGTTTCCGTGCTAAACAACCCATTTCTTGCTTATGCAAGAACCATGCCCATTGCGTGGTTCCGGTTCATGCTTTAGAACCTAAGCAGTTACTCAATTGTCAAGCACTGCTCGTAACTCATTTTGTCTATTTTCCAAAGGAAATGCGCTAAAACCTTTAAAGATAACTGACTAAGCTTAAAGATAAGTAACTATGCTTTAAACTAGTGCAATAATAGTGTGTACATCTATTTTTAGAGGCATAGTTTTGTACAACAACTGGATGATTATGCGCATTTCCTTTGGAAAATACAGACAAAATGAGTTACGAGCAGTGCTTGACAATTGAGTAACTGCTTAGGTTCTAAAGCATGAACCGAAACCACGCAATGGGCATGGTTCTTGCATAAGCAAGAAATGGGTTTTTAGCACGGAACACTCATTCTAGATGAAATTCGCCGACAGCGGACCACCGCGCCGGAATGATTTATTTAGTAGTTGTAAACTTATATAATGTAAAAGCACGGAAACACGCATCCAAAGGAAATCGCCCGACATGCCGGACCAACCGCGCCAGAAATTATTTTCTAGTTGTAAACTTATATTAGGTAAAAAAAACGACAAAAATGATTGTCCCTACTAGAATTTGAACCCAGGTAATCTGGGTTTGAGTGCTCTCATCCAAAGAATCGCCCGACATGCGGACCACCGCGCCAGAGAATGATTTTCTAGTTGTAAACTTATATTAAGTAAAAAAAAAATTCTGGCGCGGTGGTCCGCATGTCGGGCAAATTTCCTTTGGATGCGTGTTTCCGTGCTTTTTACAATATATAAGTTTCAACTACTAAATAAAAAATTCCGTCGCGTGGTCCGCTGTCGGGCGAATTTCATGTAGAATTCGTGTTTCCGTGCTTAACAACCCATTTCTTGCTTAAGGTTCCGTTCATGCTTTAGAACCTAAGCAGTTACTCGATTGTCAAGCACTGCTCGTAACTCATTTTGTCTGTATTTTTCAAAGGAAATGCGCATAATTATCCAGTTGGTTGTTCAAAACTATGCCTCTAAAATTAGAAGTACGCACTATTTATTTGCACTAGTTTAAAGCTTATTACTTATATTTAAGCTTAGTCAGTTATCTTTAAAGGTTTTAGCGCATTTCCTTGAAAAATACAGACAAAATGAGTTACGAGCAGTGCTTGACAATCGAGTAACTGCTTAGGTTCTAAAGCATGAACCGGAACCTTAAGCAAGAAATGGGTTGTTTAGCACGGAAACACTCATTCTAAATGAAATTCGCCCGACAGCAGACCACCGCGCCGGAATGATTTATTTAGTAGTTGTAAACTTATATAATGTAAAAAGCACGGAAACACGCATCCAAAGGAAATTCGCCCGACATGCGGACACCGCGCCAGATATTTTTCTAGTTGTAAACTTATATTAAGTAAAAAAACGATAAAAAATTGATCGTCCCTACCAGGATTTGAACCCAGTACCCTGAGTTTAAGTGCTCGTATTGACTCCGGACTATTGCCATTCAACTCAGAGGCCCAAAAAACATAGAAAACAACACCCTACTCAAAATTTTTTTTTTATCGGCCTAAATTTTGGTTTTTGTAATTTACAATGGTTTTTTGGACTTTTTGGTCACTTAGAGTGGTCGTATCGACTTCGGACCGGTTTCATTCGATTCAGCGCCCAAAAATACATCGAAAACGACACCCTACTCGAAATTTATTTTTTATCGACCTAAATTTGTCATATATATATTATATATAATATATATATATATAATATATTATATATATATATAATAATATATATATATATATATATATATATATATATAATATACTAATACATTATATATAATATATATATTATATAATATATATATATTATATATATTATATATATATAAAGTCTCGCGAAACGTATTTTTTCGTCATTAGGGACCTCTGAAACGGATTTGTGTCGTGGTCCGAGGTTCGAATTCCGCCATGACGTATATCCCATTAGCCGAATTTCCAAAGGAAATTCGCTAAAAATAAAATATGTATCATATTAATGACTAATTTGTGGCCGTTTGTTTTCCACTAATAAGTCAAGTCGTGTTTTGTTTATTCATTTCACTACTTTAATTAAAACGCAAAACTATAAAAATAAATAAACTGATAAAAAATTATAATTAAAAACTTTAAATGTTTTGGCCGCGGCTTCTTTGGTTATCGCATGTTTAAAGTATTAACAATTTCTAAAAATAATATCTGTTTAAGCAAATCTGTCATTTGCCTATAATAATCTTTTCACATAAATCTTTGTCATTTTTTGGTACATGATAATAAAAAATTTGGCGACCCAAAAAATTTCGTTCGCGACCCAAACTGGGTCGCGACCCAAGGGTTGGGAAGGGCTGTATTAGAGGGTTTGACATCAGGTTAAAAGTACCTTAAGCTTTCACTTCCAAAAAATTACCCCTTTGCACACATCCTAGATACATTATTCTATACACACATTTCAAATTATAAATAAAGAATAAACTATTCAACCCAAAAACAAAGATCCCACTGTCTACCACATATATTTTAACTCATTTTCGTCAAATCAATGTCAAAATTTTCGACTTTTAGAAAAAAGATTTGTAGACCTTATTTTGGTTAGAGTATGATAAGAGACCCACCCGTAAAATCAAAAAAAAAAATTTCCCTACAATTTTTGACATACAAAAATAAATGAATACATCCATTCTCGGGTATGTAGAAAGGCTTTGGGGCTTTGAGTAGGGCATATATAAGGGACATAATGTAAGAGAATACTCTTACATCTAAGACAATGTAAAGGGTACATCCAATATAAAGGGTGGGTCCCTTATCATACTATCTACAATGGGGTAAGAGTATTATAAGGGACCCACCCTAAAAAGAATACAACAACTATTCTCGGGTTTGTAGAAAGGCTTTGGGGCTTTGAGTAGGGCATATATAAGGGAGATTAGGGCAATGAGTATCCATAACAATGTTTTACTTTAAAATGAGGGTGGGTCCCCTTATAATACTATCTACAATGGGGTAAGAGACATTACCTATTGTCATTCTGCCTTAATCTCACTTATATATGCCCTACTCATAGCCCCAAAGCCTATTTACAAACCGAGAATAGATGTAATGTATTCTTCTAAGGTGGATCTCTTATAATACTCTTACCCCATTGTAGATAGTATTATAAGGGACCCACCCTTCATTTAAAAACCCTTGTTATTGGATACATCATTGCTCTAATCTCCCTTATATATGCCTACTCAAAGCCCCAAAGCCTTTCTACAAAACCCGGAATGTTGTATTGTATTCTTTAGGGTGGGCCCCTTATAATACTCTTACCCCATTGTAGATAGTATGATAAGGGACCCACCCTTAATATTGGATAAATCATTGTCTTACATGTAATGTAAGAGTATTGTCTTACATTATCTCCCTTATATATGCCCTACTCAAAGCCCCAAAGCCTTTCTGCATACCCGAGAATGGATGTATTATTTATTTTATGTTTACAATAATGTCAAAAATGTAGGGAAATTTTTTTTTTTGATTTTGCGGGTGGGTCTCTTATCATACTCTAACCCTTATTTTGAGATAAAATTGACAAAATATATATAAAAAACTAATTTTGACAATTTTAAATTCATAACATTCAGACAAGGGTTTTAAAAATTAACCTCTTTGTGATGTCATCCGTAACAGGACAATTGTGAGTAAAGATTGTATGTATACTACTATTTCTAAGTAAGATGTAACACAAAAATGAGCAATTTTAAATTAATTTTGAGTTCAAATTATTAATATTAATATTGTTCCCTTCATATGGCAATGAATGAAAGTAAATATAGAATTACATTTACCTCATTAATAAAAATACACTCCCAGTTGTATAAAGTAAAGCAAACTTTCTTGCTTTAAGTAAAAGAACTGGTATATACATGGCAGCTATAGAAAAGCACAACAGTCCCATACAAACACAAATGCTAAAACCAACAATCCTTTGAATGCGAGTCTAAAACAAACAAAACATGATATCATGGTTAGGAACTTTCTGTTAACTCTTCATTAAAATAAATCAGGTGCAGGGTACCTCAGAACGTTTCCTCTACTAATTGGATACGATATGCTCATCCTCACTACTTTAGACTCACTTTGCTCATCTTCAGAATATGAATAACTCATAAATTAGTACATAATCAGTCTCGCTTTATCCTCAGACAAGAGAGATCAGTTTTAAGCCCATTAGTACCCAGGAGAGATCTTAAAAACACCTGAAACTGATAATTCAGGTGACAACCGTGGTTCAAATTTTTAGTGCAAACACAATTTTTTCCTATGGAACTGCAGTGTAAATGAGAAAAAGCAAAAATCTAACAATGCTCTGGAAGGACTCGGTAGGTTTCAGTATGGCATATACTAAATTTGTTACAATCCTGATAAAAATAGTGAGGTAAAAAATATGGCCGTAGTTAGGGGAATCAAATTGATTTTTGCTAAATTAAGGCCAATTAAAAAAGATAGCAGTCCAATATGGTTGAGATTTAACTAGTAACATCAGGAGCCAACACTAATACGGTGGAGTTGACTAGATTCCATCTCTCTTGTTTAAGTGTTTCCAACTGGATCCTTTCTTATGGATAATACAGTGTATTAAACTAATTTACTTAATTCTATCTGTTGATCAAATATGTTTTGTTCATAGTAATTATTAAAAACTAGGAAAATTATATGTCTTTCAGGGATTTTATAGGATACTGAGACTCAAGGTTGAAAACAAATTAATCCTGGAAAGCAGGGACAATTTCAGAAAACTGGGACAATCCAGAAAAACAAGAAAGCCTAGCTACCTTAAGCTTTAGGCTAAGCCTACTGCATTCAAATTTAATGTACCTATCTTGTGCAAAGGTACATAGTAATGATACATTCAGCAGATCCCACAGTATTCTAAATCCGCAGATAGTATCAAGTAAGCTAGTTAAATACATTGTAAGAACCATGTGGAGGGAATTAAGTTGGACACCCTAGTGCAAGAGAAAAAATCTACATCAATCCCCTGATAGGCTGTATGTACCTTGAGAGGCAATCGGATTTGAAATACAACCTTCTCGATAAACTATTATTTCACTTAAATATTATCGTTTTTCATCAAATAACTCTTCAAATATTTTTTTTTAAGTGCAACTTTAATCTTATGCAAAGAAATTACAATTTAATCAAATATATTTTTATTTAAACTTCCTTATAACCTAAATGAACCTCCACAATAAAATACCCAATGTTTTGATGGGATCACTTATGACGACATCAGACTTGAATGACTAAACAATTACTATGTACACACAGCATATTTAACAGGCGACCATATTGGATACGTATGCAATACGGTCAACTAACTTCACAGTTCTTACAGCGTATTTGTTTAGTCAATCGAGTGAGACTACGTGATCCCACCAAAACATGGCGTCTTTTATAGTGAAGGTCACTTTTGGTAATAAGGAAGTTTAAAAAAAAATATATTTAATTAAATTGTGATTTCTTTCCATAATAATAAAGTTACACTAAAAAAATAATATTCCAAAAGTTATTTGATCAAAAACGGTAACATTGAAGTGAAATAAAAGTTCGACAAGAAGGATATCTGTTAAATACGATCGTCTCTAATGGTACATACAGCTTATCAGGGGATCCATTTAGATTCCATCTCCCTAGTTCTAACGTATGCGATCAGATCCCCTCTACATGGTTCATACAGCTAATATTACCGTATAAGTTGGCTTGTCCCTTGTTGCACACCAACAACTCTTCCAATACCATTATTATCAAATATAAACACACTTAAAACAGAATAAGGGCCATACATATTGTATACATAGCAGAACAATAAACCATGTTTAAATGGAAACAAAGTCCCTCGACACCCCAAGATATTTAAACATGACAGCTCGTGGAAACGAAAAAGAATTCTATAAATCTTAACTTCATAAGTTTAATAAATAAAGTGACTTACCAGCGTAGGACAATAATCCTTCTGAGCCCTGTCGAACCATCCTTCAGTTTCATCTTGCTGTTCGCTTCTTTTAAACCAACTCCCAACTTTAGGTATCGAAACTTTAGGTACAGATAACCCATTTAATAACGGTTTCGTATCACTACTATTTCTGGATAAATATTCGTCTAATTCAGTCTTTAAATTAGCCATCACATTTCAAAATCGAAGGAAAAACTTGACCAAAATAAGAGAAAGAAAATCCACGTAGAAAAAGAAATCAAAATAAACAATTTGATGAAATCAGTGTTGCCAAATATTACGATGTAATTTTTTCCGTAATGCTGGTACGCATTCGCGGTTTTTATAACAGCCATTCAAATTTGGCCTTACTCATTCGTATAAATAAATTTTATTTTAAAATATTAGAAATATAATTATAAATATACAAAAATACATATAACATATACATAGTGGTGGTAGCATTTGGCAGGAGCAGTGCTGAAGACCAAGAAGAAAAACAAATAAAAACAAAAAAAAAAAGAAGATAAAACAAATAGAAGCAATCATAAATTCTTTCTACTTTTTACTTCACAAAATAATTATAATTACAACCAATTTAAGCCTGCAATATTAAGTTTAAAGCTCTAAAAAACTTAGACGTAAACAATAAATAAATGAAGTGGAATAATAAAATATAATTACAAACTACAAGTTTAAAATGAAACTTATTTTGAACGTGAACTTATTTTCCATTCACATATTCCTAATGAAATTAATAATTGTCAATGTCCAATAATTAAACAAGAAGTTTCAACTAAATATCTTGGGGTTTATATTGATCAAACCTTGTCATGGAATGTTCATGTTAATAATTTATGTAGAACTTTAAACAGCATGACTTACCTGTTCTTATAGAATTAAGAGAATAGCTTTCAATGAAGGCGCGGTCGAATATCTAGAACGTTGGATCACCAACAAACTTTTTTAAATTTTTTTTTCAACATTTCAGTAATTAGCCACATTTTGTGATAAATGAACCCATTTCCGTAATCTGCACGCTCTTTTGGTTAATCTCAAGAGTATTTACATTCACTCAACGATTTATTTTTAATCTAACTTGGTACATACATAACTACGTTAGACGTCAATTATTATACACAAAATATTGACGTCTAACAGTAGTTTATGTATACAAGTTAGATAAAAAATAAATCGTTGAGTGAATGTAAATACTCTTTGAGATTAACGAAAAGAGCGTGCAGATTACGGAAATAGGCTTTCATTTATCACAAATCCGGCTAATTACTGAAAATTTTAAAAAAAAAAAAATTATAAAAAAGTTTGGTGATTCCCAACGTTCTAGATATTTTCGACCGCGCCTTATACCTCAAAGTAATGTATTATCATGCATTTTTTTAGGTAGAGTGTTATATGGACTAACCTTTTTGGGATATTGTTCTAAAAAAATTTAAATAAAATTTTGTTATTCAAAAAATAATCATTAAAATAATTTATAGTAAACCAAAAGATTATAGACTATTCAGCTTTTAAAGAAACTAACCTAATGTCCCTCCATCATCTTCATTCTAGATCTGTGCTAATGTTTATTTATAAAAATATCAAACTATTTAAATTGATTAATCACTGCTACAATACCAGAAAGAAAATTGATAACCAATTATTCATTGAAGAATGTTGTAAAAAAGTAAACTTTATTCCCTTTACCACAGTGGACTGTATCTGTACAATAAATTACCTTTAGATATAAAACTTTCAATAAATGTTCCACATTCAAGAAAAAACTCAATGTTTTGTTTTGACCCTTTAATTTTATTATAATTTCTCTTTCTACTAAACATAATTATCATGTTTCAAGACTTTACTTTATTTTAAATATTATTTGTACTTAATTTATTGGCTCTTTGTAGTCATTATCACAATACTTATTTGTTTATAATTATCTATTTTTAATGTACTAACTTTGAATTAAGTAATTTTTTTAAAAAAAACCTTCCTGTAACTAAATTTCTTTTAATTACATTATAAAACCCCACACGCAGACTTTATAGTCTAGTGGGATTGCCTAATTAATATCATTTTTTTATTAAAATTGTATTTTCTAAAATGTATTTACCTCTATACTTGATAATTCTCAAATTTTATAGTTTCATTGTTTAATTTGTACTAAGTTGTTTTGTACTATTTTGTATTATGGCAATAAAGTTATTTTTTGATTTTTGGTTGATTTTGAAAATCAACGAGGTAAGTGGCTGAAGTAGAAGAAAGATCACGAAGAGAAGCAGAAGAATCACTAATAAGAAAACACCAAGAAACAATGAACATAAACTCAAAGAAAATAAGAAACAAACCATCTGATAAGGCACTCGCCAAGAGGCTCTCAGTTTATATAAGATTATTGTCCAAATAAATGAACACCAACTTTAGATAACGTAACAATTGCCACTACCACCAGAGGTGGTTCCCGCAGGGGTTATCCCTAAGGCCCGCAGCAAAGCTCTAAAAGGACATTATATATAATATATATATATATATATATATATATACATATTTCATTACATTTCTGAATTATTTTACTATCTTGCAGTTACCATCTATCTATTTTAAGTTCATTTTTAATCCCTCATGTAATATATATATATATATATATATATATATATATATATATATATATATATATATATATATATATATATATATGTATGTATGTATGTATTAAAATAATGTTTTATTAGGATATGTATGTTTTATTGACTAATATAGGGAGAAGAGTACCTTAATATTACAAATTTATTTGGTTTCAAACTTACAAAAGTTGGGGATTGTATTGCATTAGATATTATACACAGGCTTTGAGACATATAAATATGACTTCACTGTTTCCTTTAACCTGAAACAACAATGAATAATCACATTACAGAGATTAAACAAATTTAGGAAGAGGATCTAACTCCAAGAACCTATGTGGCTGCCTAGAGAGTAATTACTCACCTTTCTCCCTTGGGATGAATGGGTTCTAATACAAACAATATTAGACAAATCATAAACAAATAATTAGTGTTCTGGTAATGTCACCATAATGACATTAATTGATAAGGATTTGAAAATGAAATTAAGATTTTTGAAATAGTTTTCCACATTCTCAATATTTTAAATATAATACGTGAAATTAGTTCTGTTAGTTTAACTAACTTAGAACTAATTTCATAGGATTTAAGCAGTTTCTGGAGGAGGCTACTATAGTCCCCTAAGCCCCATGATAAACGGATTGTCAAAGAGAATACTAGGATTACGCTATAAGCTAGCCTATAACCTTAATTTGTATTACATTTTATTATACTCCACACTCAGATCTAAATATACATTGTGGGATTGCGTGCTATTGAATATTATAATTCAAATGACAAGTAAAGAACAATTATGAAGTTAAATATTTTTTTTAATTGATAAGAATTTGAAAATGAAATTAAGATTTTTGAAACAAAGTTCTCCACAACATTCTCAATATTTTAAATATTGTATGTGAAATTAGTTCTGTTAGTTTAACTAACTTCACAGGATATAAGCAGTTCCTGGAGGAGGATTGTCAACAAACCACAGAGTCAGAAACTCAGAGCTCTTATAAATTGGTAATAAAATTAATAAGAAATATCAAGTAAACATTGTATACTCTTTTTAAAAAAAAAAAAAAAAACAATGTTTACTTCATTATTATTAAGAGCTCCGAGTTTCTGACTCTGTGGTTTGTAGACATGAATATGCCTGGGGTCAGGCGAAATATAGTCATTTAAAGTAAAAAGTTGTTATTCGTCCCATTTAGTGCCTTTAAAAAAAATAAAAGTTATATACAATGGTGATGAATACTAATTTTTATGTTAAATAAAATCATACAATTTGATTAATTTGTTCAGTAGTACCACACAGTATTTAATCTATAGCATATAAGTTAGCACCATTATAATAATTTTTTGGGCCGGTACATTTACCAGAGATCTGTTCCCAAAGTTTTGACATTAAATTAATTACAACAGGAAATAGAATCTCCAGTTAAACTGTCTTTCATAAATATTAAAACTTTAAGGATAAAAAGAGACAAATATAACACAAATATAATAAATTAATTAATTTATTTTTATAAACAACCACATCATATAAAAAAACACTAACAGTCCAAGTTTTATAAAAGAATCAAAACAATAAAAACATCAGAACAAAAATTATTTCTTACAATAAACTTGCAAATTTGATAGTTTGTACAATTAAAAAAAGGTAACTATCAGCTCAACAGGACTGGTAGCACAGTAGAACTTCTATATTGGAAACAAAAAGCTAAAGCCTTCTACAAGTTAGAAGAGAAAATGGTAGAAGTTGAAATAATCAACTTTATAACTTGATTGAAAACCAAACTATATGATTTTCAACTCACAATTATGAAGAAATCATGAAAATACATATATATTTACAAGTAAATTTGTTGAAAGCTATAAAATCAAAATATTTTTAATTTATGATTTCTTAAATTTAGCCCAAAACAGAAATTAACTCATATTATATGACAAGAAATTAAATGGATAACAGTACAGTAAAACCATGAACGCAATCTCATTTTGTCAAAGAAAATGAGCTAATACCTTTGTTTGTTACTCATAACCTTTGAGCTAATACCTAATAATTTGTAATAAATATATATTTATTACACTTTCACAGGCAATAAATTGAAGAAAAGAAAAACATTTTTTTGTTTTATTTAAAATGTTAATACAAATCTTTTAAACACAGCACTTGGGCAATCAATATTCACTGGTTAAAGAAATTAATAATAAAGAAATCTTAAATTATTGCAAAACTTCATTCATCAAAAATGAATTGACTAGACATAATTAAATAATATATATTTTTTAAATATAATAAATTTTTCAAAGATCATATATTTCAGAAATCAATTAATAATAACTTTGTCAAAGATCATCATATTCCAGAAGGGCAATTATGGAACTTATTTCTTAAATTAGATTCAAGGTTTTCATTAGAATGAGTACAGGTTTTCAAATTCTAGGAGGATAAAACTTATCGCAATATTATTGTGGGAAAAAACCTAGGAATATAACACACTAAATGCTTCACTCCAAGTCCAAGTAGATAGTATGGCAAGTCTATCTGGGATGAGTGACTTGACAATGAAATATCCTCCTCAGCTATGTTACTTTGTCAATGAATATCTTTGAATATATAAGTATATATTTGACAGAGGAATATCAATTAGGATATTATTTTGTCAATACATCCATCCTACATTAGCTTCTCAAACAAACCTTTGGCGTCCAAGAATAAATTATAACTGGAGATTTATATCCTCATTTAACATTCATCTTGTTTGATGACTACAAAATGTCATGTCCCAATTTCTTTTTTCACATCAAACTCATTAGAGTCTAATGTAAAACTGAGTCCAACTTCATTCTGAAACTAACTTTTCATTCTTATGAATATGAAAAGAATCTGAGATGAGCAGTAATCATACTCGAGATAGTATTTCATTTAGCAATAATTAAAAAGGTTGCTAACATGTTATCAACTAAATTGTATTTTACAGCTTAATATATCTTATAGAATTAAATTCATTGTTTTTAATTTATAAAAATATTTTTAAAGTACAAGAAATTTATGGCTTCTTAAAAAGTTAAATCAATAAACCGATAAAAAACGCAGGATATATTGATTTAATACAATAAATAGATGCTGATAAAAATATACTTATCAGAAATGAAATTTGTTAAAGTTAAAATATTTTCTTTTAAAGTAAAAACTTCAAAGAAGAATGCATTGTTTTTTACTCATCAGAATTTAAAAAACATGTCTTAGTAATTTAAGGGTGCAATAAATTAATTTAATACTACACAATACAGTCTTTCATTTGAACCCATTTAACTAAACGAACCTTAAATAATAATTATAAAATCAAATGCAATTGAACAGTAATATTGAGTAATCAAGTAACAATAACTACATTTCCTAATGTATTGTTAGTCAAAGTGTACACACTTTATATTTGGTTTCACAATAATAGAACATGAAAAGTAAAAAAAAAACATTTTTACAATTGAGACTAGTTTACTAAGGGGTATAAACAATATAGACCAAGAGCCCAGGGGTGTTTTGTTAATAAAAAGTGTAATGGCTGAAAACAGGTTTAATTTTTTGTAAATACCTTCATGAACAAGGATCTGCAATTCTGCCGACTCTTATCGGATGGGCGTCCCAGGCAGAACGCACTTTACAGGTCAAATTTACCACCCAAATTAACAAACAGTGTAATGGCTGAAACCGGTCTCAATTTTTCGTAAATACCTTCCTGAACAAGGATCTGTAATTATGCCGACTCGTATCGGATGTGTGTCCCAGGCAGAACCTTTGACCCCTAAAGTGCGTTCTGCCTGGGACACCTATCCGATACGAGTTGGCAGAATTGCAGATCCTTGTACAGGAAGGTATTTACGAAAAATTGAGACCAGTTCCAGCCATTACACTTTTTACTAACAAAACACCCCTGGGCTCTTGGTCTAATAGTTAATACAATTTTAACCTTAAGTTCACAAAAATGTGATGATCCCATTTTATTTTATATTTATGTCTACTTTAGGACTTCAGGAATAGAGATACTGTACCCAGAGGAAGTGAGGTGTAATCTAAAAGTAAATAATGTCAGGCTATAAGTGGAGGTTTTATGCAAGAGGTGTACATAGAGCTTCCACAACTCTCAATTTCCAAAAAAACTATACAGCATAGTGATTTCATTACAATCATACAAGGAGATAAGGACTAAGGCAAGTCAGGTTATAACTTAACTTGTCTTAAGGACTTTTAAAAAGTCCTCCTTTACTCTACAAACTGTACTTTGGCTTAAGATAGGTACTGCCATCTTTAAGATCTTAAGTTTTTTTTTCTTCCTTTATAAAACTTAGTGGTTACAGATAATCAACTGAATTCAATTGATCAAACAAAAAATTATACAAATAAACCACATCTTTATTTCATCACCAATATGTCTCCTAATTTACCTAATGTAAATTTACATACTATTTGCTTTTTAGACAAAATTCAACAAGCCAATGCATGAAAGGGCAAACATCTCGAACAAAAAATACACAAATAGGGAACTCAATAACCCTATTCCTTGTGATCAAAGATCAAATTTAATCGAAGTAGGTAAACACTCTTATGCATATTGAATGTAATCAACAAATATATTCCCTTGAGAAATGTTCAGCTTCGAATGAAGTATGATTGATAAAGGAATCCAAGAGCTGAAGAAGCAAACCATGCAAAAAGTGTCCACCAAGTCATAAACCCAAACAATCCACGAAGAACTTCTCGATTTAATACTTGACTGAGTGAGGATAAGGCAAGAGTTATTTCTTGAGGAGTATTTTCAGGTACTTGAGGAGGTTGAATAGCAGGACATTCGTCAGATGGAGTTTGCTCCCTTAAAAAGTCTAACCAACTATAACCTCCCAATGTCTTATATAAGAATAATGTAAAAAGGCACATTATTAAAGGTATAATGTATTGCAATGCTACCACACACATATAATAGAATACAATTGCAATTTTCTTCTGTAAATCAACATTTGTAATCCTTCCTGCTTCTTTCTTCTGCTCAATTATTCTTGAATGCGCTAAATTTAGATAAGCTTGTAAATAAGTAGGCATAAAGATTAGACGTTGTAGAACTGCAACGACAACTATGACAAGACGTAAACTATCAAATGCTTCTTCTGACAGTAGAGGTGTTTCATGGTTTGAGAATATTCTAACTGTGAGATAATGCTTTGTAACTGGTCTTAACCAAAGTAATACAGCAATAAATGGAGCAATGAAACTTAGATTTAAACTAATTACTAAAATTTTATTATCTTTACACAGTT
This sequence comes from Microvelia longipes, assembly GCA_018340805.1. Taxonomy (NCBI): domain Eukaryota; kingdom Metazoa; phylum Arthropoda; class Insecta; order Hemiptera; family Veliidae; genus Microvelia; species Microvelia longipes. The sequence continues at coordinate 36,261,877 of JACMZG010001914.1, forward strand.
TAATAGCATCCCAATGCATTCTAGCCATTCTTAATCCAGGAAATGTAAATAATGCACCAACTGTAGCACACCAAAGTGCTAAAAAGAATTTAAGGATTAACTTAGAAGCAGGACCGTTAGATGTGAGGCCTTGCTTCTCAATAAAACTGAAAGCACTTGAATTAAAACTATTGTATGCATTTTCTAATCCAGTTTCTAATACATTTTCATCAATTATTAGAATACACATAGCAACAAGAAGGTAAATAAACCATGTAACAATAACGGTGGATCTTTCTCCCATAGATTCCTCTCCTCTAAAATACTCTATGGTAAGACTGAAGAGAACCTTATAAGCAAAGAACAGTATTAACTTGCACCAAACCATACTCAAATTGACTTCATTAGTAGCAACTACAAAATAAGTGTAAACTTCTGACACTACATACACCATTATAGTATACATAGCAAAATCTAATATCCATTGATATTCTGTGTAATATTTTAAGAATACGATGTCTTGCAGAGTGACTTTAGCACTTTCAAGTTCAAAATCTAAATCTTTAGGTACGTGAAAAGTTTGTTTGTCGGCCTGGCCGTTCTCGCCAGTCTGTCTTCTTTCCTTTCTACTCTTAGGTTTTTCTTTAGGAACACCGGCTAACGTTCTCAATTCTTGATCGGTCGGGTATAAATACCTGATGAGTCCGGTTGAGCACAACATCCAACGTGCAAGAGAAAAATGTACACCAAATTTTTGTATTAAAGTTACCATGATCAGTGTGATAACAATTTGACCACCTAATAAAGCCATTTTAAAACTAATTCAAACACAAAACTAACAAAATATAAAATAATTAAAAAATCCTAAATAAAATAGAAATTAGAACAAGGATGTGCCCATAATTTAAAAATAACAAATTTATGAAAAACAATGCTCTACTTGGATGCAAATGTTTAACTCTATTGTGTTTTACTGGTCAGTCTACCTGGATTCCGAATAACACTAGTATTGCAAATAACACAAAATTAATCACATAACCACAAAAATAAGACTCGTTTTTCAATTTTTTAATTAAAAAAATTATTTAATCAAATAAAGAACTCGTTTAATAAAATATATTACAAAGAATAATTTCGAAAAAATTATCCCAGGAACGAACCTGGGTTTTTAAATGCAAACTTAATACTTTTTAAAATTAGGTGCTGAACAGCTGCTTACAAAATATGAAGCCATATAACTTTAAAAGATTTACCTACTCAAAACTGTAGCTATGATTTTTTTAAATAAAAACTTTAAAAATGTGAATATACATATTTCTCTGAAATTAATTTCAGTAATTATTCGATTTATATAACTTCTACATAGTTGGTCTACATAAGCAGCTGAATTGAATTGTTTTTTGATGATGACAGGAGATGCATAACCTTTGAAAACCCGGTTGAAGGCTTCAATTGTTTGCCAGTCATTTACTAGTTTTACCTCATTTTTCGTTTAATCGTATTTAATAGTTTTGAAATAGTGTATTTATTATAATCATTCAGTTGCTGTATAATTTAATTTAAACATGGTAAGTTTTATTTTGTATATTCTCTTTGTATTTAATGGGACTTTGTTAAGAACAAGAGTCAGTAGATGGTGGATAGAAATTTCCACCAAAATTAGAATTTCTGTTTATAGTGGAATAGAATTAACAAGTGACTTTACTCATGTATAAAATGTGGCTTTCGCCATAACTGAAAATGTCGAAAGAAGAAAATTTTGGCTGCTAGGGCTACTTTTAGCGACTACTGTAATGGCAGAGGAGGTTATGCCTAATGTCATGTTGCCTGTCATTGTTGATGGTTACTTTTTGAGACAGGAATTTGTACACAATAATAAACCATATAAAGGTTTTTCTCTGTTACTATTTTACCGATGTCTTGTCCATTTATTTGTTCTTCTGATTTTAAGCATGCTCCGCTCCATCCGTCTGACCATGACTCTTAATTTATTAATATTCTCGTCAGTCAGCACCCATGTTTCACATCCATATATAAGAATTGGCTTAATCACACTATTCCATAACTTGACCTTATCTCTTATTTCTATCTCGGATCTGAAAATCTTTCTGTAAGAATTATAAGCACACCATGCTAAGCTGATTCTTCTATTTATTTCTTTTCTATTATTATCATCATTCTTTGAGACCAACTGACCTAAGTAAACAAATTCTTCTACCTGCTCTATACTTTTTCCCTCAATTTTAAGTTCTACATTTTCTTCACTACCGTTCAAAACCATTACTTTCGTTTTACTTATATTCACTTTTAACCCTATCTCTTTTGCATAAGCTCTGTTAACATTTCTTTTATTTCCCTGACAGTTTTTCCGATCAACACTAAATCGTCTACAAACTTAAGCTTATTTAATTTTTTCCATGGATGTTAATGCCAAACTTATTGGCCCAATCAAGCTTCTTAAATGCTTTTTCTAGAGAAGCGGTGAAGATTTTGGCAGATGGCACATCGCCTTGTCTAAGTCCTCGCTTTAGCATAATCTAGATTACAATCATTACAAATATGATACAAAATAAATGTACAATTATTTATTCAGTTTTATCACATACACACTTTTTGTTTAGCTGTCTTTCAGTAGGGAGTCAAGATTTTGAATACAAATACAGTATCTTCTATATTCAGTGTATTAATTCTGTCTACTGTACTGCTCAGAAATTTTGTTTTCTTAAATGATAAGTGGTAACTTTCCAAAAGAAACCTGAACAAGCTCAAGAGGGACGTGATGAAGTTTATCTTTGTTAATCTGATGTTTTACTTGATTTGTTCCCCCCCCCCACTCATCAGGTAAAATATCAGATGAGTATTTGCTGAATAAAGTTACACACCGATTATGATAATTCGATGTTAATTATTGATCGACTGCTAAGGTTAGCAGTTTACTGTTGAATCAGTCATCAAAAATTATATAAAAAACTATAAAGTTTAAAATGATGAAGTGTTGGTAGATTTTTATTAGCAGAAGTCTGTCAAGGAGGATTTGTAATCTTGGCTCAAATTCATTTACTCAAAAATGTGATTGATTTTAGTCTATCTTATCAATAAACGGAGGTGCTATTGTTGCGATGAAGGGCAAAGAATGTGTAGCTATTGCTGCCGATAGAAGATTTGGAATGGAATTACAAACTATTTCAACACAATTTCAGGTAGCTACAAAATATTGATTTGTAAACAAAACAAAATATTTCAGTCAAAATTTATCTTATAATTAAAATTGCTGAAAAGTGGAGATCTTGCGATTCAACCATAAAAGGGAAGAAAGATATCTGCTGCTATGTTGAGCCAAGTAGGAGAATTATCTTGTTAGAAATCTTTATTGTGTATAAGAAAAGAAAGACATTTCTATATTATATAAGGGATGTACTTGTATGAAATAATTCTCCTTTCTTGTCCCCCTTCTTGGCTCTCAATGGTTTTATAGAGATGTTTTAGTTTATAAATTAAGTTATCCAGCTTGCATTCCATGTTGAAACAAAAGTGTCAAAGTAAGGTTGGTAAAAACTCTCAATGGTGAAAATATTTGCTCTAAAAATACTAGATAAAATTAAACATATTATCTTTTTGACCCTTGGGTATATTTTTATCAAGTGTTGATCACTTTGTATTACTATTTTTGTAGAAATGGAGCTATTTTTCTATTAACTGTACTTATCAACTATTTTTATTTTCATTGTTTTTTTCTAATGGGGGTAGAAAATTGGCCTTTTATTTTTATCAAGATTCACTGAGCCATAGTTTAGATTTCCTGTTCATTTTATGGATTATTTTGGATATGTACACAGTATTCATTATTTTAACTTGCAATATATTTGATGTAAAAGTTATAATTCCAACATAAAGTTAAAAACCATTTAATGCTAACTTATATATTCAATTGTTGTTTTTTTCTAATTTCTTAAACCACACTTTCTTTGTTTCCTATTATATCATTAATTATATATACTATAATGTGTAATATCCATATTTGTATTTATATTTTGTAGAAAATATTTGAAATGGGACCTCATTTATACTGTGCTTTACCTGGATTAACTACAGATTCTTTAACCGTCAGAGATAGATTGAAATTCAGAATAAACCTTTATGAGCTCAGAGAAGGACGCAAGATCAGCCCTCAAGTTTTTGCATCTATGGTTTCTAATTTACTTTATGAGAGGAGGTGAGTTATGGTGTTAATCTATAGACAGTTTAATTATAAATTATTTAAATTTCAAAACCAGTTAGTGTTTTATTATATTTTTGTTTATTATTGTTTTATTTAAGACTGATTGCAGTTGTATCTGTCCGGTAGCATAATACCATTCTTATTTATAATAAAATACCAAACTAGAAATTGACTTCAGAAAGATTGATGAGAATGACATAGTGTCTTTTCATGTTGTTTGTCCAATTTTTACAGAGATTACACAATTGTAATTAACTTAAACCAGTTGCCAGATAACCCAAAACAGAATTTGGCTGATCATTGTTGACCACCTTTTATCCAAGGTGGTCCATTCAAGGCCTCTTTAATGGTTTTCACACAGTTGTCTGTCTGCATGTGTGTGTGTGTCTGTTACCATTGCAAACATTTTGAAAAAACATAGTACGCGGAAAATGTTGGCATGCATGTAATCATGTATAAGACTAATATATGTGGTAAGTTTCATTTTATTATCAGCATTAGTTCAATTATTATCAAAGGGCTTTATAATATTCAAATACTTCTATATTGTAAAGAAGAGAGAAGCGAGTCTGAAGTAGGGAGATGAGCGTAGCGAATCCAATGTTTTTTTTATTATAGATTATAAGATAAATATAATAAGAAATAAAACAATTTCCTCTGCTATTCTCCTATTCTTTGATGTCCAGGTTTTCCATGCAAGATATTAGTATACTTTACATTCCATGATGTTTTTTATTAGTTTTTATATTGCCCAGGTTAAAGAGAATTTATTTAGAAATGAAGGAGTAAAGCAGTCTAATCAGGTTAAACACTATTGGGTAAGTTTCTTTATAATGTAATAAGTGATTGACAATAATTTATTTGTGTTAACAGGTTTGGACCATATTTTATTGAGCCAGTTATAGTTGGTTTAGACCCTAAAACAACTGAGCCATTCATCTGTAATATGGATTTACTTGGGTGCCTTAATCAACCTGAAGACTTTGTTGTCGCTGGTAAGAAAATAAAAATCCTTTTATTTCCTAATGATATTTATAATTGAACTTTCTTGTAAGTCTTGATTTTCTTCTTTAATTGACAAAAAGTAGATTAATTTTCTTCATTGATAAGATCTGCTCTATTATACTTCTCATCAAAGGGTCTGTAATTAGTCTAAAGTAACTAAACCCAATTTTCAACCAAATTTAAAGAGCTAAATAAATTGAATTAATATCTGTGGGTTAAATTGTATTTTCCCTAATTATATATTAAAAAGTAAAATCTTCAGCTGTCTTGTATTTAAATTAGTTATATGAGAAACATTTTTAGACAAACTTTTATTCATATTGCACTCTGCTATTATCTACTGTATCACTTTTACTTTATTTTAGCACCTTTTTAGGCTTCTGCCAAAGTATTTCTTCGGAATTAATCCTAATTTTAGATTCTCTATAGAATTAAAATAAAATTGCTAGATAAGTTCATAATATCTTGTGGCTTTCAAACAAAAAGATCATTAAAATATATATAGTCCAAGAGCCCCGCCTAAAAAATGTGATTAATTTTTTACTTCTTCAAACCAATTTTTTTCTGAAAATATACCTTAAATTATGAAGAGAAAGCATAGTCTGACTATCCAGTGTGGACCCCTTCATATAAACACACTGGCTCAAAATATTAGAAAATCATACGAATTCCAGTTTTCTTGCCCTAAGTGGTACCCTGTAGGTCATGTGCAAAAAATGAAGAGAACATTGTTTAAAGCTGATAAAATTAGTGTTTTTTGTCAAAATTGGATATCTACAACTAAAGGTATGACCACGGAGTACTTAGAACCAGAGGCCCCACCTATATGGGAGATTTTGGTAAGGCTAGTTCTACCCCACCCTCACATTTCTAGAAAATTTTCTTCTGTACAGTGTCGCTCTCAGGTAGCAACATGTTTAACTTTGGATAATAGAAAGAGACAACCAATTTCACGATATATCCATCTTTGTCTTTAGATGTTCATCACATCAACTACTTTCTTCTACCTGACCTAACCCTACCTTGACAATTTTCACAATAGCATTTAAATGGATTTACTTTAAGTTCCACAAACCTAAGAGATGGTTCTTACGATGATATTATTTTCTTTTCATCATAATGTTATATATACAATGATATTAATGTTGCAATTAATCCTCCTCCAATATTTATTGTTAAAAAAATCATAATAATAATTTTAAAATAATTCTGGCGCGGTGGTCCGCATGTCGGGCGAATTTCCTTTGGATGCGTGTTTCCGTGCTTAACAACTATAATGGTTGGAATGATCATTTTTATAGTTTCTCACATTATATAAGTTTACAACTACTAAATAAATAATTCCGGCGCGGTGGTCCGCTGTCGGGCGAATTTTATTTAGAATGCGTGTTTCCGTGCTAAACAACCCATTTCTTGCTTATGCAAGAACCATGCCCATTGTGTGGTTCCGGTTCATGCTTTAGAACCTAAGCCGTTACTCAATTGTCAAGCACTGCTCGTAACTCATTTTGTCTGTATTTTCCAAAGGAAATGCGCATAATTATCCAGTTAGTTGTAGAAAACTATGCCTCTAAAATTAGAAGTACGCACTATTATTTGCACTAGTTTAAAGCTTAGTTACTTATCTTTAAGCTTAGGCAGTTATCTTTAAAGGTTTTAGCGCATTTCCTTCTTACATATATCACGAATCAACCTCTTAACAATAGATGATGGGGCACTATATAGTGAGACACAAATTCTAATAATAAATTTTATTTTTATTTGCTGCATTTTGGCGATGTAATGCTAATATTCCCATTTAACAAGAAATTCGTATTTACAATTTAAAAAGTCGGGTACAGGGTACCTCGGAACTTTTCCTTTACATCGGATTCGCTACGATTATCCTCCCTGCTTCAGACTCGCTTCACTCGTCCTCAGAAATACACTTCTTCAAATTTATACTGCAATATGCCTTGCTTTGCTCGTCTTTAGATAGTAAATGCATCCATATCATTCTGAGCGGTCACCCATACAGCACTGACCACGTTCAATGTTCCTTAATTTTTATTTATTTATTATTAAGGTGCTTAACACTAAGGTGACAAACAGATAAAATACATATTAATTTTTATGATGCAACAAAAATCATAAATATACTTATTGTATTGAAAAGGAAATATTAGTAGGTAATAATAAAATTTCAACTCAATTAAACCATTTCCTGATTTTTTCCATTTTTTTAACGAACATACACAAGTGATTAAAAAAAATAACTAACGCTGATAATGAGATGAAACTTGGGATATATGTTAAAATTATGCATAGTCACATGCGTTTATGAAAATTTTTTGATTTTCCAAATAAGTCGTTATTGCCGATTAATGAAGTCATTAAAAAAAATTTCCAAATAGCATAACTACAGTAGTAGACTGACCTTTGCGTACTCTCTAGCATAAATACACTGGGCTCTACGATGTAACAGACACACACACACACACATACAGACAGACAACTTTGCTAAAACCACTCAGGAGGTCTTAAAAGCGCCGAAACGGATAATTCCTTTTTAATCCCGGTTTCGGGTGTTTTTGCAAGCACATACTTTTCCTATATACCTACGGTATATATTTGTTACGCCATTCTTCATAATTTTAGACTAAGTGATAAAGTAAGCAATCAATTTATATTTCATAACATTTTTTAAAAATTAGAAACAAGTCAAGAGTGATTTATAAAAGAATAAGAAGTTACATAAAATTAAAAATTTCAAAATTAATTTAAATTGTCGTACGAATATTAAGAACATCTTAGCAAGATGCTGCTTGACACTATCCATCTATCATAAACCCTAGATATACCACTTTTTTTGATATCTTCATTAATTGTCGGGACAATGGCCGATTCAAAGATACATTTGAAATTCTCCAGTGCTCTACGGCTATAATAAATTGAGAGCTGTAATTAAGGTAATAATTTTTTTGAAATTTAACTACATCATATAAAAAAATCATAAGATTTTATTAATTTTCCGTAGAGTTTATGGTGGTAAAATATCGTGAAGAAGAAACAAATTTTTAGATTGTTTACGTTAAAAAAAGGAAATATGGCTCATTTTTAACTTCAAATCCTTTGTTAATGATTTTAAATAGAAAGTAAACCAAAAGAAATTAATTTTTAGACAATATACCAAGCTTTGAACATTATTTGCAAGATTTTTTTTTATATTTTGTATTTCTACTAAGATATTAACGAAAATATGAAAAAGGGGATACGTTTTGGACCACTATGATCGCAGCTTTGTAGCAAATTTAAGGGGCTTTTCTTTGGGTTATCCCTAAACATGTCCAGACAGATTCCCAAAATAAAATGTGAACTATATTGATTTTTTTGCAAAACAAACCGATCGCTGACTAGACTGTTAAGCGTGTTTTTCAAATATGTTTCTGCTTAATTAACTTATTCAAATAAGTTCTTTAATATTCTGCATATTCATTTTCATTTTTTAAACTCCATTTTCCTACTCTGACCTATAATAATTAATGTAAACCGGGAAAGTATGTTATATTTTCGTAAATTCTTAGAAATAAAGCGCGAAGTTTTAAATTTGATAATTAATTATTTTATTACCGTTTCAAAGAAATGAAATCTGCTTAACTTAAACAGTAAGTTATTGATTAAATATGAATTTATTAATAGGGTGAATGTAAAGGGGTTCCTATCAAGTCTAAATTTTACCTAATGTCTGAAAAATTTTACTTGATTTCATTTATCCACCTGAAAGTGTTTCGCAGTCCTTTTGAAACGTTTTCAAGGTTGTGAAATACTAACATTTTTAAGCAATGCAACCCCTGATAATACCCTTGATATTAGATATCAAAGTTAAAAAATTATCTTAAAATTAAACGTCACAAAGGATATAAATAGGGAATTTGTATGCATTTATTACCGTCAGCAACAGTTGACCTATTTTTAAATACAATCTTGTAGTGAAAAGCTAATGAAGGCCTAAGTTTTTTGTTGGATATAATAATATATAATTACCAGATTTTTGTCTGTAATAAAAATATTAGTGTCAACATATTTTTGATGAAAATCTATTATTTAACAATAACTTAGCAAATAATATTAACCTAGTAAAAAACAGGTAAAGAAATTATGATTAAAAACTGTTAGAGGGTTAAAAGAAATGCAAGTTATTATTGAAAGTATTAAAATTAGAGATATAAGTTAAAAAGATTAGATCTAACACTTCTTATCTTATATTTTCACAATAATATTTGTGTTAAGGTATTATAGATAAAATTCCCATCCTTAAAAAATTGGTAAAAACCAATATGCAATAATAAATGAATTACAATAGACATAGGTAAGGGGATTAAGGATTAGGGTCTAAGATGTTAACCAGAGAAGTATGGCAGATAAGGGATGGAACCAAGGGTTGTTGACCATTACAGGAGATATCTCAGTGTGAGGTGTGTAGTTTGCTTGTGTGTGTACGGAGTATGAGTCAGTGGCGCAATCCATTGAGGAAGTACGCAACTACTCCAAAACGACTGTGCTGCATCCTGGTGCCGAAGTACGAAAATCACCTTTAAACTAGACAAAAAAAATCCCATGAGGTGGTTCGTCTCTAATAGTCTCTGGTATGACATTTGTTAAATGGCCAAAAAAGCCAATATTTTTCAAAGGAAAATATGAATGAATAAATAAATACACAATATTTTGGTGTTTCTGAAAGAGCCATAACTTTGGTTGTATTAATCCAATTTTGATTATTAAACACTCGTTTTTGATAATATTTTATCACATTTTAAAAAATGTTGTCTTTGTATTTTGCAACGACCCAAAGGGAACCACTTATTTCAAGAAAACTAAACTGTGTAATTTTATAGAATTTTGAGCCTAAGCAATCATACGAAGGGCTTCACTTTGGATAGGCAGACTGTGTTTTCTTCATAATTTAAGGTATATTTTCAGAGAAATTTGGTTTGAAATAGAGTCACATTTTTTCACCAGAAAAAATGTGGCTTAAACAGCACTTGGACTAAAATTATAAATGATTGTGAGCTGAAGTTGAGGCAGTGATCTTTTCAAAGTAGCCGTGAAGACAGAACCAGTCTTCAATCTAAATATGACTTTGATGGTGTGTTTTCGAAAGCTGTATTTGATTGTTGCTGTATTTGAGAAATTCAGTGAAGAGACTTTTAATTTATCATTATTATTTGATACAATAGGTTTTATTATAGCGATTTTTTAAATTAAGTGCTTGCTTCAAACTAAGTTAATAATCTCTTTTTTTTTTAAAAAATTAAAATGTTTTATGAAACTTATTTTAAAATTTATGTAACAATTTTTTAGGTACATGTACGGAACAGTTATATGGTATGTGTGAAGCTTTATGGGAACCTGATATGGAACCAGATGATTTATTTGAAACAATTTCTCAAGCATTAGTGAATGCCTTTGATAGAGATGCTGCTTCTGGTTGGGGTGGAATTGTTTATATCATGTAAGTATCAAATGGTACTATTAACACTTTCAGAAATAATAACCATTTCTTTCTACTTTTCCTATATACCTAAGATATAAATGAGGAAAAGTAAAAACACTTCTTAATGGTTGCTATTTCTTGTATTTTTTCAAAGATACTTGTTTTTTTACTTTATCATAGATAAACAATTTTAGGTACTTTTATAGAAAAGGGACACCCTCTAATCATACATTATCTAACTAAGATAAAAGAATTTAAGGTAAAATACCTTTGTCTTGCTTCTTTTAATAATTTTATATTTCTGACAAGAAGTTATATAAAATTGATGAAATTTGTACATTGTATATTATGGAAAAACATACGGGATACGTGGGATACGTTATTTGACAAAGGCCCTAATTTCTACATTCTGTCCTGTTAGAGATTGAATTGAATTTGAAATTGAATTTCCAGAAAAGTTAAATTCAATCAATATTGTCTCCACCCAAAACCCCAAATTCCACATTCTGTCCCGTTAGGGATTGAATATCTTTAGTTTTCTTATGTTTAATTCAGTGTTGATTGGGGGTCCCTTTTCTATAATGTTGCCCCATGGGTATTTTTATAGAATAAGGACCACCAATAGGGGGTCCCTATTCTATAAAAGTGCCCAATTTGAACAATAATTAAATTTAAACATTTTAATGATTTTAAATCAATTCAATTTCAAGTAATAAATTGAAAGACATTAGAGTGATAAGGAGACGTATTACAACTATTCTCCACAAACTTAACATGGTGGATAATAAGGGCATACTTGGGGATTCTTGGGTGGTAAGCAACAATGCACATGCCTCTTTTTTAAAATTTATTTAACACTATAGTATTACACACAGTTATAATTAGTTGACAGTGTGGGCAAATATTGATGAGGATCCAATGAATATGAAATTATGGGGTGTGGTTTAACATCCAGAACTAACCTCATTGGCTCCCTTGCATTATTTTTCCATATTGTCAATTGATTATAACCATGTGTTTTACTATTATTTATCAAAACATTAACTTTTAAGTCACTGTAAATGGAAAAAGGAATAAGGGAAACAACAGGCTTGTAGCTCAAGGCAAAACTTGTGGGGGGGGGGGGGGCAATCCACACACACTTCTTTTCACACTGTTTCACTGCTGAAAACTATTTTGGTTGAGGGGGCAACATTTGTGGGGGGGGGGGGGTAGTAGGTCTCTTCCCGGGCTTTGGGCCTGGAGAACAATTTATTAATATCAAAAAGTAAAAAATGCATCCAAGAATTAATGTAATATCTTGTTGGACTGGTCCCCCAGAGAAAAAACAGTGTTGCTATCAAGGTTGTGTCCTCCGACCATATTTGCTTGACTTTGTCTTCCTAATGCCGTTACTGGTAAATGCATTAGATAAGGAAGTCATGAGTTATAAAAACAGTGAAAGATGTTTCTCTTTAAAGTAGTCTCATGGGTACCTACGACTTATGATTTTAATTCTAATACAGTAAAAATTTTGTTTTACAGTGAAAAGGACAAAGTTACAGTAAGGACATTAAAAACAAGAATGGATTAAATTTTTCACCTTTTTTTATATTTTTATGTATTTCAGTTGTTTACATTCTCACTTAAATAAATTATGTCTTAATTTTTATAATTATCATTAATATTAGAATTATATTTCAAAATTGGTATTTTTAAATTTTTCTTAAAATAATTTTTATAAATCCAAATGACATTCTTTTCTTCCTTTAGATATGTTCTTATTTAAATATTTTGTTGATTTGGAACAACATTTTTATGTGAATTTGGTTCTAAACCCTCATCAAATCATAAAAGAGAATTCAAGTTTACACTTGGATTTTGTCATTTAAAATCAATTATAATTCATGATTATTTTTTTATTTATCTAATTTATTTATTACCATGAATACTGCAAGTTGTTAATAAAAGTCATTAGTTATTAGTTTAATAATTTGCTAAATGAATGCTTAGTTTCATTAATATTTTGGTTTACTAAGGCTAAATATTCAGTTACTTCAGTTTACTGAGGGATTGATTCAGTTTGGTTTCATGATACCAAAAAAAATATGACCAAGAGAGAATATATATTGTGTATATATATAATATATATATATTATATAATATATATATATATATATATAATATATATATATATATATATGTGTGTGTGTGTGTGTGTGTGTGTGTGTGTGTGTGTGTGTGTGTGTGTGTGTGTGTGTGTGTGTATGTACGTAAGAGTTTCTACCCTTGCTTATGACGAACAGCTTTCTCAGATTGAACTACAAAGTGACATATGGCAAGATGTTGGGGAGGTTAAAAGACCTATTTTTTGTAAAAAAATGTATGACGTCATGGAAACAATTTTTTTGAAACTTAAAATAGCTTTAAAATAAAGTATCATTCTAGTAGATGACAAGGTAAATCGATTAAAACTGGTTTCAACTGAACGAGACCATCCTAAGTGGTGCAAACAGTATACATATATAATGTTTGTATATATGTATACGTCTAGGTAAATGACCTCTACGATATCTGTTAGGTTGAGTAGTGCTAGAGGGTGGTGAGGTAGTATAGAAGAGTGACTCTACTACATGTTTTACTCTGGTAAGCCAAATGTCCCAGACAGACAGGACAAAAGTGGCACTCATGGCGAGTTAAGCAGGCTTGCAAAACGTGAAGACCGAATGTAAAGTGGCTTCTTATGTTCATAAGATTCTAAAATGATTGGAACCAGTTTTCACAGTTGGCAAATAACTCACAGGCCCATGAAATTCGTTAGTTACATGACTAATATCATGTAACAATAGAAACTAAAACAATAGCCCTGAAGAGCCCTTAGCTAGCCTCACAGGTTTACTATAGATAGTATTTAGGCTTTATAGTTTTTTCCTTTATTAATTTATATTACACCTTGCTCCATGTACTTTTTAATTTTTAAACCTATAGACTACATTGATACACTCCATAGTTAAAAGAAATCCAGGCACAGCACACCACACCACCCTCTGGAGGGGGGGGGGGGGCAAATTATCCCTACCACATTAGTGGATATTTGGAAGCAGTTGGTAAGGGGCATGGAATTGTCAGTCTATTGGCACCACAAGGTAGGCCTGAAGAAAACCCAATTTATGTTAAATGCTTTTCAGATTTTATATACATGAGGGAAATTTATAAAAGGTTCCAAAGAATAATTGGTATAAGAGTGAGGTAAAACCAGAGTCACATGGGCTAGTTGTAATAAAACTTCTTGCATTTAAAATCATCATCCTGATAACTCAGCTCCATACGGACCTATAGTGATAAAATTGGTGCCTACCCTATCTAAGTTGACCAATGGGAGTTTAAATACCTAATTATTTTTTTTAATCATCTGGCATGTATGGAATCTGATTACCAAAATGTGTTTTTCTATGGTGACTTTAAAAAGTTAAATTGGAGCATACCATTATATGGATTATTTTGGAAACAGTGTCATATCCTGGATAATTTTAAAACCAATATCCCTGAATTCCGGTAATTTTTCCAAGAACTTGTGCATGTATTAGAAGTGATGAATTCTGGTATATAAATAAGCTTATTCTCAATTATAAATGGGTAATAGTTCTTATGTATGCCAAATGATAGCTCAAGAAAGAATTATCTGAGTTTAATTACATTGGTATCAAATTTTTGGGATATAAAACAGTTTCAGAAATAATTCATACAAAAGTATGCTTCTATTTAACTTTTGAAGAACTTTTAAAGTTACCGTAGAAAAACACATTTTGTTCATGAGATGAATATACATACCAGAGGATTACCAAACAAATAATTGGGTATTTGAACTTCTAGTGGTTAACTTAGTGGGGGTAGAAATCAGTTTTTTGAAATAGATCAGGGTCATGTATTTGAAGTGTACCACCCTGTATAAGAAACACTTTCATTCATAGTACAGTTGTACTGTTTTTACATGCTTATAAATAAATAAAGTTATTATTAAATATAAAAGTATTTAAATAAAAACAGGTTAATTACACAAAAGTCCTTTATTGTTTAATATATAATAACTAAGCTTTTCGACTAAAAATTAGTCATCATCAGAGTTAAATATAAAATAAAATACAATTTTACAAACTACTTCTACTAAGCTATGTTTAAAAAACCGTTAAAAACTGTTATTATTTTAAATTTATTTATTTATTTAAATTATTGGTAACACTGATTTTTTTTAAAATTCTTCAATGTAACAGTTTTTAACGGTTTTTTAAACATAGCTTACCAAGGTGCAATACGAAGTATTGTAAATTGTATTTATTTTATATTTTTTAAACTCTGATGATGATAATTTTTAGTCGAAAGCTTAGTTAATTATATATTAAACAATAAAGGACTTTTGTGTAATTAACCCTGTTTTTATTTATATATTTTTTTATAAAGTCCAAAAGAAACTTCAATTATATAAAGTATTTTGAATATGTACTCATTAAATCTATAAGAAAGCTTAAATTACATAACATAAGGTTTTCATAAGGTTCACAAATCTTATGAAATAGAAAGCTATTTTTAGAGAACATTACACAATTATTCATTTATTTTTATTCATTTATTCAATCTCCAGAAATAACAAAATATCCTTTTTAAAAAAAATAAATTCAGATTCATTTCATCCCTCTGGAAAATAAGTGTTTACATTAGTTGCGTAATACATCAGTGTATTTTTATAAATTCAAAAGAAGCCCTTTTAATCAAAAATATGCATTAACAAATTACACTCTAATTAATTTGTACCAATTTTCTTACATACTTGATTTCTTCCCCTGTTTTAGTTTTATACAGAATTAATGAAATGTATATAGAAACAAAAAGTAAAGTTTTGATGTAAAACCATGTATAACATTAAAAATTGGGGAGTACTGGGTACCTAAGAACTTTGCCTTACCACATCTGATTCGCTGCGGTCATCCTCTTAACTTCAAACTAGCTTCACCTCAAATAGTAAATACACATGTGTCATTCCCTATGCACCTATCCAGGCACTGACCTCGATCGGTGCAGCTTAACTTTTATGATCCAACAGAAACCTTAGATATAATTTACATATTGAAATTAATCTTAGTAAACTTATTTCTTATTCAAAGAAATACACTTTTAACAAATTTCAACTCAGATTTTTTTTCGATATTTTACAAAATGTATACAAGTCATGCAATAAAAATTGAACTAATGCTGATAATGAGATGAAACAATACACATATTGTCTTATGACTTTATGCTTCCTAAATCTCAACCCAATCAAAAAATGTTTTCCCGTTTTATAAATTTTAAAAATTTTGGCTGTGTCATTAATGCAGGTTAATTATTTTCCGGATAGTACAACTAGACCTAAAGATTGATTTTTTTACTAAGTTTCAACTCTCTAGCATAAATACACAAGGAGCTATGGTGATAACAGACAGATAATAATATAACTGGAGTATCACTACAAGCTACAAATAGTAATGTATGGTAAGGTATGAACAACTCAAAGATTTAGGCCCGTATTCAAAGACGTTTTCCTAACATTCTCCTAATTTTTTCCTAACATTCTCCTAACACCTAACTTTTTCCTAACATTTTCCTAACATTCTCCTAACACTCACCTTAGGTTTAGGTAAGGGAAATGTTTTTAAGCTACGAAATTTAATTGACCGTTCCCGTGTTTTAAAAGTCATTTAGAGGCTTCGCATGATTTTTTTTAGTAAGAACCTAAGGTAGTCAAGTCAAAAAGTGATACCATTGTAAATAACGTAATATATCGCAAAATATCAATGTTATTAACTTATTACCTGGATTTACGACACACTTTGTCGTATTTATAACTATCTACATAAATTTACATAATACTGTTAATCCACTTACCTTACTATTAAGGAGTTTACCCTGAAATTCTTTTAACACAATCAGATTTTTTATTTTCTATGGTCTGTTTGTGGCGGGCTATCGATTCAAAGAGGAAATTCAGTTGGTCCGGTGTGAATAATTCAGCCATTATTATACCAAAAAAATTTTACACAACCAAAAATGAATTTGATGACAAAATACGAAAAACTAAATTGTGTAAATGATTTAGCAATATGAAAACAGTGTTGCACTGATTAACAGGTCTTCATTTAGACACCTTTGGATTCGTACAACCTGGTCCACGTTCAAACTTAAAACGCTTGATACTGCTTTATTTATGAAAGCTGTTACAATAATTGAACATTGTATTTGTATTAACTCTACTGTTTACTGAAAACATATGTAAATAAAGTTTCTAATATATTTAACATTCGCCAAAGCGAGGCTGCATTG
Source organism: Microvelia longipes (assembly GCA_018340805.1). NCBI lineage: Eukaryota > Metazoa > Arthropoda > Insecta > Hemiptera > Veliidae > Microvelia > Microvelia longipes. The sequence continues at coordinate 36,278,886 of JACMZG010001914.1, forward strand.
TTGTTTATGACAAAGTTGTCGTAAATCCAGGTAATAAGTTAATAACATTGAATTTTTGCGATATATTACGTTTACTTAACATTGGTATCACTTTTTGACATATCTACCTTAGGTTCTTACTAAATAAAATCATGCGAAGCCTCTAAAAGACTTTTAAAAACACGATAGGAGAACGTTAGGAAAATGTTAGGAGAATGTTAGGAGTTAGGAAAAAGTTAGGAAATGTTAGGAAAAGGTTAGGAGAATGTTAGGAAATAGTGTAGGAAAAAGTTAGGAGAATGTTAGGAAAATGTTAGGAAACGTCTTGAATACGGCCTTAAGTTCAGACATAATTAAGTCTATTTAAGCTTTTATTAAATAATAAAAGCTATTAAATACTAATTTTATTACGTATCAGAAAAAAACATCTCGCATTGAATGGTTATTTAACAGAACAGTAATTTTATATCTTATTTTATGTTGATAATTCCTTTATCTTCCATTGTAGGCACTGATGATGACTTCTTGTTACTTGTTAACTATTTATGTTTTGCATAAATTGCATAAACTCAGTAGTACATAACTGATAATATATTTTTCAATTTTTAAAATAGTTAATTTTATTGTTTGCTTATCCTAATGTAATTTAGGTATAAATTATATCTATTATATCCTTTGAAATATCTGAAATCTTCTGAAGTAATGTATTGTGTACTTATAGGAGAATAACTTTTAGAATTTGACCCAACAGAGAGTTAAACTAAATATCAGATAGGAGATAAGTTCTTAAATTTTTACTCCCTTATAGACTATTAAAGTAGTATTTTCAAAACCTAAAGGCAACACTGCTAAATGTGCCCACTAGTTCAAACTCTAACCATTTTTTTACATTAAATTTATCATTACTTTTTCCTTCACATACATATATTTTTGTTTTGACTAATTAATAGCAAGAACTAATAAGTTCTGGAAAAAATCACTTTTTCATTGTTCTTGTTGATTAAGAACATTTTATTTGTAGATCCCCATGTGAAAGCATGTGCAGTTGGGGCTTATTTATCACACAAACATAAGAATCCAAGAGGTTTGTAATGAAATACGTCTCTCAACCAATAATTATTTTTAATTAAAAAGCTAGCTTTCGGCTGCAACCAGCCATCATCAGTCTAACAAAAGAAATACAAATTAAAAAATAAAATACACAAAGATCAAAACTTAAACTAAGGAGGAATAACTCAAGACAAATAAAATAATTAAAAACACGTTGAGTAGAGTAGAACCTACCTGGACGAGTGTTTGGTAGTAGGAAGTACCGATGTCAGAGATAACCAGCACACTGGTTGTTTAAAACCAGGGTGCGTATCAACACCTCTGGTAATGTTTGTTTACGGGACAAACATAAAACTTTTTTGAAACCTAACTCTCAAAACGAGTCAGAAAGGTTACATTTCTTTAATCAACTATATCCTCTTTAAAAACTCATTCTAAATTTTTTCTTCAGAAGTTATTTTTCCAATGTTATCCTTTTTTCTAATCATTCAGAAGAACATTAAATCCAAAGAAAGACATATACTTCATATTTTATTCGATGCTGCATTTAATTTCAATAGTATTAAAATTAAAAAATCAGAAAATAAATTACTCAATTGAAAACAAACAGTATACTTGTAACAAAAATAAAGAATACATTAAGTAGTTGCATAAAATAATAGTAGTATTTATTGTGTTCCTCTTTTTGAAAAAAAATATTGAATACATATGAAACAGTTAGTGCCAGTAAATCCCATATTATAAGGATTCAAATTAAGGTCTATCCACAAATATATTTTTAAGCATATAATAATAGTAAAACCAGCTTTCAACCAAATAAAGGTCATCCTCAGTACCCACAAACAAGAAGTAGGTTTAACTTTTGTTATGTTTTGATTGGATATTCTTACTTTTTTGTACCTTATTGTATTATATTTATTTATTCGTCTTGTTTGTAGGTACTGGGATGACCTTTATTTGAACCCTTATTGATTACAATTTAAAAAAAAATAGCTTATGGTTTCTAATAAATTTAACACAAAAAATATTTTTGCAGACTTCCAAAGAGAAAAGAAGAACACTTTTAAGGTTACTCGTATAGCTCAAGTGAAAGGAAAAGGTGGGAAAATATTTCCACCTTACTAATCTATAAAAATATAAATATTTTCTTAGTATAATTACTTACCCACATTATTTGGAACAGTACTCTGTTGTTGCTTAATTGTTAGTTTTATTTACTCTGTCTCTTCACTTCCTATAAATTTATATTCTTCTAACAAAATAAGGAGATTGACGTGTCTTTCTGTTATTTTCATTTTTATATCGGAATATATTTTAGTTAAGTGAAGTATTACCTGTAAAAAAAAGCTCAATCATATCTTGGACTTGATATGTGTGCTAGTCAATTCGTAAGGGCTTGAATTTTTATATTTTAACTTAATTTATACTTTTAAGTCTTTCTATTTAAAGCTATAAACAATAAAAATGAAAATTTACAGAAATTTTTATATTTTCTGTAAATGAAAATTTCTGGAAAAATCAGAAATTTCAATAATAAATTATTCAAAAATAAATCAATTTATTAATTTCATTAATTTATTTTAAAATTTATAAATGAGAAAAACATACGTCATTGAAATCATTCCTCTCCAGAGTATAAACAGTAGTAATTTCAGCACAAATTGCAGACAGAGGATATGGAGAGTCAGCTAATAACTGGTATTCTCCAATGCTGCTACCTTCACTCATTTCATCTATCTGAACAAAGCAGTTGACAAAAGAAAATGGGTTTAAATTGTATTAATGCTCAAAACTGATTTAATATACATCTTGATACTGTAGGTTCAATATGAAGAACTATTCATGGCTGCTTCAAAGCCACAATGTTGTTGTCTTGTATTAGGTTGTTCGTATTACTTATGTTTGTAAATGGCATACAGTATACTGCCACAATATCAGGAAATTTCCAAATGTATTAGTCAAAAACCATGATTTGTTTACATAAAACTAAGTAAACAAATGCTGATAAAAATTTGATTAATTGCCAATCCTGATAAAAATTTGATGGCAGCCATTTTGTTTGCCTAATAAAAAGCATACGAAGTACAGTTTGATGCAATAACTTTTTGATTTTTTGACATGAAAAATATTCGTCGAACAAAAAAATATTTAGGATCTTTCTTATTTCTACCAAATCTGGTTGAGCCAACATTAATTAAATTAAATTTATTTTAAATCTAATTTATGTAATTACAATTTATTAACCTTTGTAAATGTGTTAGTAAACAGCCCAATTTTTCCACTTGATACTATATACATTTTGGATCCTATTTGTCCAGCAATTGTTATCTTATATCCTGTGAACATGATTTCACATTTCAAGCGCTTCACTAATTCCATCATAAGTTTACGTGGCAGATCTCTAAGTAACGGAACTTTCATGGCTATGCTCTCTATTAGATGATGCATTATTATCATTTGATCGTGTCCTAAAAATGGTAAAAGAAATATAATTTAATTTAAGTCTACACCACTCCCAATTAGAGAAACTAATATATTGCATCAACACTGATTACAGATTTTATGCGCCTCTCAATACATAACATTTAGCATAGAGTCCATGGACTCTATATTTTAACTTGCCGCAAATACAAAATTAAACTTAATAAAAGTGATGATCTCAACATGCAGGAACACAACCATGAAACTAGGCACTCAGATTTAATCGTCATGCCCAGTCATGGTCTAAAGAAAGCTGAAACAGGATTCAGGTGTCTTGGGGTGAAGCTTTTTAGCAAATTAAGTAGAGGAACTAGAAACCAGACATTCCTTTCTATTAACTCTTATCTAAAAAAGTATCTATTAGAAAATCCAATTTATTCTATAAATGAATTTCTGTCAAATGTAAATATTTAAGTATCTTAATAAGGCGCGGTCGAATATCCACGGCCTTCTAGAACGTTGGATCACCAACAAACTTTTTTTTATAACTTTTTTTTTCAAAATTTTCAGTAATTAGCCAGATTTGTGATAAATGAAGTCTATTTCCGTAATCTGCACGCTCTTTCGGTTAATCTCAAAGAGTATTTACATTCACTCAACGATTTATTTTTAATCTAACTTGGTACATACATAACTACTGTTAGACGTCATTGTTATCTACCTGATTTGTGTTATATTTTGACATGTCATATTTGTTGACATTGACGTCTATTAGTAGTTATGTATGTACCAAGTTAGATTAAAAATAAATCGTTGAGTGAATGTAAATACTCTTTGAGATTAACCAAAAGAGCGTGCAGATTACGGAACTAGGCTTCATTTATCACAAATCCGGCTAATTACTAAAAATTTTGAAAAAAAAAGTTAAAAAAAAAAGTTTGTTGGTGATCCAACGTTCCAGAAGGCCGTGGATATTCGACCACGCCTTATGTAAAACTGACACTATGTAAACAATTTGTTTTGTTTAAATGAAGATGTATTATTATTATTAAGGAGATAATAATATTAATTTGGGAGAGGTGAAACACATTTTATATTAAAACAAAAATGCACATTCAAGTTAATGAACTGACAGTTTATTAACCAAAATTTTTAGTTGTATTCTTACATTTATATTTGTAATCTCTGTTTTAAAGTTTTCCAAGTATTAACCGTAAAACAGCTTTCTCTTCTGTATAAGATTAATTCATTTTTGTGAATAGGAGTAGGTATCATTCCTAATAAAATTTTTGGAAAAGAAAGAAAAATAAGTTTAAATTGCTTAATGTCAGAATGGATGCAAGTAAAAACTTTAGTGCATGGTTGGTATCATCAAAGTGCAGATTTAGTTAAAGTTAATTCATTTTAAGAAAATTTAAAAATTTGTTTTTATAGCTGTCTTTATTTATTTTTTTTTTTTTAGTATTGATTTATTGTATATTAAATTTGGATAATATTTATATTTATCTGCTTCTATTTTTTTCATTATTTATTTATTATTCAACTACTTATTGCTAGCTTTAAAATCATCTTTCTTACTAATACCTTATCATTAACTTATTTATTTTTACAAACACTGTATTTATCCTTTTTTTCTTATTTAGAATAAGAATTCTTTTGTTTAAATTTATTATTAATCGCTCTTTTTGAATAAAAAATTGAGGTGGACAAGCATACGCTTAGCCACAATTTTATTTTTTTTTTGAGATTTATATTGAAAACATTTACTAATCATGAAATTAAAATTTACAGAAACAGACCTGAATAGAAGTCCATAGCTTTTTTATAATCCATAAGCATAGCTTCGCTGTAATACATTTTAAAATAATCTTTTAATTTCTTCTTGATTTCTTGTGGTGAATTCATTGCCTGAGTATAGGAATCAACTTCATCTACCATTGATCTGTATTTAATATCTGCATCACGTGTAGACCAGTACAGCACAATGACAATGGCTGTGAATATCCACCTCATTAGTTCTTATTAACTCAAAAAGACTTAAACTATAGAGGGAGGACTAGGATTGAATAGCACAGTGATTAGGGGTCTGGTTGTGTGGAAATATCCTTAGGTACCCTAACTGTACTTACTCCAACTAGAATCTCCCTAATATTGTTGCACATATGCATAATGGCATCCTACAAATCGCTGGCATTTTTCAGTGACGAAACATTAAATCGCTTTAAACAACACATGATAAAAGAATATATGCAATAGATAATAAGTAGAACTTATTTTAAATTTATTTAACTTATTTAAGATAAAATAGTAAAAAAGTAATGAAATATTTACACAAAATTGTAATTATTATGTAAAATCAAAAAATGATGTCACCAATGTACATTTACGGTACCAAACCTTACATCACTCGATAAAGATTATAATTATTTGGAGTAAGGAAATACTTGCATGGTACCCGAGAAACAGGAGAAGGTAGAAAGGAAAGCCAAAAACCAGATGGGATGAAAAAATGAGAGTAGCATGGGCTAAAGGAAAACCATCATGGCAAAGAATTGCATCAGATCAGAAAGGATGGAAAATGTTATCCTTCACCAATATTTCCGGGTATAAATAGAAAAATATTAATAAGATAAATATGATGAAATAGTAGACACTAAGATTTTAAGGAGCTAGAGGAGTCCGTCATGATCAGGAGTAGAAACTAAATTAAAAATTAAATTAAACAAAATAAATATTTTATTTATTAAAAATTTCTCAAATTGAGCAAAATTATTAGATAAAATTAAATTATTTTAAGTTAATTGGCATTGTTAATTTAATAACATTATAACTAATGCTATTAAAATTATTTTATTAGAAGAAAGTTATATTTTTTATCATGCATTTAACCTCAGCCAAATGGCTGATTTTGCCTGATATAACCTGATCTGATCAAATAAATAGTAATCTAATTTGTTATGGCATCATACAATGAATTAAAGAACCCCCTTAAAAAACTTAATTTATTTTTTCAAAAATATAAAAAATCACTTTTTACTCATTTTGATAAAAGGAAATTAAAATAAAAGTAGAGATTACCTCCAATAAAGGGCTCAGCAAGAGTTGTGATGAATAATATCACCAATTTACCCAGTACCTGAAAAAGAAATTAATTTGTAATGTTCTTAGAACACATTGAAATACATAATGAATATTTGATAAATCATCTTCTATCTATCATAAGATTGGTTTGTTACAGCTCTCCAATCATATCAGCTAGAGTTTAGATAATATGATTGGCATTGGACTTTGTTTTTAATCCTAGTTATCATCAACTCCTGTAGAGGCATTCCTCTACTGTTTTGTCCAGCACACCTTCAAGTATTTTTTTAAGACTGTCATACCGAATTATGTGGCCAATCTAGGTATTTCTCCTCTTCCATATTCTCAAAATGTGTTTATGTTGCTCATTATCTGAGCAACTACACACCAGCTTGCTTGCCAGGAGTACTTCTTTGTATCACTACAGATTTAATATCACTTAAAAATTTGGGATTTTCATAAATGTTATCATTTTCATTAATATCAAGAAATAAAAAAAATGTGTTAAAATGACATTTACACTAATTAGTTTCTATTTAAAAGCTATGACACAACTTGAGTGCGTTTATAAGCAGAGACTGTTATGGTTGCTTCACCCATTGCTATACTATAACACACAGTTATAATTAGTTGACAGCATGAACAAATAATGCTAGGGAGCCAATAAGGTTAGTCCTGGATGTTAAACAACGCCCACAATTTCATATCAGGCCAACCTCATTGGTTCTTATCACTATTTTTCCGCATTGTCAACTGATTATAACCGTGTGCTCTACTATAAATAGCAACTCACATAGTGTTAATAAATTATCAGGCATACTAAGATTAAATCTCGAAATAAACATAGCTTTTATTTAAATTTAAACAAATAACTTTGTTGATGACTCTATTATTTTATCATCAACAAAGTTAACAAATTTTGAGTATTATTATTATTATTACTAAACTATACTTGCCATGCTATAATTTCGACATGGTCCTGTGACTAAAAATCAGCTGGAAGGGAGAAAATGCAACGCTTGTAAAACACTACCAAAGGAAAAAAATCCCTACAGCTCCTTATGGAGTTTTTTTTTTTTAATTGTGACGACTATTTCATTATATTTTTTCTGAAAGTGCAATAATTTAATTAATTTTAGGGCACATGAACTCAGTGGAATCACTATTTAATTGGAAAATAGGGTTTTAATGGGTTGTCAGGAGTATTTAAATTGAGTGGTAAGAAGGTTAAAATCACGATATAGTGTTTTATTTTATTTACTGTTAATTAATGTTACTTTTAAATAATTTTAGTTTGCACAAACACACAAAATTACCTTTTTATTGCATTAAATTGTTTAAATTAGTTGTAACAGGTATTTAAATTAACTTATAACGAGCTGAATTTCTCTGAAATGGTGTCTAATTAATTAATTGTTAATCAATTTTATTTATTCAATAAAATAATTAATACCTCAATTCCCTTTTTTGTAAAATGTTTGTTTAAATTATACGTTTAGGTTTTATTATTTCTGGGTTAAATGGGGCAAATCTAAGTCTGTAGTGATAAGAGCCTGATTCTATATTTAAAATCCTAGAATAACGGAAGTATTTATCTATGGAATATTGGCAATTTTTTTTAGCACCGATGGTCGACTATTAATTTTTAACTTATTTATTACAAATTAACTAACAATAAAGCAATAAAAGAAGAATTTTTATTGGCTCCCATGCTAATCCTATGATAAAAAAAAATGATCACCCTTTTGTTTTCCCGCCATTGGTATTGCCAACCTTACAACTATCTCTTTGAATCGCAAATGGTTATGTAGGTATTTTTTTCTTTCTATAGATGGACACCTGCTGTTTATATTAAAACAGCTGTTTTTTTCATGACGAAGGATATAGCGGGGCGAGTATAATTTATTCCTTTTTCATTTTGGTAAATTCTTTTCTTTCCTACCTCAGAATCACTTCCTATAGGTATAGTAGACATTCTTGATGAAAGAGTAAATATAAAATTAGTTGTGTTGTGGAAAAACAGAAGAATGTCTAAAGGTTTTCCTGCTAGTACTCTCTGTAAATAAATATCAACCATTAGTTGAGTATATAGCATTTTGTATGGCAGCACAATAGATAATAATAAACTATATTCGGGTAAACTCAACAAATTTGTTGAATCAATCACATATGTGCTAAGTTTGAAATTGATTGCATAGTTTTATCTGATGTTTTTAAGTGTCAATAACTTAGCATGGGTAATAACTTAATGACATCGTATAATTCCCAAAAAGAAAAGGGTTATTGGCCTAACTCTAAAACTTTTAACATCCAGGTCCCAACTTTTAACAAGACAAACAGCCTCAATAGCAATCTTTTGAAAATGCATTTATTAAAAAAATATTTCAGAACCATTATAATTAAAAACTAAAATCACCCTAAAATCGGTCTTAAGTATAAAGTTAGGGGTTATTTATACAATGGGGCGTCAATTGGATTTTGACTAAGAGGGCATAATTTTTTTTCTGCCCTGGCTGCACAAAATACTTATTGCCGCTACTGATACATTTTAATAACATATTATTAAATTTCCAAAATCTTGTTATAATCCTAATATACCTGATAGTCTGATTCATTTTATTCAATTTAGCCTATTTACTTACATTCTTCCCAAGTAAGTCCATGTTTAATTTATTTAGTATTCATTCTAAGTTTCAATTTAATTTACTGTTTCTTACATTAGACAGAATGTTAGCTTCTAGAGTAGTTTCTTAATTTATTTTTTCTAAATAGAATATTATTTAAGTTTTATTTCATTTCATATAAGAACTGCATTTGTAAGTGACTTGCATATTTCTTTTCTAAGTCTTTTTCTTAGGAACTATAAATCCATATACTTATTTATAAGTTAATCTAGTCTAAAGATATAATTTTATTTCTAATTATTCAGTAATATATATCTGTAATGTAATATCTAATTTTGTATACTATAATATGAACACCTTTTGTAAATAATATGTAATTCTTAAAACAAATATACTATTATTATTATACTATAATAAGCTCACAACTTTCAAAAGTGTCAAAGTTAAGCTTCAATGCCTTTGTTGTATTACAGCAATACCCTACCTATTCCACTTAGTGAAATATCGTATTCTAAGTTACTGTGAGAAAAGAGGATTTGTACTGTAGTACTGATAGTACTACCAGGCACAACTGTAGTAATGGAGTTGTACTATAGGATTTTTTATTGTAAGATCAAATGCATGTGTTCAATGTTTGAATTAAGATACCACCCTCTGGTGGAATTAAGATACAATACTACTCTGGTTTACGCAAAATAAATTTTGTATACTTATGCCAATAAAGAACAATTAAGATAATATTAATGATACCTACTTTCTCCTGCTCATGATGAATATTAAAATAATAAAGAGATGTTGTTAGTAAGTATGAAACGGAAAACCAGACCAATATTATGCTCAGTACTTCAACAATGGTTGGACTTATATGAATCATCTGTAAATTTAGACAAAAGTTAAAAATAATGTTAATGACAAAGGCCAAAATTGTGATAATTTTAATAATACCTACTTTCTCCTTCTAATGATGAATATTAAAACGGATAACCAGACCAATGCTTAGTGGTTCAACAATAGTTGTACTTGTATGAATCATTAATTGTATAATGATGATGACTTATATATAATCATCAATTATATGAATCAATTTCAATTAATTGAAATTTCACTATATACAATGATGATTGGCATTATTAGATGTAAAATAGATAGAATTTAAAATGCAGTTTAGATTTATTTGTCCTCCTCATACCTAGGTACTTCAATGAATAGTTACTGCACACTCTGTACTCAATGTAGTTACGACACATAATTATTAAATGTTGCATGTTACAGCATACACAAATGACACACAAGATTAGAACCATACAGTTCTCTCTTCCCAATGTGCATACATTTTTCAGCTTGTTAATTTATCAGAATATTAATTCATTAACCATGGCAGTTATCTGCCGATTTGCAGATATTAATTTGTAATTTAAATTTGTAATAAATGGTTCATTCATTTACTTATTTATTAATTCATTAATTTCATAAAATTAAATACAATATACAGGTTTTCTTTAAGCCACCTGTTAAGAGTATAAAAAATATAATCCAGAAAAAGAAAAATAACAAACTGAGTAAATAAATAAATTATAATATAATAAATGATTGTTATGAAAAAATAGCAATTTAACAATACAGATAAAAATAGATAAAAAATACTCATTCTGGAAAAAAGAACAACTAAAATTAAAACTAGTTAAGAGGGGATCTCTTTTTATTAGATATTTTAAATTAATTATAATATTTAATTAGTTTTATGGAATCAGGTAATTTATTACATAATTGTGAAGCTGTAGCTACACTATGTCTTTGCAAAATTGATGCAGTACATCTTATTGTAATGATATTCTGAGCAGCTTTATTTCTAGTGTTGTGACTAAAATTGTCTATTGTTTTATAGGATTTATAAAAGTGAACTAATATTCCTTCACTTAGTAATTTTTTAAATAAATACATTTAAATGTATTTATAAATGTAAATAAATACATAAATAAAAAATTTAATAATGTGAAATTTAATAAGATCATTTAACGCCCATAAAATGCTGTACTCTACTCGCTGCTACAGGAAATACCAGTGAGATGACTTCAATAATGAAATTTTTCTGAAAGCCTTCTAGTCTTTGCTGGTAACGTACTCTCAATCAACAATTTTGTTTTTACATTTATTTTATATTTTATACCTATTTTGGGGATGCCCAAAAGTTGTACTTGTTTGAACCTAGTGCTTAAACTATTGTGGATTGTATATAATAATGAAGGATTGGAACAATAAAGAAGTTATACTTCTTGGGCTATATCTTTCTACATGAAAAAAACAGCTGTTTTAATAGAACAGCAGGCGTCCAACTTTGGAGAGAAATAAAATACCTTTGGATGACGTCACTGGATAGTACAAATCCCCCGCGTGCTCTAAACATAGGCGTCCTAATCCATTGTAAATTTATTAAATGTATTAGGAAAGGAACACAGCTGTGCTAAGTTATAACAAAATTGTCTCAATTTATTTTTGAATTTGAGATGCGGTTTCCTATAAGACCTACTCTTCTTTATAATTTTATTATTTTTTTAATTAGATTATATTGTTACAAAAGATAAATGTCTTTCATTTATTGTTTGTCAGTAAATTTTGTTGTCTTGGAACTGGTATGAAGGTGACAGCTATGAAGATTTTGAGATTAGCAAAAAATTAATATCAGACTTTCTCACCTGCCTCTACATTCATTTTTATGTAATAATAATTATTAATTATAGTTTTTCTGGGTAGAAGTTAAATAAATAATTATACAATTCAGACTGATTATGCAAGAATGCTATGAAATGACAATATTAGAAGACACCGTTTAAAGTAAAAAGAAATAACAAAAATCTAGTTAAAAATAGTTCGTTTTGAATAGAAGAGATAAGATAAGAAGTACCGTGGGGTGGGTGAAATAACCTGTCTTACCCCCGCCTACACTTTGCCCCCTTGCAACTGTAGGGACTTTTTTTATTCCCTTTTACTGTATTGCAAGTGTTGCAGTTTCTACGTTCCAGCAGATTTTTTGTCACGAGACCATGTAGAAAGATATAGAGTAAGGAGTATAGCAATGAAGAAAAGGTACTGTTTTGCTCTTCTTTCTAAAGAACTTAATCTTAGAACACATCCTAGGATTATTCTACACATACATAAACTAATTTAAGGCCCAAAAAGACAAAACCTTGAGGGCTAAAAATGTATTCATCAATAAATCTAATACTATTTTGGAATTCAAAAAAATCTAGATAAATACTTGTACTACTGCATAAATAATATTAGATAAATAAAATAATAAATTTCTTTAAAAAATTAAGCAAATAAGTTCTTTTAATAAATAATTTTTCTTTAGATAAATGAACCAAAATACTATTAAAATATTTACTTAATATAGTATTATTTATATTAAAGTGTAACAATAAACGAATAATTATTTATTTAAAATTCAAATTATATTGATTTGTAAGTTATAACACAAAACCAATTGTAATATTAAATTACTGGTCCCTTTAATTGTTTTTTCTCTACCTAATATTTGTATTTTTTCTTTTCTTTTTTAATAATTGTTCATTTTCTTTAATGTCTATTTTGTTGTAATTCAAAGGGATTGTTTGTATGATTTAAACAAATAAATACTCAAAATAATAAAATAATACTCATACACACAGTAGTTATCTTATGAAAACTAGAAAGGTTTCAAAACGAAGTAGCTAAGTAAAAAATATCTATCTAGTACCTTAAAATAACACTATCATTAAATAATACCAATTCTCATGTCTAAAATAATACTCACATACAATAGTTTTCTCAAAGAAACTAAAAAGGTTTTAAAACGAAATAGCTTAATATAATACAATAAATACAAGGTAAAATATCTGTCTGGCAAGTAATTATCTGAATAAACTACAGTTCTGATTAATATCATTATTCCATCATATGGGATCGATGAAAGTAAATCTACCAAGAAATAAGTTTTCAGATACTTCCTGCAAAAGAAATATGTACAATCAATGAAACAAATCTTGTATATCGAGTTTGTAACCAATTAAATTTAAAACTACTAAGCAGGATATGATGAAACTTTTAATCTGTATTAGTAAATAGCTAAGGTTGAAATACTCATTATGTTATGCAAGCAACAAGGGGCGGAGGACAGTTTTACAGGTAAAATTTACACTTCCTCCTTAGGCAAAGCTGAAGGAGGAAACTTCATTAGCTCCTGAGGCCAAGAAAGACAAACTAATTAGCTCATTGGCCATATTAGTTGATGATATGAGAACTGAAATCTTCCATCTCTGCTGCACATTAAATTTTATCTACTACTGGTTACCTAATACACCAGATATTAAAAAAAATTAATATTCAATGGAAGCTGTGAACAAGAGGAAACAATTTTTTAAATAGTTAATGATAATTATTTATTAAATTCATGAAGTAATTAATTTGTCATACAAATTTAAAGAAACAGTAGGCTATGGATGAGTGGAAACAGAGTCGGAAAAACCAGTGGTTCTAAAACATCTTTCACTTGCCACCTAATATTTGATTCTTAAAGTTTTTCATTGCCTCCCTCGGGAGGTGGCAAGATACACATTTTCAAAGAGAATCATGTGTCCATCATCAAGTTTATTTAAAATATGTTGTTAATTATTTCTTTTATTTGCAGCTTAAGGCAATAAAAAATTGCACAAAGAAGGTAGACAAAGAAAATAGCCACCCCACAGAAGAAAATATTTCACGATGGTGAATGTTTTATAATTTTTGAATGTATCAATTAAGGAGTTTTTGCTACTCCCTAATAATCTAAATTAATTGTAAATGTTAAAGAAGTCCATTTTCTCTTAAGTACTGTAGCAATTTTTTTTGCTAGAGAGGTTCCCGATTGGAAGTTTGGCATAACCAGAAACAGTTCCCTCATCAAATTTTAATGAACTGGAGAAGAAACCAGCCAATGATAAACAACCTAGAAATTTCTGAAAATTGTCCATTTCTATTTTGAAAAAATCCATTTTTTAGACAATTGTTTGATCATGGATGTTATTATGAGAGAGAGTTAATTTCTTAAATCTAAACCAATAATTAGTTTTGAATTGAGAATGGCATAGAATTGTTTGCTCTCATGAGACAATAATATTAGGATTATTTATCTACCTATATCAAACTCATTGATAATCCTAATTTTCATTTCTTAAAATCAAAGAAATTTTCCTCAGAAATGTCTAAGACTTTCTAAAAGAAGCATATCAAGTTGTGTAAAATTCATCAGTTGTTCTATGGATTGATCAAGACCAAGCTAACAAGGTTTATGATGAGAAGAAAGCCACTTATGAAAAATATATTGAATATTATAAAGAAAAGTTTGGCTCTTATCACAGAGAAAGAAATTATGAAGTGCGTGGTCTGTGGTTTTTAGAGCTAGAGGAACTATACCTGCCAAAACTAGGGAGTTTTTAGTAGAGATCTGGACCAAGGGCCAAGTTAGTTAGGGCCAGATTACTGCTAAGGGCCAAGTTGTTGAAGCGGTTAATCCAGGAAAAAAATACAATGAAAATGTATGTAAAAAATAAAATATCATAAACAAATCAATGAATTAAATAAATGATTAAATTCATTTCTGAAAATAGGAGTAGGTATCTCATCAGAGGCAGAACAGACGGGGGTAAAAATGTTTTGCATTGTTGGTTTCTTACTATTGAAATTTCCTCAGTTCTGATTTAGTTTAAATTAATGATACAAGGTCAAATTATTGATGATGGCCTCATGCTAGGTTGAAAGCGCTTTGCCAATAAAATATTTTTGTGGAGAGACTCTTTTCTTTCACCCATAATGATACAAGGGTATAACTGGTTTAATAAAAAAAAAATCATTGTTGCTGTTTCCTTTTCATGTGTTATAATTAAGAAAATTTAAACATTTCAATAAAAGCTACCACTGATTTATACTTTAAATTATTTTTCCCACTAATCCCT
The DNA here is from genome assembly GCA_018340805.1 of Microvelia longipes. Taxonomy (NCBI): domain Eukaryota; kingdom Metazoa; phylum Arthropoda; class Insecta; order Hemiptera; family Veliidae; genus Microvelia; species Microvelia longipes. The sequence goes on from JACMZG010001914.1 coordinate 36,294,010, forward strand.
ATATAATTACCTTATTTTATTTTTATTTGGGCACTTAAAATATCACAATTATGCATCTTAACAGTAGAAAGGAAGTATAGTAAACTTCGGTTTATAATTTTTTAATAGTTACTAAGAAAATCTCTAACTTACTTAGCAACAAATGCTGGCGAATAAATAATAGTTGTTGTCCTATCAACATGAACTCCGGTCAAAAAGTTCATAGGTATCCCAAGCAAGAACAGTATATCAACAGGTATCTGAAAGTAGTTGATTGTAAGGGATTTATGCAGGCTCATTGACGATACGCGAAGTGGCAACATAAATAAAAATAATAAGAAGCAAATGGTCCAAACAGCATCCCATAGAGTTCTGAAAAAAATATGTATTTATTCCAGATTATTCTAAAACACAATTAAGTAAATTTACAGAACAATGTTTATGACTAGACAAGTTTATTTGACTCCCCATTTCATTTTTATTTCTCTATATTACATAACTTGAAGTGAAGGAACTTCTTTATTTCTTTATTAGTTTACAACAGGCCAAAATAGCCTAATTTACAATGTTAAAAGAAAAAAAAAACACAATAACAAAAAAAAAAAAAATTATAGCAATAAAATAGGATAGAAAATAAATGATATAATAATCTTATAGAAAGGAAATAATTTATATATTTTATAATAGTTCATATTAATAATTATTTATAAGAAAAACCAGAAGTTATAAAATTAAATAAGGAAAGAAGAAAATTACATGTTCAAAATAAAATAGTATAAAATAGGCAATCAACGATTAAGGTAAATGTCGAATTAAGAAAGGAGAAAAATATAATATAGTAATGATAATAGAAGATAACAATAAAATAAGTATAAATAATATTAATTTGAATAAATACAGATTTACAGACTACAACATTATTAAAAAAAAATATATATATACACATACACACATACATAACACACACACATATATACATATACATACATATATATATATATACATATACACACATTTATATATACATATATATACATACCCACATACATACACACACATACATACATATATAAAAATTATTATTATATTTCAATAAAACTTAGGACTAAAAATAAATTCTTAGTAAGAAAAAAAAATAAATAAATAAAGAATGTTATAAATAAAAAAATAAAATAAAGAATAATAATAATAATAAGTAAATAAATAAATAAAACAAGAAACTAATAATGAAAATAACAATTTTAACTGTACAATTTCAAATTTGAAACATATTTTTAATTTTGTTTCTGGTGGAATGAAAAATATCAAATTTGGAAGAGAAGGTGTTACCAGTGGATTGGATTCTATGGATAGGAGAATATTTAATGTAATTAGTAGGGTGGGATTGACTATGGAAGGTATTGGTAGACCTGGTGGCATAGGAAGGAACATGGAAATTAAGATTATTGAGTAAAACAGTAGAATCTAATTCAGCAGAAACTATATCATGTAAAAATTGTAAATCAAATTGAGTTCTACGGATATCAAGAGGTAACTTCAAGTGGAAGCTAGGCAAGATGCTATAAATCAGGCCAAACTAGCCAAAATACATATTTACTACCATCAATTATTAGATGATAAGCCATCCCAAGTTATCTAAATCACATAGACGAAACAGTAGACGAAATTGTAGTTCTTATTGAAATTAAAATTAAGTGTCAAGAGTTACCCCCAAGCTAAAGAGCTAGTGTGCTGGAATTGCGTGCTGGTTCTCTATATGATCTAACTATTTTAAATGAAAACGACTCCTTTCAATTCTCCAGTAACACTCAAATTTCTATATTTTATTAATCAATGTCAACATTTTAAAAATAAAAAGAAATAAATAAATAAAACAAAAAATCAAATCTTTCTCGCTCCGCGACACTCCCAGGCGAGTTATTCTTCCAGTGGATAGAGTGCAGAGAGAGCTCTATTAATTGTACCCTCTCCAACTCTAACCGTAGCGCTTCTAATTTTTTGATCGCTGGAGAAATGCAACTCTTCGATGACGCCAATTCTCCATAGCTGTCTTGGCGTCTTATCTCCTACAACAACAATTTCTCCAACCCTTGGCTCTCTGTCTACCACCTTCCGGCCTTGAATGTGGGTTCTCCTCCTTTCTCTTAACATGGCCAAATATTGTTCTTTCCAGATAATCCAAAATTTGTTAAGCATATCTTGACCTTTTCTCCAACTGTTTATTAATTTTTCTCTAGTAGTTGTATTAATAATTTGGTCTTGGTTAAGTTCCAAAATTCCTTTAATGCCCAAAAAATCTTGCGGTGTCAAAATTTTATCTCCTACCTCGTTTCCTAAATAAGTCAATGGTCTTGAATTAATTATTGATTCGATTTCTGCCAGAAGAGTTGTTAATTGACTCAAAGTTAATTGCTTGTTTCCTACCGATTTTTTCAAACTTCTTTTTACCAAGCCAACCATTCGTTCATAAACTCCGCCGGTCCAAGGTGCTAGTTCTGTTGTAAATTTCCAAGTAATATTTCTATTAGTACAGTACTCCCTTGTTTCATGGTGAGGTATTTGTATTTCAAGTCCTCGTTCCAGAATGACAGTACTGGTTAAGTGAAACTGTCGAGCATTGTCAGATAAAATCAATTTTGGAGCTCCCCTCCGCGAAACAAACCGCCTAAGTGATGCTAAAAATTCAACGGCAGTCATGTCAAATACAATTTCTAAATGAACTGCCCTGGTTACTAGACATGTGAATAAACAAACCCAACATTTTTGATTAACTGTTTGAAATTTAAAATATAATGGTCCAAAATAATCTAGTCCTGTGTTTTGAAAAGCTAAATTTTGATTTGTTCTGAAATCAGGAAGAGGGGCAAAAGGAGGCAATTTGAATTTTCCCCCTTCAATCTTTTTGCACGTTTGACAAGTTTTTAAAATCCAAAATACTTCACTTCTACCCTTTGGAATCCAAAATTGTTTACGAATTAAAGCTAAAGTTTGATTGACGCCAGTGTGAAAATTTAATTCATGAAAATAGAAAATTAATAATTTTGTAAAGTGATTTTTTCCAGGTAACAATATAGGAAAATTTTGATTATAAGAATGATCAGAGTTTTGTATTCGGCCTGAACATCTTAGTAAACCATCATTATCCATAAATAAACCTAACTGCTCTACAATTAAATTTCGTCTACCGACTTTTAAATCCGTTAAAATATTTGAGCAATACCTATTCTGAATATATTTAAACCATAATTGCTTTCCTAAAAGATCAATTTCCAAATAATTAAGATTTTCTTTTTTAATATTAATTTTAATAAATTTGACACAATAATTAGTAATTCTTATTAATTTGCGATAACTAGAATAATTTTCTAATATGAGTCTAAATGGTGATTCTAAGATTTCAATGTTATTAAAAGTTATTTCATTTATTTTATCAGTACTTTGTAAACATTCTTGAATAGGTTCATTTTCTAAATCTATTTCCCATCTGGGCCAATTATTTTCAGTCAGTTTTAACCATTGTGGCCCATACCACCATGTATCATTAGTTTCTAATTCTGCCCACGAACAGCCTCTAGTGGCTAAATCAGCTATATTTTCTATTCCAGGAATAAATCTAAAGTTTATGTTAGGAATACTTTTTATTTCTTTAACCCGCCTTTCTATAAAAAGAGGCAATGGCTTGCTTGTTTTCAACCATTGGAGAACACACTGAGAATCTGACCACAACCAAATAGATCCTACTTGGAGTCTAGGTAATGACTTTTGAATAAAATTTACGCACCTAACGCCGATTAAAACTCCTAACAGTTCAAGTCTAGGTATTGTCGTCTCTTTTGTTGGCGCTAATCTAGCTTTTGAAAAACAAAGTTGGGTATAGTAAATTTCATCCTTTTTAAATCTTAAATAACAAACAGTAGAATATGCATTTATTGAAGCGTCACAAAATATAACAAGTTCAATTTCCCCCACACCTTGATAGCCTATCCACCTCGGTATAGATAAAAATTTTACAGGTTCTATTTTGTGAAAAATTTTCTTTCCAACTATTTAATATTTCATCTCCTAACTTTTTATCCCAATCATTTTTTCCTTTCCACAGTTCCCTAATAAAGATCTTTCCTACTAATGTGACTGGGACAAACAGACCTAAAGGATCAAAAATACTAGCAACATATTTCAAAATACTGCGTTTATTTGTCATTAATGAAATATATCAGTAACTTCAGACGCTTTAATACTGAACCTATCAGTAACTGTATCCCACTTTAGTCCTAATACACTAACTAAAACGTCACCGGACCTATCCTCCTTATCTATTTGATTTACTACTTCTTGTGAATTGCAACTAAACTCCCTGATATTCATACCAGCAACTTTGAAAATTTCTTTAGATCTTTTGTAAAATTAACAGCAAATTTAGATTTTGTTGTTGCTAGTAAAATATTATCAACATAAACATTCTCTGCTATTTCATCACCAATAGTATGCAAATGATATTGAATAGTGGCATTTAGAAGAAAAGGACTGGATATTATTCCAAAAGCTACTCTAGTAAACCTAAATTCAACTAAATTGTCTCCAATTGGAGGTTTAGTAATATCCTTAACCCATAAAAACCTTGTTACGTCTCTATCCTTATGATGAAGCCCTATTTGGAGAAAAGCTTTTCAATATCTCCTACTATGGCTATCTCTCCCATCCTAAACCGCATAAGCAAGGAACACAAGTCTTCCATCAAAATTCTTCCTCTCATCAAACAATCATTCAAACTTTTATCACTCCTCCTAGTTCTAGCTGATGCATCATACACAATGCGAACCTTAGTTGTAGACTTTTGAGGGGTAATAACTGGATGGTGAGGCAAATAATGCTTTATATCTCCTATTATTGTATTTTCATTTATCTGTTCTATAATATTATTGTCTAACTGATCCTGAATGATATTATTGTATTTTTCTAATAAATCTAAATCTTGTTTTTTAAACAAAGATTTAAGTCTAGCTAAAGCCAAAAAATAATTTTCAGGTACTTCGGGGGGATACTCTCGCCAAGGCCATGAAACGGAATACCTACCATTTACTATTTTTATACTTTGATTAAAAGCTTGAACTGCCAGATCATCCTCTATTTCCATAGGACTTTCCCTAATACCTATATTTTCTAAACTCCATAGTTTCTCTACTTCTACACAAGTATTTCTGCCTAATGGATAATCTGGTTTATCTAAGTATTTAAATTCATAATCTAATTCTTTACTAAATGTTGTATAACTAATCGACACTATTTTTGTTCCCTTCTTCTTTCTACCACTAAGAATCCATCCTATCTTAGAGCTAACTAAATGTAACCCTTTACTAACCTCCATTTTTTCTGTCTCTATTAAATCAAAGTAATATCCATTACCAATAAGAATATCAATTCCCTGATCTGAAAATTCTAAATCACCTTCTGCAAATCTTAAGTTTGGATATTTTTCTCTGATTTCCCGAACCATAGGATTGATTTCGTATTCTTTCAAAATCGTAGGTACAACATTAGCATTTATTTCGAAATTGTTACCATCTTTTAATTTAATATAAAATTGTACTGTAGTTGTAGAATATACCTTTGGAGTGTTACTACCTGACCTGTCCCACGAGACATACCTTTTCCTTAGAGACTCCCTTAATAAGGTGTCCTTCTTATATCTGCTGTTTAATAACTTAGCTGCTCTCTCCGTAATATAAGTTCTCTGGCTCCCACTATCCATTAAGACCCTAAACTTTTTAGTATCTTTAGATTCCCTATTAACTAATTGTACCACCGCAGTTTGTAAATTAACGCTAACCAGTTCCTCCTCATCACCTAAATCTGATTCTACACCTATTAAATTTGTGGATTTTTCATTTGATGTATCTTTTTTGCCTTCATCAAATTTTTTCGGGCACAGACTCCTATGATGATGTCTGTACTTCCTACAATAGTAGCAAGGCTTGTTCACCTTACAGTCTCTAAAACTATGGGATTGGGACAGACAAATATAGCAAGCTCCCTTTATTGAATTTTTTCTTTCTTCAATAGTTTTGAACTTGGTACACTCATCTGTCCAGTGTCTCTCTTTACAAAACCTACATATTTGTACTAATGATTCAGAAGTATGTAATGCACCTGTTGTTGGATAAAATGGTTTACTAGTGGATGGTTTATTATTATAATCTGATATACCTCCGGTTTGTTTATATCCACTGAATCGAGCATCCAAATTTTCTCTAGCAGTTATAATCTTTTTCAAATTTTTTCTAAGCTCAGATGGTTTTAAAGAAGATACATCTTTTTCTTCTTCTAATTTAAGAATAACTGTCGGAGGAAACTTGGAAACTATAAGAGGTACCAACAAACCGTGATTAATATCTTCTCCTAAAGACTCCAAAGAACGTAATATTATTTCAATTTTATCTAAAGTTTTCCGTAATTCTTTGGTTCGATCTTTAGAAGAATGTATCAACCGTAATTCATCATATAAATTTGATTTAATTGTATCATTATTACCAAAACGTTCTACCAGTAAATCAATAGCTACTTTATAATTTTGCTCAGTTAATGCCAAACCCGCAATACAATTTAAAGCATCTCCCCTCAAATATGACTTTAAATAATTAAATTTTACCACACTTCCGATATCCCTAGAATGAACTGTTGTTTCAAATGAATCCCAAAATTCAGGCCATTTTTTTGTATCCCCATAAAATTTAGATATTTCAATTTTAGGTAATTTAACCTGCCCGGTTTGTTCATACGTGATCGCTTTAGGGGGCTCCTCCATTACTTCTAACTCGCTCAACATTTCATCTCCCTCAAAGCATTTCTCCATATGAACTTATATTTCAGGTCCAATTACCATTTCCTCGTCAGGATTCCTATTCAAGATTTCTATTAATTGATTAATCATTTCCTTATAATTGTCCAGGAGACGAGTTAAATCTTTATGAAGTGTTTTAAGTTTATTACACTTGTACTGATTTTGGATAATTAATTCTTTTCCGGCATTAATAATTTCATTTAATTTCTTTTGAGTCGATTTCAAACTAATTTTTAATCCAGTAATGTTACTCATTTTAAGTTTGGTCGAAAATAAAATATAAATTAATCAAAAAATATTACGAAAAATCTTCAAATTGTTTTTTCTTTTTTCCTTTACTATCGCTTCAATGCTACCATGTGCTGGAATTGCGTGCTGGTTCTCTATATGATCTAACTATTTTAAATGAAAACGACTCCTTTCAATTCTCCAGTAACACTCAAATTTCTATATTTTATTAATCAATGTCAACATTTTAAAAATAAAAAGAAATAAATAAATAAAACAAAAAATCAAATCTTTCTCGCTCCGCGACAGCTAGGGCTAATTATCAATAACTCTTTAGCTAGAGGGTGTCTCTTGACACTTAATTTTAATTTCAATAAGGAAAGAATAATCAATGTCTGATCTGATGAAGGTAAGGTAGAATGCAACCTGCATTTTATGGCACAACACCCTGCTCTAGCACACTTCAGATTTAAATATTTTAATTATCAATATGAAGCAACACATTAAAAATCAGTACGTAAATATTTTAAATTAAAATATATTACAAGGGCTAACTGCTTGGGCAAACTAAACCCAAATATCTTGGCTACATAGTACAAAGGCACTCTTAGCAACAATTTGATTAAACTAGAAAGTTAACAAAAATATATTTAATGTAATTTAACATTTTATTTTGTATTAAAATTTTAACAGTGAGCAACTCTCCTCCAGCTTACAGCTATGAAGTAGACTTAAAAACTAAAATTGTAATTTTAGAATAAAAAAAGTCATTCTTTCAATTGGTTTTCCGAAGTCTAAGGTGTTATGACTTCGTACTAGCTTCGATCATCCTTATATTGTCATGATTATACAAAGTGTAAGGTGCAGTGATTTCGTATTCGCTAAGGTGGTATTACTTCGGTTTGCTACCCTCGACTTCAGAATTATTAGGTAACCAATTATCTAGGGTGTTGTAGCCTTAGATTAGATTAATATGGTATTATCTTTTCATTCAATTCTCCAGTTTCTCAATCAATTTTCCTTTCACAAAAAAATGCTTAGGGACCATGTATGGTTACAAGCGTAGAGATTCGTGCAAGGAAGTATTTAAAGAAAAATAAATACTCACTATGACATCTATCTATATTCTTGAACGTATGAAATTTTTTTATGCAAAATCAGAATTTAATTGCAAATAATATAATAAATCACAATTTTAATACTAGGAAAGAAAATATTTTTAAACTGGATCTGGATCAGCATAAAACTAGATTTTATGAGGACACGGTTCATTATAAATGTGTTCAAGTTTTTACTAATTTGTTAGATGATATTAAATATTTAAGAGCTGAACCAGATAACTTTGTTGAAATTTTTTGATGACACCAAAATAAGTTATCATCTTCCAGGCAGCACAACTAGATCTAAAGTATGATTTTTTCCATGGTTCAATACTCTTAAGACAAACACAGCGGGATTTATGCCTGATACAAACACACACACACAGACAACATGTTGAAACCACTCAGAACGCCATGAAAATGCCTGAAATAGATAATTATTATAAAAATCCTTGGTTTTGGATTTTTAGGGTGAACACAATACTTTTTCTAATCCCTGCAATAGCAGATGAGGAAAAGTAAAAAATAAAAATCCAAAACCTTAAGAGTTTGTTTATTTTAGGTCAATATAATATTTTGTATTATTATTAACTCGGGTAAGATATTTAAAATCTATCTTTTACATGATAGCAGCATAGGTGAACTTAGGGAAGAGCACATCACAAGTCATATTCAGATTGAAGACTGGTTCTGTCTTCACGATCTACTTTGAAAAGATCACTACCTTCACTTCAGCTCACCATAATTTTTAATTTTAGTCCAAGTGCCGTTTGAGTCACATTTTTCACCAGAAAAAATGTGACTCATTTTGTACTACTTCAAACCAACTTTTTCTGAAAATATACCTTAAATTATGGAGAAAACACAGTCTGCCTATCCAAAGTGAAGCCCTTTTATGCCCTCATGTATGATTGCGCATGCTCAAAATTTTATAAAGTTGCACAAATTTCAGTTTTCTTGAAATAAGTGGTTTCCTGTGGGTCGTGTGCAAAACATAAAGAGAACATTTTATTAAAGGTGATAAAATTTTCCTACAAAAAAAGTTGTAATCATCAAAATCGGATGACTACAACACCAATAAAAATGGTTCATTTATGCAAAGTAAGCGAATTTCTATGAAAAAGATTTGTTTTTTTGTGAATTTTTTTTAGCCATTTAACAAATATTATAAATTTAGTTGTAGTCATCTGATTTTTAAGAAAAAACATATTCTTTATAGAAAATTTTATCCGCTTTAAAAAATGTTTTCTGTATATTTCGCTCATGACCTACAGGGAAACACTTATTGCAAGAAAACTGAAATTCATACGATTTTCTAATATTTTGAGCGAACGCATTCATATGAAGGGTTCCACTCTGGATAGGCAGACTATGCTTTTCCTTCATAATTAAAGGTATATTTTCAGAAAAATTTGGTTTAAAGTAGTTCAAAATGAGTCACATTTTTTAGGCCTGGCTGTAGATGTAGATTCTAGAAAGCGTTAAACAATTATTTTACTCCAGACATAGAATAGAAACGTACTATACAGGGTGTACAAAATAAAACTCCCTTCCCGAAAGGAGGCGGCAGTACAGCTTATTTCCAACAAAAAACTTCATATTAACTATAGTTCGATTCTCAACCGTTTTCCCACAAGGTCAAATTTCATAATTTTTTAAAACTCCTTGACTTGCATTAAGAAAATGGCTGATTCAGAAAACTAGCTTTAAAATATTGTATTTGTTGGAAAGCTGAGGAAATTTCTTATAAGACAACATGGTTGTTATATCCAAAAAGTATGTATTCAAGTGTAAAAAATAGGCATAACTCAAAAATTTTGACAAAAAAATGAAAATTTTGAAGCTTTTGACAGTACATTGAAGCTTAATGGGCCAATTTGAGAACCTCTTGTTGCTAGGAAAACTACCTTGAACACTTCTCTTTAAGGTAAAACCCATAATTATACCCAATTGTAGGGCAATTTTTTGAGTTAAGACTGATATAAACTCAAAGAACACCCAAAAATACAAGTTTTTTGTATTTCATGTGAGTTAATTTATGAGGTCTTCATTGTCGAACGTTTTTTAGTCTTCTAAAAAAATTGTAGAAATTCGGCACACATTTTAGTCTTATATATGGGTATAGCGAGCTAAATCTCAATCCTATGACATAATTTTTTTCGCGTTTTATGATTTTGCGAGTATATGACGTCATAAAAAATATTTAAGGATCGCACACTGTCAATAGAATGATTTTTGCCAAAGTTTCACATGTTTAGCATAAATACACTGAGAGCTATGATGATAAAAGACACATACACACACACATATAGACAGACAACAAAGTGAAAATCAATTAGGAGGTCTAAAACGGATTATTCAGTTGACGTCCCGGTTTTGGATTATTTGCAATCACAATACTTTTCCTTTATACCTACGGTATAAATGAGAAAAAGTAAAAAACTTCACATTAGAAAAAAAGCTAAATGGGCAATGCGCCTACAGTTAAACCGCTTACATACCTAAAGAAGCTGTAAGGGTTTATCATAAACCAATTATGATCTTTATACTGTTTAAACAGCTGTGCCTTTACATCCGCTGCGGTCTTCCATTGCAATGTATTAAACCTAAAAAATGTAAGCAATGTAATGACTACATAAATCAAAATATTATTTTTGTTCATTTTAGGGTATAAAAATAAAATTAATAATTAACTAAATTAGTTAATTATAAAGCACAAACATAGTTCTATAAAAATCTCGGCGCTTCGCACCTCAGCTTTTTTTGAGCGAACTGCACTGCAGACCATCGGCTCTTCAACCAGACTCTTGTGTCTTGGCTGTTTTTTTTAAATCATTATGCACATACATATATATATAATATATATATGTATATATATATATATATATATATATATATATATATATATATATATATATATATATATATATATATATATATATATATATATATATATATATATATATATATATATATATGTAAAGTCCTAGAAGGTTAAGTGAATTTTCTAATTTTGCTAGACAAAATTCAAGTCAATTCAGCTCTTTTGTCTTAGATTATTTTAAGTAATTTTGTATCAAGTGAAATTCATTTCATGCCATTCCTTCTACTGTCCTTTTTATATTAATTGGGGATTAAATTTTATATTTTCATGATTTAATAGATTTAAACGGTTCTAACTTAAAGTCATTTTGTTTTGCTTTTGAACTTCTTCATCCATCTTTTACAATTATAAAAATATGAATGTAATCAATTTTAAGATTTTTGCCAAACTTATGTCAAATATGTTTACTCAAGGATGAATAATTTATGATAATAATATGTAAAATTGGTTTTTATGTCTCAAGCAAGTTTAATTTTGTCTTCTGTCATATTTTGAATTGAATTCCGGCGGAAAGTTTCTGTAGGGAATTTCTCCTTTTTTTCCCTTTCGTAGGTAATTTTTCTTTGTACCGACGTTTCTGTCTGTAGGGAATTTTTGAATTTCTTCCCTCAGGTCGAGGTTAGACGCCGAGCTGAGAGGAATCCGTTATAATTTTGAAAATGTTTTTTTAGTTTTTGTTAATAGTTTTGATAGGAGGAGTTAAATTAAGTGATGCAACCCTTTAAGGTAAGCTTTGATCAAGTTATTTTCAAAATTTATCGTCAAACTTTCAATATTTATCATATTTTGTGATGAGCACATGTGGTGCGTCCTACTCACCATTGATTTCAACATGTTTTCTTCATTTTTAGATTTCCTTTTATGTTAAAAAGGATCTGGAGTTGTTTTTAACCGATTATATTGTGCATTGATCAGATTTTACGTCCATAATTTATCCATTTTTTGTACTTTTCCGGGTTTTGAACCTGCTGATCTAAGTCCATTCCGGTGAATTTCTTTTCTAGGGTTTCTCGAGTTTGAAGATTTTTAAGAATGTTTAAGAAGCTGCTTTATTGAATTGTTGCTGTTGAGCACCATGAAAGGAAGGATTTCGATGTAAGTTTATTCACGTTGTAATTTTGGGAATCTTTCATGACTTTTATGTGGTGAGACACCCTGTTGGGTTATTTTGATACTTAGGCCGTGTGTATTATGTTGTTTCAGACACCATTTTTGGATATACCATTTTTGATCTGCCATTTACTTTTTGACTCACTGTTTTACTTTTGAGATGATGCTTTTGAGACACCAATTTTGATGTAATACTGTCTATTGATAGAGCACTGTCAATGCTACCGTTACTGTCAGTCTGTGAGCCAACTGCTCTGGTATTAGTGTGCATTGCCTGCACATGATACACTTATAGCACCTACACCCCGTACCCACCCTGCGAGCTGCGTCGAGAGGGACATACGACCTCCCTCCCTCTTCATGCTGTCTCTCCGGCTACGGTACCATGCATAGCTAAGGCGTGATGCCGAGTGCTTGTAATGGTCATCAGGTGACATCTTTTTAACTTGTATACTAAGTAACCTATTCAACTGTAATCATGAATGACCAGGATCTGAGTCTGGAACAAAGTTTTCCCACTCAGCTATTTGTTTTGCTACAATTTCATACTGTCTTATATTTTGGGTTTTGTCGCATATATTGAGCACCCCAGGAATACCACTTTACTTTGCTCTACTTACCAAGTTTGGGAAGGATCTTAAATCAATTTTACCTGCTTACAATATGTCAGATTTTTGAATGAAATAATTAGTTACTACCTATATTTCAAAAAGAAAAGTTGACCAATTTTATGTTCTAATGCTTAAGCTAATAATTTTTTTAAAATAAATAAATACATGTAAAGAGTGATTTGTGCGAGATACCGTGCTGTGGTGAGATCCCAGAATTTAATTTCATATTAAAATCAGTAAACTTAACTTTTGCCTTTCTGCTTGACAATTTAAGTTAAGCATCTTAACTTAAGTAACTTAGTACTGTTTATTCTTTTTTTAACTGCAATTTATTTTGAGTTTTTGGTACTCTGTGTCTCATGACAGGATGGTTCATGTGAGCTTGCGAGATTTCATTTTTGAGTATTATTTATTATTTACATATTATGTACCTACACTTTTAAACTTGACCCTCGCCAAATTAAAATATATTTATGTTGTTTATTGGTCAAGTTTGAAATTCATTTTATAACAGAAACACTATTTCTTTGTAAACCCTACCCTTTCTTTAGGTTTTTTAAGTATATTCAGGTTATCAGAATTTGTAATACAAAAAATTAAATAAATAAATAAATGTACTTATACTCTGCTAACTGCTGGTTTTTGCGTCAATTTATTAATCTTACCTGTTCCTACTGTGTATTGTGCTCTTATGCTGCCTCAGGCTGTTTGAACGCACTTACTTTGATTTAAGTACGATCAGGCATAAGTCCTTATCAATTAATTTAACATCCAACAGGACCCTCAAATTAAAAGCTCTGATTGCTCTAATGAAGCTCTTATTGCCCTCAAAAGTTCACTTATGTATATATATATATATATAAATATACATATTTATGTACCAACTCTGTACTCATACCTGTACGGTACGTTACCACCACCACTTTATTATTCAATTCAGGCCACTTCAATATATATATATATATATAATATATATATATATATATATATATATATATATATATATATATATATATATATATATATATATATATATAGAAAGTGGTTAATTGTAGAGCGGACACTGTGTGCCAAGTTTCTACAATTTTACTCTTTTTTTTTTTTTTTTTTTTTATTTTTATAATTATCTGGACAGAAAACGGCGAACAATACTGCACGTGCCTAGAACTATTGATTTCTGCAGAGTTGTATAAATGTTATCTGGAAGATTTAAATGTTTGAATGAGTCGTGAATATTGTTATTATTATTATTTTGTTTTGTTTTATTCTCAGTGTTCCCACTGGTTAAAGGAAGGTACGGACTAAGTCAAGCACTCTTCCTTTTTTTTATTTTATGTTATTTTTTAACTTATGAATTTTCTAACAATATGTGTTGTGTTCATTATCGCTGCTTTCTGTAATTGCTCATACAAACTAGGTTTTAGGTCAAGCTGGGATAGGTACTGTTGAAGAGATTTGGGAATAACACCTGTAGATGACAACACTATTGGGACTATTTCAACCTTGGACATGTTCCACATGGACTGTATTTCGAAAGAGAGATCTATATATTTATGCAATTTATTATTATTATTATTATTTTGTTTTGTTTTATTCTCAGTGTTCCCACTGGTTAAAGGAAGGTACGGACTAAGTCAAGCACTCTTCCTTTTTTTTATTTTATGTTATTTTTTAACTTATGAATTTTCTAACAATATGTGTTGTGTTCATTATCGCTGCTTTCTGTAATTGCTCATTATTATTATTATTATTATGTATTATTTTAGGATTAAGAGATCAAGCGGTATCGATCCCCTCATTTTCTCCTCCACACCCACTTTTCTCATTCTATCTACCTCATGAGCGTTTTTCTGTTGAAAAATCGTTAAAAAAAATGAAATAAAATGTTTAAAAACAAAACGCTCTTGTGTGAATGACTTTAAAAAGTTCAATTGACTAATAAAATAAATTCAAAACTCTACACACAGTGTAAAAAAGATGTTTCAAGTGAGGTTTCCAATAAAAATTCAGGTTACATTGTCTTTCTGAAGTAGCCTACAAATAAATAGACACGGAAACTCCACTTTCCCAATCCTTAGTTTCCCAAAACTGAAGTATTTAGCCGTTAAAAAAGGGTTCGATGTCAACTCTGACGATTTAGCAAAAAAGAACAGATAAAAAGAATTTACGATTGTGTTTTCAAGTGATACAACTGCGAATATAAAGATGCTAAAGTAAATACCTCGATACCCTTGCTTTATCTAATAAATACGTTTTTTAATACCTGTTGTTTTGCTGAATACCTCCTATTTTTAACCATTGCAATTTTCTCCTTTTCTTTTTTACTTTCATTTCTAGTTTCAAGTATTTATCTACGTTTACAGGGTTCAGCATTGTTGGCTAAATCTGTAAAAAGATAATTGTAAGTTAATAATAGATGAATAATCTATTAGCTGATTATCCGAAAATGACTTTTTATATACTTTTATTTATTACATTATCAACAGTATTGGTCTCTATAATTAGTATAAGTTATGTGTTTGGGCGCTTAAGAGACAAAATGATACTTTAGATGTTATATTTAAACAACAATATTTCGCTCTTCATCACACAGAGCATTTTCAAGTTATAAAGTAATTTCTTTTGATTATTTTTCAATGAATTTAATATTTTAGCACTGTTATCATTAATTTGACTGTTCTTTTCCTTTCTTCTAATTTATTTTTAACTTTTTAGGTTTTATATTTTATCTATTTATCTTTGCCTATGTTATATTCGTAAAAACCTGTAAGTCATACAATATATCGTTATGTTGCTAAGTAACAATGATGAAAACATAACATGAAATAAAAGTAAAAAAAATTGGGTTCGGAGGTACCCTTGAACTTTTTGTACCCGAGTCGGTCTCGATTGACTCGTCCTCAGAACATGGCAATGAGTGTACCAGCCACAAGGAAAGTAAGCCAAAAAAGGTGTCGCCACCGTTTTTAAGAAAAATAGATGAGCATGGGACAACTTGTCCCATATAGAGTTTAAAAGTATTGGAGACGCCTATATATTTATGAGAGCCTATGAGAAGCCTATTTTCCGCATTTATCAATTTTTGATGACTCATTAGTGGCAATTAATAACGTCACTAAACTTTTCCCCTGGAAAGTTAAAATAAGATTTACAGTTTGATTTCTGAACCGTTTCAATTCTGTAGCATAAACAGAGCGAGATTTACGCGAGACAAATAAACACAAACGTAGACAAGCATTATAATGGAAGTCACTCAGAACGCCTTGAAACAGCTAAAACGAATAATTTAGATGAAATCTCGGTTTCTGATCTTCAGTGCCAAAGTATTACTTTTCTTATATACCTGTGGTATAAATAAGGAAAAGTAAATTTAAAGCAATTTAAGGCAGAGTTAAAAATATCAACAAGAAAAGTAAAAATCTATCCGTAGCGACTGTGTTTACAAAGAAATTGAAAAATCGGGAAAAATTGCCAAGACATAAAGACATTCTCAGCCGGATGGCATACACTATTTTTTTTGAGGTAGCACTCATTAAATAAACTGCGCTATATACTTAATTGAAAAAAAAAACAAACGACCAATTAACTCCATATTATCGTCGTCATTGAACTCATCCATAGCTTCACACTTTTACTCAAAAATGTAAAAGCTTTACAAATAAACACACAAAAATTGTCAATTAGAACACCTTTTAAAAACGAAAAAAAAATTAGTCTACGAACAAAGTCAGAAACAAAATGAACGTTTTTAAAGAAACCTCATGAAGGTTTTACACAGATTGTTTTTTTGAACACGCTACATTACAGTAACGGCGGCAATATATGAATTACTTTTACGTCCTAGGAGTTTTTTTACATTCATTATTGTCCTCGGAGGTGAAAAGTACTAAATAACCTCCTACAACAATAATGATTGGCTTCTCATCCTAAAAACGGTCCAATAAAGTGCTCAATTGCGTACTACCTCAAAAAACTAAATAATTGAATAAAACAATCTTAAAAAGTTTCTGCTTTGACTGATGATATTATCTGTTAGCTTGAGATTGGGGTCCTTTTAATATGAGAGTGCTTTGCCTCATACCAGAGGATTCGTCCCAGTCGTGCAGGTCACTGGCTAAAACCCAATATTTGACTGGCCAAAGAGATAAAGAGGAGGTCCTCTGGTATTTCGAGTCAATGATTGGCTCTTAATTGTAGGTAAGGGTACTATGGGTTTAGAGCTCACAGGAATAAAATTAGACCCCACAGTTGTCTTAGAATATCATCAGAAAATTACGCATATAAGGTTCGGATGACAAAAGTAGAGGGGGATCTATTGCGCTTGGTCCTTGATTCGAAAATATATACATTACGATTATACATATATTTATCTACTAAAATGAAAGAATATACTATTTACTAGTTATTATTTGAGTAAGACGTTACACTGATTCGCTTCATGAACTTTTTTTTTAGAAATCCCCTAGTGGTTTTATAGAGTTAAACTCTTCTTTATAAATGCATAAACTCTTGTGTATGCAACTTAGCAGAAAGTAAGTAATGATTATTGAAGCGCATAATATTTGTCCTCCTAAGGTACGCCTCGATAATCGAATTGTAGACGCATTCATCAGACCTTCAATCTGGGAATAATAAATTTGGTGCGATTATATAAAAAATAAGAGGCCTTCGGCCTTTTAGCCGATTCACGGCGTCGGCGTGACGCACCCGCGCCTCCCTATAGCCGCTTCGCAGCCACATTGTTGTAGTACTTTATCAGTTCATCATATTACTGGTTTATATATAAGTGGCATACTGCCACGATATAAGCGAATTTTTAAATGTATGGCATATCCATACACATGTCACATGTAATTTAAAAATGTCCAATATGGCATTTTAAATGACAATCCATGACATAGTGTTTTATTATTTATTTCAATCAATAGAACCGGAACTAATACTGATAATCCACCCACACTAAATCGACTACCAGGAGCTTTAATAAACAAAAAATGTTTGGCAATCGCCTTCCAATTAGACTTTAGCAATTCTATTGCCGAATTGTATTTTTCTATGATTACTTTTGAATTTCGAATTAGATTAATTCAGAATCTAAATTATTTGTTTAAAAATCCGATACCAATATCACTAAATTCTGCTCATTTCACAAAGAGCTGTCGTTTGACATACATAACTAATTTTATCCAAAATGAATACCAAAAATTTGGTACACCAGAATACATTACTCCTACTAACTCTGCTTCTAATGGAGCTAACGCCAAAATGTTAGTAAATGTTAGCCCTAACTAAGTCGACTCCCAGGAGCTTAAATAACCAATTATTTTTATGGCACATTGTAAACATTAGCATTAATTAAGCTTTGTATTAGTGCCGAAAATGTGAAGAACTGATTAAGTGTAAGCATAGTTATGTATAATCTATATTGAATAAACAGGTGCACATACTTTTGCTGAAAATCCGACAATAAAGTATAAACCAAAAACTTGTTTAAAAACTAGATTGGTAAGCAAGAGAGCAAGAATTTCAAAGGATATTAGCCCAGCTTGTAAACCTACGCGACAGAATTTTAACTAGTCTTTAGGTTCGAAAGTCTTGGATTATTAAATTTAATAATAATATGATTTTTAAGAAAAACTTTATTATTTTTATAGTCAAATTTTTCTTTGCTGTCTCTTTTGCGGCCATTCTGCCCATTCATCTTGAAAATCAATAATTGAGTAATTATTTAAGAGATAATTGAAATGTATGTATGTAAAATTATATTTTACATACATTCCATGCCCTATACATACGCATAATGATTACAATTTAATTTTAATTTTTTTTCTCCCACAAATTTGGGCCTCTGATGGCCTGCGCCCGCCTGCGGCCGTAGGCCATGCATCCCTAATAGCTACGCCCCTGCTTAGTCCTTAAAAATAAAAATAGTTAATTTAAAACACTCCTTTTATAACTCTACACTCTTTAAATAATCACTTTATATTTATTTATATATTATTAAATATAAATCTAAATAAATGATTTACATAATACTTAGAATAATTATTTTATATTAATATTATATATTACATAATTTATATTGAAAATTGTTATAAATATTTATATTTTTATATTCATTTATATTTATTTTTATATTTATATTTTTTTATTATTATATATTTAATATATTTTTATATTTATGTAAATTTATATATTTTATATTATATTTATTTATATTTATGTATTCATATATAGTTGCCTAAGTCCCACTTCACTTATAATAGAAAAGTAGAATGAAAAAAATAATAAGGTAAATTTAATTAAAAGGAGTCAGGAAAATATCAGACTCCGGAGTCGGCAAAAAAAATTGCTCTATACTCCGCTGCCCAGCTCAAGACCTACAGTAAACCGGCTAATATGCTCTTTCTATACTAGTATTAGTTAGAGTTACCCTCACTTTTTTAATTATATACAAATTATATCCCAGAGCCACTTATAGCCTAATACAAAAACTGAGCGAAGTTATATGGAATATAGACTTAAGCTTATAGATAACAAATTATCTGCTACCGCTACAATAATCTGGCTTACCTCATTTTGAAAAGTGAGTTAGAGTAAAATGTTTTGTTATTTTCTAATAAATATAGATAACAATTATTTAAAGTCGCTATAAAATAGTGTAATATAATCAAATACAATTAACAATTAAATCGATAAAAGGTAGGCACTGATAAGTAGGCAGCAATGAGCATATTTACTATATGCTTGATTTCGCTGCGTTTTGCTCGAGTGTTAGGATTTTTTTTCCTTCCGCCTTAACTCTAGGGTCAAACCATTTCAAGTGATCCAGAGATGTTGCTCGAAAAAAATGAAAATTGATAATTTTTTTTCTAAGTTAGTCCTGCCCATAGGTAGTCCAAAACGCCTAGTATTATTTTTTTCTACAGCCTCCTTCATTTTCAAAAATCACTTTTTAGTTCCCGAGACACCCAAATTTTGAGTTTTTTTGCCAATTTTTGAGTCTTAATATTTCGGCTTTGGCTTAACCTAGCTTTCAGGGTCAATGAATTATTGAAAGTTAAGGTTTTCATGATTTTGGCGTTTTTTAGGGCGATTTATCGTCCAATGGGACTGGGGGCGATTTTTTTCAAATTGGGCTTAAAATTACCTCTATACATTGCAGTTTTACGCCCAATATGTAACATATTGTTTATTTTGGTTTTAAGGTACTTTACAGCGTTTTTAAAATCAGCAGTTTTTGAGTTAAACGATTTCACAAAAATATACTGATTTCTATGGAAAATAGGGTTTATCAGGGGTTTCTTTGCTAATAAAACATAGTTAAAGGTACATATTAATTTTTTATAGAAATAAATTCGACATCACAACCCAAAGTGACCAAAAAGTAAAAAAAAAAAAAAACGCTGTTCGATTACCATAAAACATAAAATATGCCCAGTAAACCACGTATTTTAAGTGAGGAGTCTTTTTGTATGTTTTTTGGGCCTGCGAGTTGAAAGAAAGTGGTCCGGAGTCGATATGAGCTCTCAAAGCCAGAGTACCTTGGTTCGAATCCTGGTGGGAACAATAAATTTTTATCGTTTTTTATATTATGTAAGTTCATAACTAAAAATGATTTCGAACCCAGGTACTCTCGCTTTGAGAGTCGTATCGACTCTGGACCAATCTCTTTCAATTCACAGGCCCAAAAACATACAAAAAGACTACACACTTGAAATACGTGGTTTACTGGGCATATTTTAGGTTTTATGGTAATCGAACAGCGTTTTTTTTTTTACTTTTTGGTCACTTTGGGTTGTGATGTCGAATTTATTTCTATAAAAAATTAATATATACCTTTAACTATGTTTTATTAGCAAAGAAACCCCTGATAAACCCTATTTTCCATAGAAATCAGTATATTTTTGTGAAATCGTTTAACTCAAAAACTGCTGATTTTAAAAACGCTGTAAAGTACCTTAAAACCAAAATAAACAATATGTTACATATTGGGCGTAAAACTGCAATGTATAGAGGTAATTTTAAGCCCAATTTGAAAAAAAATCGCCCCAGTCCCATTGGACGATAAATCGCCCTAAAAAACGCCAAAATCATGAAACCTTAACTTTCAATAATTCATTGACCCCAAAAGGTAAAATTTGGAACATTAAAATATTTTTTTTCTTGTTCCTTATGGTCACCTTAGTAACCAAAAAATTATTTCTATTTTTTTGAATATTATCTTCCTTGTTAAAAAAAATAATGAAAAAGTGTATTTTCAGTCTTTGTGGTCAAATTTATTATGCAAACTCACGAGTAGATTAGCAGCAGTAGAACAAAAAATATTGGTTCCTATATAAAGCCCAAATAGGACACTTTCAAACGAGACCTGTTTCATTAAGCTAGGTTAAGCCAAAGCCGAAATATTAAGACTCAAAAATTGGCAAAAAAACTCAAAATTTGGGTGTCTCGGGAACTAAAAAGTGATTTTAAAAATGAAGGAGGCTGTAGAAAAAAATAATACTAGGCGTTTTGGACTACCTATGGGCAGGACTAACACAGAAAAAAAATTATCAATTTTCATTTTTTTCGAGCAACATCTCTGGATCACTTGAAATGGATTGACCCTCTAGAATCCTAGCGCTCATCATGCTGGGAAGCAACTTCTTTTTGGAAGCACTGATAACCCCGAGCAACTTCAAGCCCGCCACGAGCTTAGAAGCTAAGGCGGGAAGGGTAGGATTCAGTACTGTTTAAAATCGTTCCCTACAGATTTTGACAAAAAAAAACCAAGTAGTTTTATACAGTAAAGACCATGTTTTGATCAATCTTACTATGTGGACACTCTATTAGAAACGCACCTGAGATCGAAACAAGAAGAAGCGGGTAATAAAACAGCGCTCTTATAACACAAGGCAGTGGCGTAGCCAGGATTTAATTTCGGGAGGGGCTGAATGTTAAAAATTGTATATGTAAATATATATATATATACTATATATATATATATATATATATATATATATATATATTATATATATATATATATATATATATATATATATATATATATAATATATATATATATATATATATATATATATATATATATATATATATATATATATAAATATATATAAAATATATTATATATATATATATATATATATATATATAATATATATATATATATATATATAATATATATATATATATATATATATTATATATATATAATATAAATATATTAAATATATATATATATATTATATATATATATATATATATATATATATAATATATATATATATAGTCAAATTTTTTATATCTTTCAATTTCATTGTATATTTTTTTATATATTATGATATTTATATTATAAGTTTATTGTAAAAAAATATATGTTATGTAATTTATTATTTTTATATATTTTTTATAGGTTTTATTTTTTTTACACATTTATTGCGGGTTTAGGTTATGTAAAAATTTCGGGGGGGGGGGCTGAAGCCCCCTCAGCCCCCCCTGGCTACGCCACTGACACAAGGCTCAAACTTAAGTTACGTACAAAAACTTAGTTTTATCGTAAAAACTTAATCCTATCAACTACCTTTATAAAAAACACAAATAAACTAGACATTAATTTGATAGTGTTTAAAGTCCCACTTAAGGCTAGACATAACCGCAAACCAAAACTAGCTTAACCAATAAACCATGACCACAAATCAAACTAGCATAACCACAATGCCAATTGGATTGTTAAGTTTTTAACTATAAATAGAAACTTGGTCATGCAAGGATAGTATATAATAACAATTAATTATATATTGTTTATTCACTTAAAACTGAATATTTATTTTAAGTATTAAATATTTATTAATTTGTTACGGTATTATAAATTGATTTTTATTTTTTTTTAAATTATTATGGAATTTGATTAAAAATTTAAGAATAATGTGAACCCAGAATTTAAATTGTTACGTTTTGAATACTGGCGGAAAGCTAGATGTTTCTCATTAGTTCTTAGTGGTCACGTGATTCCAGTGAATTCATGATTTGAGATGTGGCAACGCCGAAGATAAGAAAAACGTGCCTTGAGGTGTCTCTGGGGCTCGGCTTTTGCCGAGGCATCATGCCCTGGTTTCAAGTATATTAATTTAAAATTACTTTTATGGGTTCTAAAAGTGATGATTTGTGAGTCAAGGAGCCCTGTCATAAGTTGATTCAGTTTTGTTAATTTCATATTATTTTTGGATTATTAAATACTATTTCTGGAACCCTTCTCGGAAGGGTTTTTTGTCATGGATGCAAAATTTTGAGAGTATTTATGTGACAGAACTTAGTTCAGAAGAGGTTATTTAAGTTACCTACGTCTCATCAGGAAATAAAGTTATTGATTTATACTTCTCTCAACCAGCCAACTAATACTATTTTTTAAATTATGTCTTAATCTGGATTAATATAAACTTAGTTTGTAAGTATACATACGAGTACTCAGTAAGGGTTGCCAGATTGTATATAGGTCTATTTGAGTAAATACAATGATTATTTTACTAGCCTATTCATCTCATAATATCAGCTTTATTAAATTATTAACATATATAAAGATACTGTGTTCAATTTGAGTCAGTAGTTTTAAGTTTAACCTTTTTTTTTGAAGTGTCATGAAAGATGTCTTACGATCCTAGGGATTAGTTCTTGCCCCAATGTCAATTTGGATGTCAATTTCTAAGAACCTGGCGCCCTTTATATCTTATTATCAGGTTTAGTCTTTATAAGTAATTCAGGATCAACATTGAAGGCTAATAGACAGCTATATGTAAGAACATGTTAATTTGACTTTGTGAGGGTTAAGCCCTCATGAGATTGTCAACCCCTACTATCGGTCTGAGTGGGCATTGTTCAGTTTTTACAGCAACAAATTGTATAAACCAGCCAGATTTGAATACAAAATAAAATTAATTGTTAAAAATTTTTTAAGTCGTACATATCTAATATTAGGAAGCCAAACAGAATCGATCCCCCTCCCTACTTCTGTTATATGGACAACCTCATAAGTGCCATTTTCTAATGGAAATTCGCTAACATAATTTTTTATCTATTTTTTCTTTTTTTATTACTTTATTTCGAGATCGTTAACCTCCCCAGACAGAAGGGGGGTCTACATGGGTGTTGGGTTGAGTGTAACGATCCTGCAGGGGTAGAAAACGACAAATCCAACTCCCATTTTAAAAGAACAAATATCATAACTTGTTTACAAAAATTTTGAAGTCTCATTTGTTTGCGTTAGGAGCGAGTGTCAAAGATTACAATTGCTCGAGCAGTTTTACTACGAAAAATACTACTTTACTATAAAAAAAACTTATACATCCTTACTATTACTACAATTTGTATCGAGATAGACGGGATATGAAAAGTGATTTTCTTTATCTTTGTCATTTGTTTTCCTTTTTTTCAATGTTTTTCTTTTAGATAACAAAACTTATTTATTATTTATTTGACAAACTAAAAAAGGCGCATTGACCTTTTATTTATTGCTTTTGCAAGAGATTAAACTTAAATAAAATATTAACAATTTATTACTGAAACGTGCTGATGAAAAATTACAAATGAAAATGTATCAAATGCATCCATTAAAGTTAAAAACACTAAGTCTCATTTTAAGGAGAGAAAAAACTAAAAAAGGATGTCATTTATATATGCAAGCATATTTTTTATTTGCATACTAAATGAAGAATGTATTTTTATATTTTAAATATGTTGATTTATGTATGTATGTAATATATTATAGAAGAATCGGGTACGAGATAAAGCCGAAGTTATCTTGCATTCATCTAAGATTACTCGCTTCGCTCGTCCTTAGCAACAAATTTATACTCACTAAAAATTATATAAAATTAACGCTATTTGTTTATCGTGTATCACCGACAAACATACAGGACACGTGGGATTCATTACATGACAAAAGATTATTAAATGATTGGTATCTCTTATTACTAAATGACATATTGACAAAGGAATATCAATAGACTATGATGTTCCTATGTGTAAAATATATTTGACAAAGGAATATAAATAGACTATGATTTTCCTTTGTGTAAAATTTATTTGACAAAGGAATATACGCCCACGTCTCCCTTATGTTTGTCAGTGATATACGATGTACTGATTTCGTTACATTTATAGAGTCAAAATTCTCGTGAATTTTGAATGAAGTTGTACTTCCAACAATTGTTAAAGAAAGCAAGAGAAAGGTAATCCAACAGATTTTATAGTAAATGATCTATACTATAGATCATTTACTATAAAATCTGTTATAGTAAATAGGATAATAGGATCCAATCCAATAATAATTGGATCCTATATCCAATAGGATCCATTGGATATAGTATTTTACCCAATGAAATACTAAACCTGCATAACAGATGTGTTTTACGCGTGAAGTATACCTTTCCAGCCATTACGTCTCATCCAGTCATATCCAACCATCCAGTAACCAATGAATTGGTTTTGTAATAAAACTACAGCAGGGGTATCCAGCTCTACACGTATTTTTCGCTAGTAATGCGTTTGCATCAGGAACTCACTCACGTTAGATTTGTTAAAAGAATATATCTAATAAAAATTATTGACAACAGTCTAGCTTCGCTTTGGTCACCTTTATTTGTGAGTGTTTTACAGTACCTAATTTTAGAGCATAGATTAATGACATAACATAATATTCCAGGGCCTGCTTCACTCATATTTATGTGTTCCTTTGTCAGTTCCTAATTTTAGAGCATAGATTAAAAATATAGCATATAAATCTAAAGTTCGCTTCGCTCGCCTTTATGTCAGTGTTTTTCATTACCTAATTTTAGAGCATAGATTTAAAATTTAACATAATATATTCTAGGGCTTGCTTTGCTCGTTCTTTTTGTTTAGTTTTTCTTAATTTTAAAGCAAATATTAAAAAGAAATATGTATGAATGAATGTGTACATTGTACATGCATACATATTTAGATTACATATTATTATTATGTGTCTGTATATGTATTAGAAATTTAGCTTCTTTTAGAAATATTTCATATGAACTAAAAAAGAAAACGATTTATAAAAACTTATTTTCTCTTATACTTAATTTCATTATAAAGTACTAACAAGAAGTAGCTTGAGAATAAAAATATAAACGAAAAGCTAGCCACGCACAAGCCTTAAGCTTATGTGGCTTGTAAGATCTTATTTATAAACAAATAACATTATGAATAGATGTAATAAGACTTTTAGAGCCTTTCGTATGATTGTATTGTGTATTACTCTGTAAATTATTTTTTAAATAAATTATTATTATTATATTAGAACCTATATTTGTGTACGTAATACTACACGTACAAATACACAAACCCTCAAACATACACGCCGTTCCAAACTTTCGAAATAAAAGAACTTAATAACATTCGTTCAAAAAAGAAAAATGATATATTAGGTTTCCAGAATGAGTCTCTTATTTTTAAGTGAGCACACGTTTTTTCCAAAAAATTAAGATTCTGTTTATTTGGAACTAGGAGAGCCCAAAAGCGCCCTAGTACTAGTCCGTCATAATTCGATTAAAAAATCAATTAAGCATGTCTAGGCTACTTTTCATCTTTTTACCAAAATGTAATACATTCATTCAATAAAAAATCCATTTTTTTTTCAATGTATTTCCCTATACAAATGGCTACGACATTAAGATAAGTAGAAATAAATAAAAAAGAATTCTTTTTCTTTTATACCTCTTTAGGTTTTGTAAAAATTATATAAAAAGATTTTGGTTTTATTATAAAGGATTTTGGTATCAGGCACGTACAATATACAAAGGGGGTTAAGCAGGTGCTAACCAAATAAATAAAAATATTATTCAGAGCACTGCGTATCGCAGGGCAAAATAATGCTTTGCCCCCAAAATTTAGCTTAAACATTCCGAGGTTATTTTTTTCTATACACATATTTACAAATTAATTTCTATTGAGTATTTTTTCTTTCTCTAAAAAAAGACTAAGTAATTAAAATTACTTCTACTTTTATGTACCACAGAATATTTGGGTCTCAACTTTGACAACAAATTTTATTGAAAATAAAATGTTCTATACAATTCATTTATTTGATCTTTTAAAAGGCAATAAGTAGAAAGCGAAACAAAAATACTAACTTTCCTCCCCATTTCTTACTCAATATAAGTTGTCTATACATACAATGTATAAACCTCCACCAACAATATATATATATAATATATATATATATATATATATATATATTATATAGATATATATATATATAATATATAATATATATTATATATATTATTAATATATTGTATATATATATTATTTATTATATTTAAACACATTGTGTAGTTTCTAAATTAATCCATATCATGGTGTGTTCCAATTTGAAACTCAAAAGTTACCGCAGAAAAACACACTTTGGCGATCTTATTGTCATACTAGACGATTACCAAATATGTAATTGCTTAATTAAACTTCAGGTAGTTGACTTAATGGTGGTAGATAACAATTTTTTGGTAATAGATTAAATAGAAGAAGATTTAATAAGGGTGATGTATATGAAATGTACCACCATGTATACTAAACACATAACACATACGAAATTGAATTATATTATTAGTATTAATTCCGATTTTTTGGTTGGACATGTACCACTTTATGTAAACAGATCAAGTTTTTTAACTAAAACTTTTAGAAATACGATAACTGCTACAGGAAAACAATCATGTAGCTCCCAAGCGGCCTCAAGCACCGATTTGTTTCCGAAGACCTCATGTTTTTGTTTCCATCACAAAGCGCTTTTTCCCGGACAAGACCATTCAGTAATAAATTGTTATACAAATTTACTTTTCATAAAAAGTTCAAGATAAAGAATTACTATATTAAAAATTTAAAAAAGTAAACTGTATTTAAAACTTTTAAAATTGTATTTATAGCAAAGTGGTAAAACTCGTACAGGAAAGAATATTTATCCTTAAACGTTTTTTTAACACCCAAAAGCAATTTATATCATCAAAAAATAAATAAACTTTTTCTTTTTTAAAAAAGTTATCAAGAAGTTAACTTTTATCATAGTAGATCTCCAATTTAAAACAAGCAAAACTTTTATGAAGTGTGACTGTTTCTTAAAAAATATAATTTTCAGCGGTTGGGAGTTCAGTTTCATTTTTTTCCCTGTTGAACAGAACGTGAAATTTAAAATTTGTATCCACTTACTTAAATACCAATTTTTTTGTAAGACGTAAAATAGTATAGTATGTTACAAGACTATGAAGGTCTTTTTCTTCGTAGCGACTATATTTACTGTTATTTTCCGAAAATAACAGAACTTCGTTGGAAAAACCGTTCCATTATTTATTTGATAAACAAAAAAAGAACGAGGAAAGGTTATATCGTAACCTTGTTGTAAACTACTAGCGCCCATCTAGTGAACATTTGATGAACTTTACCAGCGACAGTTTTGTAGTTTTTTTACAGTTGCAGGCAGTAAAAAACTACGAAACTTTAAAAGGTAAAAACGCATTTTACCTACTTATTTGAGGATATAAAGTACCTAGTCTACAGCCGTCCGAAAAAAAAAACTTTTTATACAGCTGTGAGTTCATCTATTTTCCGCAAGGAGCGCTGATAACCACATTCTAGTTACAGTTAAGCCATAGTTCCACTGAATTGCAACACTGGATTACCCATAGAGATATATACTAGAGGGGGCATAGCCTATCTCAATAAATTGATAGACCTGAAACATCATTTTGGGGCTCTCAGGGGCTTTGTTTATTTATATAATTTATTTATATAATTTTACAACCATCAAATTTACAATAGCAATTCTTGGTTTAGTCAATATTCACTTTACATTACCAAATGAGAAAAAAAAAAACAGAAAAAATTACAAATTATTAAAGTTCAAAATTAAAATAATCATTTAAGTTCATACATAGGATTAAGCCAATATATTCTTTGAGTTATCAGTAATATATTGTGTAACCTTAATGAAACCTCCTTTAAGAGTAAGTTAAGGTTATAATAAATTGATTGATTAAGTCTTCCCGCACATTGATTATGTTTTAAATTCTATTTTTAACGTTGTACTATATAATTTATTGTAATTTTGTACTGATTATTTAATTTTATTTCTATGCGAAGGTGATTAGGTTACTTCTTCGATGTTTCAAAATTTAGCCTATAATAAGAATATCTCTATGATATTACCAGTATAACCTTCTTTCTATTATCTATTCATGTTTCTTTACATTCGAAATACAACTTAAATTAATTATTTATATTTATTTAGTAGAAATTAAATCATGAAAACAATTTTTACTAATTTTAATATTAAAAATGTTTTTTATAGGCAATTTATTTTATTACTACTATTTACCTAAGAAAAAAACGCCATACACTACATGGCTGTAAATAACTTTTTTTACCTCAGCTCTTTTTTCAGACTCACTTCGCTCTCTAGTAAATATAGTAGCTTCAGTAAAAAATATTCATTTCATAGTTTAGTAGTATAATATACTGTTTTTGTTATTTGCGCCATTAGGCAACTTCATAAAGACGCGCTTATAGGCCCTCCTTAAGACACCCCATAAAACACTCAGATTATCTAATTAACGAAAATAATCCTTTTTAAAAAAAATCACTAAATTAATTTTTTTTTAAAATCGGGTACGGGGTACCATGGAACTTTACCTCACCACATGGGATTCTTTACGCTCTTTCTCACAACTCGGGACTCAATTCGTTCATCCTCAGAATTTACAAATCGCCAAATTTATAATGTAACACGTCTTCAGGCTCGCTTTACTAGTCCACAGGTGGTATAAACACAATTGTTTTATTCCTAACGGTCACCTATCCAGGCTGACCTTGCTCAATGCTGCTTAACTTTTATAATCCAAAAAAGCCCAAACTATACTTCCCATATTGAAACAAAATTTAGTATACCTATTTATTACGTTTTAGGGATATACTTATAAGAAATTTTAACTCGATTTGTATTTATACAATTTTATAAAAAGCGTATACAAGTCATTGGATAAAGTTTTAACTAATGCTGATATTTTTTTTTCTTTTTTTAACACAGCTTATATTTTGTTCAACATAACAAATTCAAATTAAAAAATAAATAAATATAGCACTTTAATATTACATAAAATTGTATCCTTAAATAAAACAGTTAGTTGTCACTCCTTCAAAAAGATGAAGCTTGAGGAAGGAGTTTCCAGGCTTTATTATGGTAGCAAATTATATCAATAGAAAGAAAAGTAGAAAATATTTATTAGTAAAAAAAATATGTTAAAAAAGGATAAAAAATCTGTAATAGAAATATTAACTGAAAATAATACATAACATATTAGATATACGAGTATATTAGAACACGAAGCAGTACATGAAAAGAACACAATGAACACGTTCCAAAGATCAAAAGAATAAAATAAAACGCAACAACATCACAGTTTCTCGGACAGCACATGAAAGTATTCATTTACATAAAAAGGGTACAAAAGAAATTGCAATAAAATAAATTAATAAAACAAATTTAATAAATAAAGCTAAATATAAATAAATATGTAAAAGAAAAGCATGAATAAATAAAGTGAATTAAATATGTAAATGATGTAAAATAAATTGCGGTGCGGTCTCATAAAACACTATAGGATACACAACGCGTAATGTTTAGGTTTAAATGGGGAATAATCCGGCGGAAAAATAAATAAATAAAAAAAATTTAACTTATTAGTACAAATACACTGGGAGCTTCGTTGACAACAGGAACACAAACACAATCAGGGCTTCGTTTCACGAAAGTACAACTCTTGTATCCTACAAGTAAAAAGCTACAAGTTTACTAATAATTGTAAAAAAATTGTTTCACTAATATACAAGTGTAGACTGGTAATTACAAGCGGTTTTTATACAATTGTATTATAAAACATTTGTAGGTTACAAGAGGCCCGTAGCCAGCTAAAACTTGTAGGGGGGGGGCGAAAACCA
The DNA here is from genome assembly GCA_018340805.1 of Microvelia longipes. Classification (NCBI taxonomy): domain Eukaryota; kingdom Metazoa; phylum Arthropoda; class Insecta; order Hemiptera; family Veliidae; genus Microvelia; species Microvelia longipes. Next base: position 36,324,760 of record JACMZG010001914.1, read on the forward strand.
ATCTATGAGATGGTGGGGGGGGGGGCGATATTCATACATCTATAAGGGACATCTACTGAAAACTACTACGTGAGAGGGGGCGAAATTTTTTTCCATGGGCTACCTGGCTACGAGCCTGGGTTCATGTTTTATCTTAGATCTCCGAGGAAACGAGCATATTCGTAACAAATTTTATTAAAATTGGATTATCCCCTCTAAAATCTTACAAAAATGAACTAAGCAACAAGTGTTAAAATAAAGCGTTTCAGGAACATCATTACAAATTATTGTAACCTACAGGAGCGGTGTACAGGAGTTTATTTTACTGAAGATACAATATTTTATAAACAATATGTCAAAATATTATCAAAACCCAGTTTAATTCATGCGAGTTAATTATGTCAAAAACAATAATTTTTAAAATATGAGAAGTAATATTCACAAACAATGTTTTACAAACCTATATTGAGTTCTAGATAACTGATAAACTAAATGATGACGATGAAAACGAAGTAGTAAAATGAACTTGTAACTCAGTTTACCTAAGTTCGGACTCGGGTAGAAATTTTAGTAGAAGTAATTGAAATAGATAAGAAAATGTTGTTTGCAAATTTAAAAAATGCTACAAATGTACTAATATATTCTTAGAAATTCTCGTATAATTATCATTACAAGTTGTTTTTACAATTTGTTTAACTACAAGACTTGTATTTTTAAAACGGGGCACAGACAGACAACTTACTTAAAACCACTTAGGAGGTCTTAAAAATACCTGAACCGGATAATTCAGGTGAAATCTCGGTTGCGGATATTTTGCAAACACAATACTTTTCTTATATACCTATACGGTATAAATAAGGGAAAGTAAAAATTGAGGAAAACAGAGAAAACACGACTAAAATAATTTACAATACAGTTATTACCCCTAAATGTTTAGTGTTCGTCATGATAATGTATGGAAATAATTTTTACACCTGATTCACAGTGAGAGTATATTACCCTAAATGTTTAGTGTTCGTCATGTAATGTTATGGAAATAATTTTACACCTGATTCACAGTGAGAGTATATTACCCCTAAATGTTTAGTGTTCGTCATGTAATGTTATGGAAATAATTTTACACCTGATTCACAATGAGAGTATATTACCCCTAAATGTTTAGTGTTCGTCATGTAATGTTATGGAAATAATTTTACACCTGATTCACAGTGAGAGTATATTACCCTTAAATGTTTAGTGTTCGTCATATAATGTTATGGAAATAATTTTACACCTGATTCACAGTGAGAGTATATTACCCTAAATGTTTAGTGTTCGTCATGTAATGTTATGGAAATAATTTTACACCTGATTCACAATGAGAGTATATTACCCCTAAATGTTTAGTGTTCGTCATGTAATGTTATGGAAATAATTTTACACTGATTCACATGAGAGTATATTACCCTTAAATGTTTAGTGTTCGTCATATAATGTTATGGAAATAATTTTACACCTGATTCACAATGAGAGTATATTACCCTAAATGTTTAGTGTTCGTCATGTAATGTTATGGAAATAATTTTACACCTGATTCACAATGAGAGTATATTACCCTTAAATGTTTAGTGTTCGTCATGTAATGTTATGGAAATAATTTTACACTGATTCACAGTGTATACCCTTAAATGTTTAGTGTTCGTCATGTAATTTTATGGAAATAATTTTACACCTGATTCACAATGAGAGTATATTACCCCTAAATGTTTAGTGTTCGTCATGTAATGTTATGGAAATAATTTTACACCTGATTCACAGTGAGAGTATATTACCCTAAAATGTTTAGTGTTCGTCATGTAATGTTATGGAAATAATTTACATCTGATTCACAGTGAGAGTATATTACCCCTAAATGTTTAGTGTTCGTCATGTAATGTTATGGAAATAATTTTACACCTGATTCACAATGAGAGTATATTACCCTAAATGTTTAGTGTTCGTCATGTAATGTTATGGAAATAATTTTACACCTGATTCACAGTGAGAGTATATTACCCTTAAATGTTTAGTGTTCGTCATGTAATGTTATAGAAATAATTTTACACTGATTCACAGTGAGAGTATATTACCCCTAAATGTTTAGTGTTCGTCATGTAATGTTATGGAAATAATTTTACACCTGATTCACAATGAGAGTATATTACCCTTAAATGTTTAGTGTTCGTCATGTAATGTTATGGAAATAATTTTACACCTGATTCACAGTGAGAGTATATTACCCTAAATGTTTAGTGTTCGTCATGTAATTTTATGGAAATAATTTTACACCTGATTCACAATGAGAGTATATTACCCCTAAATGTTTAGTGTTCGTCATGTAATGTTATGGAAATAATTTTACACCTGATTCACAGTGAGAGTATATTACCCTTAAATGTTTAGTGTTCGTCATGTAATGTTATGGAAATAATTTTACACCTGATTCACAGTGAGAGATATTACCCAAATGTTTAGTGTTCGTCATGTAATTTATGGAAATAATTTTACACCTGATTCACAATGAGAGTATATTACCCTAAATGTTTAGTGTTCGTCATGTAATGTTATGGAAATAATTTTACACTGATTCACAGTGAGAGTATATTACCCTTAAATGTTTAGTGTTCGTCATAATGTTTATGGAAATAATTTTACACCTGATTCACAGTGAGAGTATATTACCCCTAAATGTTTAGTGTTCGTCATGTAATGTTATGAAATAATTTTACACTGATTCACAGTGAGAGTATATTACCCTAAATGTTTAGTGTTCGTCATGTAATGTTATAGAAATAATTTTACACCTGATTCACAGTGAGAGTATATTACCCCTAAATGTTTAGTGTTCGTCATGTAATGTTATGGAAATAATTTTACACCTGATTCACAATGAGAGTATATTACCCCTAAATGTTTAGTGTTCGTCATGTAATGTTATGGAAATAATTTTACACCTGATTCACAAAGAGTATATTACCCTTAAATGTTTAGTGTTCGTCATATAATGTTATGGAAATAATTTTACACCTGATTCACAGTGAGAGTATATTACCCCTAAATGTTTAGTGTTCGTCATGTAATGTTATAGAAATAATTTTATCTGATTCACAGTAAGAGTATATTACCCTTAAATGTTTAGTGTTCGTCATGTAATTTTATGGAAATAATTTTACACCTGATTCACAATGAGAGTATATTACCCTAAATGTTTAGTGTTCGTCATGTAATTTATAGAAATAATTTTACATCTGATTCACAGTGAAAGTATATTACCCCTAAATGTTAAGGTTCGTCATGTAATGTTATGAAATAATTTTACTCTGATTCACAGTGAGAGTATATTACCTCTAAATGTTTAGTGTTCGTCATGTAATGTTATGGAAATAATTTTACACCTGATTCACAGTGAGAGTATATTACCCCTAAATGTTTAGTGTTCGTCATGTAATGTTATAGAAATAATTTTACACTGATTCACAGTGAAGTATATTACCTTAAATGTTTAGTGTTCGTCATGTAATGTTATGGAAATAATTTTACACCTGATTCACAGTGAGAGTATATTACCCCTAAATGTTTAGTGTTCGTCATGTAATGTTATGGAAATAATTTTACACCTGATTCACAATGAGAGTATATTACCCCTAAATGTTTAGTGTTCGTCATGTAATGTTATGGAAATAATTTTACACCTGATTCACATGAGAGTATATTACCCCTAAATGTTTAGTGTTCGTCATGTAATGTTATGGAAATAATTTTACACCTGATTCACAGTGAGAGTATATTACCCTAAATGTTTAGTTCGTCATGTAATGTTTATGGAAATAATTTTACACCTGATTCACATGAGAGTATATTACCCCTAAATGTTTAGTGTTCGTCATGTAATGTTATGGAAATAATTTTACACCTGATTCACAGTGAGAGTATATTACCCCTAAATGTTTAGTGTTCGTCATGTAATGTTATGGAAATAATTTACACCTGATTCACAGTGAGAGTTATTACCCTAAATGTTTAGTGTTCGTCATGTAATGTTATGGAAATAATTTTACACCTGATTCACAATGAGAGTATATTACCCCTAAATGTTTAGTGTTCGTCATGTAATGTTATGGAAATAATTTTACACCTGATTCACAGTGAGAGTATATTACCCCTAAATGTTTAGTGTTCGTCATGTAATTTTATGGAAATAATTTTACACCTGATTCACAATGAGAGTAATTACCCTAAATGTTTAGTGTTCGTCATGTAATGTTATGGAAATAATTTACACCTGATTCACAGTGAGAGTATATTTCCCTTAAATGTTTAGTGTTCGTCATATAATGTTATGGAAATAATTTTACACCTGATTCACAGTGAGAGTATATTACCCTAAATGTTTAGTGTTCGTCATGTAATGTTATGAAATAATTTTACTCTGATTTACAGTGAGAGTATATTACCCCTAAATGTTTAGTGTTCGTCATGTAATGTTATGGAAATAATTTTACACCTGATTCACAGAGAGTATATTACCCCTAAATGTTTTAGTGTTCGTCATGTAATTTTATGGAATAATTTACACCTGATTCACAATGAGAGTATATACCCCTAAATGTTTAGTGTTCGTCATGTAATGTTATGGAAAAATTTTTACACCTGTTCACAATGAGAGTAGATTACACTAAATGTTTAGTGTTTGTCATGTAATGGTTTTTAGTGTTAATCAAGTTTGTTATTTAAGTTATGCTGTTTATATTATGCAGTCTGTGTAATAATTCACAATTATTATTATTTTTATTTCATAGTAACGTTCCTTATGTCCAAGATTTTATTTCTTCACGTTATAAAAAATTCAATGACACCCTACTTGATCATACCAATCCTCTCAACCAAAACCTATCATCTAGAATCATTCCAGATAACCCTCCTCGCCGTCTTAGACGTCAGTGGCCCAGAGATCTTAAGATCTCTGAGTTTACATAATTATCTAGAAGATTAGATAATTATGTAAACAGTTGTTTACCGTGTATACATTGACGGATTTGGTTATTGTTTCACTAACTTATTAATGTCCTTTCACTTAAGATAGGCCAGGTTTACGCACGCTAAATTTTGTCCAAGCCAGAAATTTTAGTCGCTGGACTGTTTCTTTTATCATAATTTACAGGTCAAAATTAATTTCAGCTATATTACTAGACAAACTCTTGTTGTAGTTGTGATAAACATATTAAAAAAAAAATGCATTGTAAAATTTTGACAATTAAGAAACTTTGTAATAAAGTAACCTCAAGTATGTAAATATATAAATAATTAAATACACTACATATTAACTTCATAAAAACACTCATATAGGCCTTTCACAGACATAACCCATTACACATTCTGTATAACCTAATTAAAGAAAAGAAAAATTGTTATAAAAAATCACTAAAAAATAATTTAAAAAGTGTTATTTTTAAATAACAATTCAGAGTAAAATTAAATTTAATTTTTCGAACTAAAAAGCGATAAAAATGAGGAAAACAGTGTACTGAGTTAAAAAAATTATACGAAAAAGAAAACTTGGTTTTTATTGTGCACCTGGAAAATTCCAACCTACATTAAGTAATTATTATCAAGGGTGTTGTAAAAAAGCTACAAGGGGTGGTTTCGGGTTTTCTAACTTTATTATGTCGAGTTATAAATCTTGGTTCGTAGTAGAGTGTAAAAGGTATTAGATTGAAAGTTAGAAAAAAAAACTAGTCTGTAAAAATAATCTTAAGTTGATAAAAAAAAATCTTAAGTTTATAAAAAAAACGGAGATAAAAACCAATGGGAGATAGTTGCATCCCTCTTACCCTTTAAAACGGGCATGGATCTGAAAAAACAGGGAGAGTGGAGGGAGCTAGGCCGGGGTGGCTTGCTTCAGTCCAATGTTAGCTACGGAACGATGTGTATTGTCCCTATACTACTATATAGTGGCCGCCGCATTTCTCGTCGCCACCGTATTATCATTGAAGAAACCAACGGATATAATACTCCAGGCTAAATGCAATGCTTATTGTTTCGGACAGAATAACAACCATCATCATAACCAGGTAAAACTAAAATTATTTACAATAAAAGATATTTCAAAAAAAATATTTTGATTAATCATTTTAAAAAATCTTATAATTCCATTTTGTACTATATATATATATTTGTTTTTTATGCTTTAAAATCCGTTGGTTCGGTGTGCAAAAATATTTTTAAAAATTATTAATATCATATTTTCATGGAAATAAAAATTAAAAAAATACTCTTATAAGAATAAAATAGACATTTTTTATCATAGTTTTAGCAAATTTTTACTAGAACAACGATTATAAAGTTTCTTAATTAACATTTATATAGAAATTAAATTTGTTGCTTTAATGAACGGCCAACTGCAGATCCTCTGGACGTCTATAAAGTGATTGTTGATACGCATGTATGAATTAGAACAAATGTTTCATCAAACAACAACTTACTCCAAGTCCACTGGACGTCAGGAAAGTAGTTGTTGTTGGATGCATGAATTAAAACAAATGTTTCTATCAATTATCAACCTTCTCCAGGACCACTAAACGTCAGAAAAGTGGTTGTTGTTGGATTTGTGAGTTAAAAAAAATGTTTTTATCAATTATCAACCTTCTCCAGGACCACTAAACGTCAGAAAAGTGTTTTTTGTTGGATTTATGAGTTAAAAAAAAAATGTTTTTATCAATTATCAACCTTCTCCAGGACCACTAAACGTCAGAAAAGTGTTGTTGTTGGATTTATGAGTTAAACAATTTTTTCTTTATCAATTATCAACTTTCTCCAGGACCACTAAACGTCAGAAAAGTGGTTGTTGTTGGATTTATGAGTTAAAAAAAAATTTTTTTCAATTATCAACCTTCTCCAGGACCACTAAACGTCAGAAAGTGGTTGTTGTTGGATTTATGAGTTAAACAATTTTTTTTTATCAATTATCAACTTTCTCCAGGACCACTAAACGTCAGAAAAGTGGTTGTTGTTGGATTTATGAGTTAAAAAAAATGTTTTTATCAATTATCAACCTTCTCCAGCACCACTGGACTTCAGAGAAGTAGTTGTTGTTGATACTACATACATGAATTAAATAAAATTTATCAACCAACAACTTACTTAAAGTGGTTTTTGATATCCTATGTATGAGCTAAAATAAATAACCTTTTTATTATCCAATAACCTCCTACCCAAGTTCCTCTAAACATTAAGAAAGTGGTTGTTAATACTATATGTACAAAAAAGAAATTATCCACAAACTATCTACTCAAGGCCTGCTGGACGTCAGGAAAATGGTTGTAGATACTAAATATGAGTATCAAATAAAAATATCCAAGAATAATCTACTCCAGGTCCACTGGATCTGGACTAAATATATATTTATAAAATTAATAAAAGCATTCTAATTCAACTTAGTACAAAAATTATTTGAAATAATTTAGTTAAATTATATTATTAGTTATAAATTATATTAAATAATTATAAATTATTATTTATACAAATTAATATAAATAAATTATTTATAATTATTATTTAAATTATATTAACAATTTTTATTATAATGAATTTAGAGTCAAACTCTTGATCCCTTAAGAAGTAAATCTTAATATATTAAATTATTATATAAACTCTAATTATAAATAACTTAAATTTATTATTAAATAATTTAGTTAAATTTACATGATAATTAATAATATAATATTTTATACACATTTTAATTATACTTTACGTAATAATATCTTTAAATTATAGTAAAAACACACCAAAATAATTCTTCATATCGTATAATTGTATTTAGGCTTCAGTTTTCAAAATATAAATTAAAAAACTCACTTAATTTAATTCAATTTATTGAATACGCGCTATAATAGGACAAACTTATTTTCTCCAGGTATCGCTGTCAGCCCATCCATTCTCATTTATTTTTCACTTATCAATATCCTTACTCCTTCTATCTGTCTCAACCTTGATCTGCCTCTTGGCTTAGTATCTATAGATCATCTTCTATCATTTGTCTAAGAATACCATAATCTCCTCTTCGCATGATATTATTTGTTTATAGAATTGAGGTGAGCGTTAATGGAGTTTATATTAATAAAAGAAGAAGAAGTCTTTCCACTAAAATATATTTCTAAATAGTAAAGCGCTTTCAACTTAACAAGAGGCCATCATCAGTGCTAACTGTTAAATAAAGAAGAGAGTGATAGATGAGTCTTACAGATCAGATATCAAAGGTATATATTTGATGTCTTATCTGTAAGACTCGTCTATCATCCTCCTATATACAGCGGTTTAGCGCTGTGGTAGCCTCTTGTTAGGTTGAAAGTGCTTCGCTATTAAGAAATATATTTTTGTTAAGATACTTCTTCTATTATTATTTGTTTGTTGTGCATGACCTCAACCTATCCACATTTATATCAATTTCGGGATCCCAGTATAATAATTTCAACTTTCTGTTCTTTCTTTTCTCGTCTCTCGTTATCCCAAATATCTGTTTTAAACAGGCATTTTTAATATAACGAACTTACTACTACATATCCTTTTGGTTATAATCCATGAATCGGACCCAAAAATAAATACTAGTTAGATACAATTTTTATGTATTCAAGTTTTTAGCAAAATATCTTTGAAAAAATGATAATGGGATAGGAGGCAGCATGTACATATTGAAAATAATAAATAGTTAGGATCTAAAAAGAGTGGCTAGAGCAAATCTTTATCTAACTCTTGTTTGAATCCTCATCAGTATCTCCTTTTCTATCCAACAGTTACTTAATTAAATTATAATTCTAATACATTACGAGTGTTACAACATTAAATTTTAACCCCTATAATAATTACCGGCTTTAATTAAATTAAATTTTTAATAAAAGTCAAGAGTAATAAAAAATGTTGCGCTAAAGTCGCATTGTTCGTCTAATGCAAGATACCTATGTAGAGTCGAATAGGTCTAGGGTAGTCACTTTCTTTTTAAAATTATAACCTTTAAAGGCACATGAGCGAATATAAATAATTAAGATAATATTAATATGAATAATAATATAATATTTTATAATATCAATGATATTAATATTAATAATAACATTAATTTATTAATATGAATAATAATGTAATAATTTAATAATATGAATGACATTAATATGAATAATAATACCATATTTTATTAATATGAACGTAATAATATACTAAATTAATACAAATGTTATTACTGTAAATATAATAATATAAAAAATATGATGTCAAAATTCTCCAAGCAGGAGTTGATAACAAAGGTCTGAAAGCCGAGCGAATATTGCAATGTGTGCTTTCTTGCTCAACAATACATTTTTTGTTAATGTTTCCGGTTAATGTCTTATAACCTAAACTATTGTATTACAACATGTTACACATTTTTCTCGGTTTTTTTAAAGAAAATGCGCATATGCATTTCACAGTTAAGCAAGAAAGCACACTTTGTAAAAAAAAAACCGCCTGGCTAGCGGAAGACCGCGCCAGAATTATTTTTTTAGTTGTATTATGTAAACATGACGCTAAAAAAATAATCACCGGTACCAAGTGATGTTATTTTTTTTTAAAAAATGTATCATCACTCTAACATCGACACTGCACAATTTAGGCGCTAATATAAAGCTCTGTTCATGCTAATTTTAAATTATTTTAGAGCATTTCCTATGAAAAGAACCGGAAAATTGTAAAAAAATAATAATCCTATTGCTCAGGTTTTAAGGAATAAACCAGAAACTTAAGCAAGAATTGAATCTTAAGGAAGAAAGCACACCTAGCAAAAAACCGTCTGGCTAGCAGAAGTCTAGGCTAGCGCCAGAATTAGTTTTTTAGTTGTATTATGTGAACATGACGCTAAAAAAATAATCGCCGGTACCAAGTGATGTTATTTTTTTTAAATCGCTACCAATAAGGCAAATGCCAATTTTTTTAATAAAAATTACACTTATTTCAAAAAAATATTTTTCAAAATTCCATAAAATAAATAACAGATAAGCTATAATAAATATACAGTAGCTTCAAATACAACCGCGTCTTTAAAAAAAATTAGGCAATACCTTACTTATAAAACTAAGCGTAGACTAAGATAGGTTAATACTAAAATACTTCGAGTAGACAGACACCTACATCAGGAAAATTTTTTAATTACTTTTTCCTTACTTTTTAAATTTTCTCAGAGATTATCGGGATTATTTGACACTAGATCGTTACTCTAATGATCAAACTTAAAATCCCTATCACACTTATCAAGCACTCTACTAATTGAACTTAGTTTATCTAACTCTTTAAATTATAAAACAAATTTTTTTCGAGGACAAACTTTTTGTTGTTATAATGAGTGGTAGATTAGAAAATTCTACGGTCCGTAACTTTAATAGAACGGAAAAGTCTGCGGTTCCGTCCCTAAAACTTTTTACTGAGAGCACTGAAAACTTTGAGGGCAGACCAATTTACTTTAAAAATATAGCGACTTCATTGTTAACAATATATTTTAATTAAGTTGAGTCAAACTTTCGGTAATTCAAAATAAGTATTCAAAAATATTGGGACAACATTTAGTGCTTTTTTATTTTCTTACTTATTTTATTTTTTAATAGGATCATAAAATTGTAAGTTGCTTGTAAAATAATATAACATTAATTTTTCATTTTTCTTCAGATATGCAGAGTATTTACCAATACTCTCAGCTTCAATAATTTTTCAGAGAAAAAAATGGGTACGGGGTACCTCGGAACTTTTCCTTATTACATTGGATTCGCTACGCTCATCCTCCCTACTTTACTTCGGACTCGCTTCGCCCGTCCTCAGATAGTAAAAACATTAGTTTCATTGTCAGCGGTCACCCATTCAGGTACTGTCAACGCTCAATGCTGCTTAACTTTTACGATCGAACAAAATCATAAATATACTTGTCATATTGGAACAAATGCTTAATGTAATTATTTATTACGTAACAGTTTACACTTGTACCAATTTCAACTCAATTAGATTATTAAAAGATTTATTTAAAACAACGTACACAAGTCATTTGATAAAAGTTGAACTAATGCTGGTAATGAGATGAAACTTGGCCCATATGTTAGTCCTATACATGGCTACATGCGTGCTAAATCTCAATCCATTCGCAACATTTTTCCGCGTTTAATTATTTTTCGAAAAATTTGCTAAGGACGTCAAAAAATTATTTTCGAATAGCACAACTAACAGCGGTAGACTGATTATTTACAAAGTTTCAACTCTGTGGCATAAATACACTGGGAGCTATGATAATAACAGACACACACACATAAATACAGACAACTTCGTAAAAACCACGTAGGAGGGCAAAAATACCTGAAACAGATAATTCCGGTGTCGGATTTTTTTGCAAACACAATACTTTTCCTATATACCTACGGTATAAATGAGGAAAAATAAAAATCATACCAGCCCCTAAATTCTAATGGAACAAGGTGTTTTAGTAAATTACCCGCTTCAATAGTGAACTTCCATTCAAAGCGTTCAAAAAGCATTGAAACCTTAATGCTTAAATAGAAGAAAGCCCACCATAATGTAAACGAGTTTTCAGCTATATTAACTAGGTATTTCCACCCTAAATGTTTATTGTTTGTCATGTATTGTTGTCGTTTTTACTATTTCTCATTTGTATATATATACATATATATATATATATATATATATATATATATATATATATATATAATATATATATATATATATATATATATATATATTTATTCTAGTGGGATCTCTAGATAGATTTTCAAAAAATCTATCTCCCCCCCCCTCTCTCTCCCTCCATGACCCCAAAACTCATACGCTATTTTTTCTGTGAAAATTCGCCAAAAGCATATTGCACGCGTAAAGAACAAAATTGCAAAAACTCTATACAAGCTGATAAGAAAAAGAGAAATACTTTTGCATTTATAAGAAAGGGAAAAATTACATCCTCTATATGTTCTCAAGGGTGCATATATTATTTAAAAGAGACATTCTTATTCATTAAGTATAAAATATACATGCCCCAATTCAAGTAAAATATTTAATATGAAAACTAGAATAAACAGAATATACACGTGGAATTTTAAATTAACAAAATCTGTTTAAAGGACTGAGCGAACAATTTTATTTGAAAGGACAGGAAAAAGTATTAAGTCAAAAATATTAATATTATTAACTTTTGACTTTTGATTCCAGAACTTAGCTAGCCACAAATGCGTTTTGGGTCTCATTGGAAACAGATCATCAGGCTGAATACAGAACATTTCAAGAGGGGGAGGGCTATAGTCCCCCCTGATTTAAAATTAGGTCCCTAAAAACAAATTTTCTTTTGTTAAACACTATACTTTCCTTATAAAAAATAATTAATAACAGGAATTTTTTTTATATATTAACATATTCTTAATATATTTTTAATAAGTTCAATTTATTTTAACTCTAGTATCTAAATGAAAAGGCAATATGATTTTTTTGGGGGGGGGGGGGTTGAGCTATTTCTAAACCAAAAGGGGCTTAAGTCCTCCCTAGCGTCTGTCATGGAACCGGCTGTGACAGAAGATTTTAAGATTACAATTTTTTCAGTTCTGTCACTATTTCTTAAAAATAGAGACAATAGATTTAAACAATTGATGTTAAGTTTAAACAGGATACCTGGAGCTATAGCTTTGTTTATTATGAATTAAAATATAGTTTACATTAAATCAATGCTCTGGGTCATTCCATGTCAAAAGTATATTTTTGGACTCTACATCACCGATTTTAATATAATTTGGCTGACAGGTAGGCCCATAGAAGAAAACAATACAGATTTTTGGCTCTTTTGGTGCTGCCACATTGCACCAGTGAGTGGCGAATTTTCCAAAAAAAAACGTTATTTTTCAACATTTCTTTTACTACAAAAATTCTGCTTAAGGTATAATTTTTATTTTAGTGGTGTTAGAAAGCTTAAACTTGGCCCTTTAAAATATATTCTACGTATTTTTGAATAATTAATAACAAGTTTTTAATTATTTATAAAATTTTAATAAAATTATTTAAATTAATAAAATTTTGAGCAAATATAAAATAAAAATGGTAATATCTGAAAAAACACAATTTTTACAAATTTTGGAAAAAACATAAAAAGAGCTTAAACTGTTATTAGGAGATCCATTGTATGGGTATTATTACGCTTACCAAATTTAGAGCGATACTGATAAAAATTGTGGCCATAGATGAGGTAATGAAAATACATTTTTGCTTGATAAAAATAAGACTGTGTATCTTCACAAGGTCAACAGGTAAACATTATGAAATAAAAACAGGATAAGACAACAAAACTTAAAGACCCAAGGTCATTTTAAAAAATTGGGTACAGGGTACCTCAGAACTTTTTCTCATCACATTAGATTCGATTCGTTTATACTCTCTACTTCGGACTCGCTTCGCTTGTCCTCAGAAAGCAAAGATATCAATTTCTTCTCAGCAGACCCTCATCCAGGCAATGCCTACGCTTAATGCTGCTTAACTTTTATAATCGTTCAAAAATTATAGATATACTCGACCTATTAAAACGAAACTTAGATTATTTTCAGATTTTTAACAATTTTTTTTAAAAATCGTACACGTCAATTAATAAAAATTGAACAAATGATGATGATGAGATGAAACTTGCCACATATTTTAATCTTATACATAGCTAATTGAGTACTAAATTTCAAATCAATCGAAACATCTTTCAGCGTTTTATGATTCTTTAAAAATTTCGCAGTCATTATTGCGGGTTAGTGACGTCATAAAAAAATCCGAATAGCAAACTACGCCTACAGATTGAGTTTTGTAGCCGATTTCGTACTAGTTTCAACTCTATAGCATAAATACACTGGGAGCTACGATAATAACACACACACATACAGACAATTTTGTGAAAACCACTTATAATTCAGGTGACACACCGGATTTTTTGCAAAAACAATACTTTTCCTATATACCTACGGTATAAATGAGGAAAATTAAAAATTAACCCCTATTATAATGGAAAATCCTTTTTTTTCAGTTTAGTGGCAGTCGTTATTTCTCTTTAATGGCAGTAAACCGATAAGTTCGAGTGACACTTAAGTGTGATGGAAAAACACAGTACTCATATACTATGTTACAGAATAAATCGTTTAATTTTTTACTCTTCAGTAAAATTAAATTGATAAATAATAAAAATGAGAATTATGGAGACCCACACAAGTATTAACAATAAATGATAATATTTCATTAACTTTATAAACCGGAATCCTGAATTAATACGATAAATTAAAAGAGGGCTTCAAAAAGTTTATCAATATATCAAAATGTTATACTCTTTTGGGGATAATTATTTATCTTTAACAACGAAAAATATAAAGGTAAAATACCTATTTATAAATATGAAAATTTGTACATAAAATTTGTACATTTGTATATAAAAATTAATTGATAATTTTACTTTGCATAGGAGTATTTTTTATATTATTTGGGTGGACTCCCAATTATACCCTAAATTTATATATATATAAATAAAATGAAATAAAATAATTAAAATTTATTCTACTGTAAACGTTTTAATCTTGAGTTAAAATTGGACATAATTTTTTTAACCATTTTTCAATGTAAAAGAAAAATGTAAAAAATAAAGAAATAAATGATGGAAAATATATGGAAAAAGAACTATTTATTTTACATTGTTACATTTCATTATCAAATAACATTTTGACCCAACATCCCAGCTAGAGCAGATCTTTTTGGCGTATCTACATTACGATTTTTTTTTTACACGAGCCTTTTTCGCTTAAGGAAAAAGTCATTATTTATTTAAACATTTAAAATAAATACATAAGATAATTGTATTTACATTAAATGTAATTAATAATAAAATTAAAGGGAATTGAAAAGAGATTTTCATGAATAATTGATTATACTATACGAGCAAATGTATTTTCATAACCTAGCTTTTAATAATTTATTCAAGCTACGAAAATAAATAATAATGTTTACTTTATAATACATTTACATAGGAAAACAGATTAAATCTATTTGTACTAAATAACACGAAAACAAAAATGGTTTGAAAAGTTTATAATATACTGGGTGTTTTACATAAAGCAAAAGAAACTGATCATTTTTGTCTTAGTGACAAAAGTGATTATTTTGTTACTATTTTTCTTATGATTTTTCGTTACTTATTTTGTTATGATTTTTTTGTTACTTATTTTGTTATTATTTTGTTATGATTATTTTATTACTTATTTGTTATTATTTTGTTATGATTGTTTGTTACTCATTATGTTATACATATATATCATATTAATACCTTTTTGTGATTTTTTAAAAGTTGGAAGTAACGCTATTGCCGTGTGTAACTTCAGAATCACTTCCTTTGGTAGGACTTAATATGTTATTTCTCTATAATTAAGTATATATATATATATATATATATATATATATATAATATATATAATATATATATATATATATATATATAATATATAAATTTGGAGCAATGAGTCTCCCCTTTCTGAAAATTCTTTCAAAATTCGCTAAATATAAAAATCAAAATTACAAAATATTTTGTAATAAGATTTCTTTATTATTGAATTTCATTAAGGGTTTGTAACTAAAGTTTCAAATAAAGTTTATTACAATGACAAATCAGATACTGCTTTGTCATTTATGAATTAAGAGAAAGCAAAACAAGAGGATCAATGTTATTGTTTTTACTTTGAGTTATTTGTTTTAATAATAATAGAACTTAGATCTACAAATCATCAAATGTATTTCATTAAACCTTAAGTTTTATGCGTTTGCTACTGATATTTCTATAATAATATATAACCACGTATTAACAATATTATAATACATTATAATTTGTTTCAAATCTAGAACAAGATCTCTACATATTGGCTTAAAAAATATTGTATAAAAATAAATAATAATAAATTTATTTATTTATACATAATTATTTTTTTTTACACAATCATATAATTTTTTTTTATGTAAGAGCCTTCAAGGTGTAGCCTGTGCGAGGGCTCCGCTTACGTTGCCGTACAAAACGTTTTATGATTATAAGTTTTCTCATTTAAAATTAATAAAATAAATATAAATAAATATTTATAAATATTAATCAATTTAAAAGAAAGACAATCGCATTTAAAATATTAAAAAAGTTAATAATTAGAATATAATAATATTATAATATTATTAATATTATTAATAATAAAATAATAAGAACAAGATATAATTATAGTTAAGGTTGAGTAATAATAATAAGGCGGGGGGAAAGGGAAAGGTAATCAGGAGAGAGAGTGATGGATATAGTAAGAAAGAGAGATATAGTGAGAGAGCGGAAGAGAGAGAGAGAAAAAGAGAGAGAGAGAGAGAGAGAAAAGAGAGAGAGATAGAGAGATAGAAATGAATAATCAAAAATGTAGTATGTAGCTAATGATTCATGTAAGTGAGCATTCAAATTAGTTTTTACGTTTAAGGCAGCGTGGTTACAAGAAAACCATATAATATCTCAAGAACTGTCACAGATGTGGTTGAGGCCTTATTGTACCCAAAAAATTCGAAACATCATTTAGATATACATATATATCATATTAATACCTTTTTGTGATTTTTTAAAAGTTGGAAGCAACGCTATTGCCGTGTGTAACTTCAGAATCAGTACTTCCTTTCGTAGGACTTAATATTTAACCTGGTTTTAAGAGGGTTCGTGTCCTCCCCAAGGTTGATTTTTGTACCAAGTTTGACTAGAATAATTATAAAGATGGAACATGGACATTAAATAAAAAAAAACGTACATTTTGTATATTAGAACAGTTCTTTCTAATGTTAGGGGGATAAATAAATAACAATAAATTAACTAAAAACAAAAAAATCGGGTACGGGGTACCTCTGATCTTTTCCTTATAACATTGGATAGCTGCGCTCATCCTCCCTACTTTGAAATCGCTTCACTTGTCCTCAGATAGTAAATACATATGTTTTATTTTCAGCGGTCATCCATACATCACTGTCCACGTCAATGCTGCTTAACGTTTATGATCCAACAATAACCTAGATATACTTGTCATTTTAAAAAGAAACTTAGTGTACTTATTTATTACGTAAAGTTTTATACTTGCACCCAAATTTAACTTAATTAGATTATTTCCTGATTTTGAACATTTTTTTTTAAAAACGTACACAAGTCATTCGATAAAAATGCTGATGATAAAACTAACGCTTATAATGAGATGAAACTTGGTACATATGTTAGACTTATACAGGGCTACATGCGTGCCAAATTTAAATCAGATCGCATAATTTTGCCGCGTTTTATAATTTTTCGAAAATTTGGCTTGGTAAGCACAACTACAGCTATAGACTGATTTTTGTACAAAGTTTTAACTTTATAGCATAAATATACTGGGAGCTATGATGATAACAAATACACTCACATACAGACAGATAGCTTTGCGAGAACCACTTAGTAGGCCATAAAAACAACTGAAACGGAAAATTTCGGTGACATCCTGGTTTCAGATTTTTTGCAAACGCAATACTTTTCCTATATACCTACGGTATATATGAGGAAAAGTGAAAACATAAAATATAACAAATATAAAAGTTTAAGCAATTGAAACGAATAAATTACAAATTAAAATAAAATAGACATATATTGGAAATTAAAAATAAAACCTTCACGCAAGTATACAAACTGGAACGACTTAGTTCAAAAATTTGAAATATAAAGGTTTAGTAAAAAATACCAAGACCCACAACAAAAATATAAAGTAGAAGGGCTTAGTGAAGAAGTGTAGAATAAAAAGGCTTAGAGTAATGACATAGTGAAAAAAATTCAAAATAGAAAGAGACAAAGAGAAAAATTATAAATTGTAAAGACAGAGGAAAAGTAATAAAATAGAAAGACTTAGAGCAAAAATATAAAATAGACCCGAGTACAAAACTATAAAATATAATACATGTTCATTTCGTTTAAAGATTCGACACATCAAGTTCTCAAACTAAATCTAACATACAATTTTCTCACTTTGTAGTTTTTTATCTTGATCTTAATGTCAATCAAGAGACTACATTGTATCTTTATACTCCAACAAGTAAAAGAAGATAATATTGTAAAAGAAATAAACCATAATAGAGGTTACAGAACCGGTATTGACTTAACTTACATTTTAAAGCATTACAAGTTCTTCAGGTATTCACTATTATATGTCGTTATATACTTTAATTTATAAAAATCGTTAAATAAAAACTTGATTAAAATAAAAACAATTTTAAAAGTATTTGTTTATTTTTCAAAGTAATTAAACTATATTTTAGTTTTATTTAATTACAAAATAAAATTATATTTCATTACTTTATTCGTGATAAACTTATTTTTTTAACAGATATATAGAATGACTTTTATAAATTTGTTTTGAAGAAGTTATTTTTATAGCTTATAATAATATAGTTACTATTATTTAAAGTTACTGTAATTGCTATAAAGATGTTAGTCACTTAAATGTCATCAATGCATATATATTTTGAAAAATAGGATGCATTAATGGATTCAATGCATCCACGTAATATATACGTACCATCAGGTGGATATTCAGCGTATTCCAATTTATTTTTTTGTACAAAGCTGGGTACAAGCTTACTTAGCTTGTAAGTAAAAGTAATAGCTAGGTCCGGATGGAGAATCTATGACTCAAGAGTTAATGTGCATCTCCAATATTTTTTTTTAAACTGCAAAGTAATTTGGTAACTTAGCACCCCATTTTTACCTTTTTCAAAATATTCCGTAGAAAAAGTATTGTTTTCTTTTAAAAAAATCCGGTTTCATAATAATTATCCCTTCCTGGCTCTTTTATGACGTTTTAAGTGGTTTTTATCATGCTGTCTGTGTCATGTAAAACTTTCGCTGTGTTTATGCTAGAGAGTTGAAACTGGGTCCAAAAATCAGACTTAAGGTCTAATTTTGCAGCCATTAGGGCTATGATTTCAGTATATATCGGTATAAGAAAAACAATTATGGCACTTGATATATTGCTAACACCAATACTCAAACTTGTAGGCTCAACAAATTACATCAGTCCCCAAATTTTAATGGAATAAGGTGTTTCAGTAGATCACCCGCTTAAATAGTTAAACTTCCACCCAAAACTCACAAAAAAGCATTAAAATATTGCTGCTTTAGAAAGCAAAAATTATATTAGCTGATAACTTAGTATTCCCACTATAAATAATATTATGTTTCTTTTTATTTCCTATCAAGTTTGTCATTCAAGTTATACTATCTATACAGTCCGTGTAGTAATTTATAATTAAGTTTTTTTTGTTTTTTTTTTTTTCATTTCACTGTAAAATTTTGACTATTAAGAAATTGTAATAAAGTAACCTCAAGTATAAAAATAAATAAATAAATATGAAAAATATTTTTAGTGAAATGATTTCGCTAACTTTAAATAATAATGAATGTATAGTAAATGTGACCCACCTGAGAAGGGTGCCGTGGGAATAATATCCTCATTGAAAGACCTTAAACGGGCACTTATTTATTTATAAAAATTTAATGGATATTTTCTATAAATTAAAATGTATTTTCTAATTAAAATAAAACTGAGTACACATTTGGAAAATAATTCCTTCAGAAAATAATGGCCGCAAGTAAACATATTTAAGTAGTAAAATGTTACTATCATCAATAAAATTCAAAACGCTCATCAAAAGTACATCCTTTCTTTTACTCTATCTTATTTTTGCATTATATATAATTGATATACTGCAGGATTGTTTGCGGGCGGTTGATTTTATTAAAATTTTAATACAATTTTATTAAAAAACACTAGTAGGTTACAAGTTTTATCTTAAATATCCTAGAAACCAGAATTTGAGTCAATCTCCAATCAAATGTGATTATCTCCCCACAAATCTTACAAACAATTGTACAAAAAAAAATTTGTAACTACAAGTGTCAAAATCAAGCGCTTCACGAATATCATTACAACCTTAGAATAATACTATATATAGAAGGAGCACTACTGATAACACGAAAGCCGGTTCACTGGTGCAACTAAGTAATGCTGCCACCCTTACAATATACAATTTTCTAAAAAAAAGTTGGCAATACTTCCGGTTGCTGAATTATTATGTTCTATTATTAATTAATGATTGAGTATTCATAAAATACTAATATAAATATTGGTGCATTACAATATTTAAAGCATTTTAAACGGTAGTTTAACGTATTTATTAAAATTATACATAAAAAGTAGTCCTCGTCAGCTAAATGTAGATTCTTGTATTCCGCCACCCTTTTGCTATCTAAGACCAGTTTTATTAAATACTCAGCAGGTGTTTTAAGTTATTATATTTGTTCTTTACGATCTTTCTTCATTAATAGATATTTATGACACATATTTAAAATAATGTTTTGTTGTCAGGTTGGCAGCATTACTAAGTTGCACCAGTCAACCGGCTTTCGTGTTATCAGTGGAATTACATTGTGTTTACGGTCCTGTGTTCCTTCTATATGTAGTATTATTCTAAGATTACAACCTTCAACAGTTTTTGTAAACAATGATTCAAAATATTATTAAAACCCAGTTTCATTCATATGAATTATGAGTGAATTATTTCGATTGCAATTATTTCTAAAATAAGAGAAGTAATATTTATAAAAAAACGTTTTACAAACTCTTATTTGTAGTTATATTGAGAACTAGATAACTAATAAACTAAAAGTGGGCAATGAAAACAAAGTTATATATTAATAAAATAAACTTGTAACTCAGACTACCTAGGTTGGGACTTGAGTAGAAATTTTAGGTTGAGATTATATATATATATATATATATATATATAATATATATATATATATATATAATTATATATATATATATAGCTTTTTTAAACCAATTTTTCTCAGGGACCTCTGAAAAGACTTATAATCTCAATGCCGGATTCAACTTCAACTCCCACCTTATGATCCATCTAATTAACAAAATTTTTCAAAGAAAATTTGCCAATAAATTTATGTTTGCACAAGAATATTACTTCAGGTTTTGTTATTTTTAACACGACCTTGTTAAACTGAATTTTAAATGATTGGGAAATAATTGACTGAAATAATTTACGACCTCTGAGCCAGGTTTTGTTATCTAGAAATATCTTCGCTTGCTTGAATGCCGAAGATTATTGAGGTTCACTAGCAATAGAATGTGATTTTGATGCTTTTACTTAACACCCTACGGCAAAATGGTTAAAATTAAATGGTTTTTACAAAAAAAAGTTGAGATGCACAATTCAAAGTATGTCTTATAGGCTCTAAAATTTTGTGATAAAGTTTTAGACGCCTAGCGTTAAGATTAAAAAAGAAGTGCCGCTTTAAATTTAAAATGTTTTGCTTGTAGTTAAAGTAGTTATTACTCCCCCTTTAATACTTAATGGCCTTAATAAATGGAAAATCCTTAATGCCCTAAAGAAAAGTAAGATTGTTTCTAATAATTACCTTGACTAGAATCCTTGTAATTATTACAATTACTTTTAACTCATACGCTCATAATAATAATAATAATAAATATAAAACTTCTATCAAACCTTTTTACTTTTTCTCTTCATACAGAAAGTACATAGGAAAAGTATTTTGTTTAAAAAAAATAACCTGAGTTATCACTGAAACTCTGTAACCTGAGTTTCAGTGTTTTTAGGACCTCCTGAATGGTTTCCATTAAGTTGCCTATGTGTGTGTGTGTCTGTCTGTCTGTTATCATCATAGGTCCCAGCAAATGTATGGTAAAGAGTTGAATCTTAGTACAAAAGTCAATCTTGTTGTCTAATTGTGCTGTCCGGAAAAAATACGCGGATAAAATGATTTCATTGATTCGAGATTTGACACGCATTTAGTCATACATAAGAAAAATATATGTCCCAAGTTAATAAATATATATATATATATGCAATTTTTATCTCATTATCAGTAATAGTTCAATCAAAGTTTATCGAATAATTTAATTGATTTGAAATTTGGTACAAGTACATCCCTTTATGAATTAAATAAGTATAATAAGTTTTATACTAGTAGAATGAGCGTGAATGGAGTCCATCATAAATAATAAAGAAAAGAAGTCCCTCCACAAACAAAACTTTATTGGCAAAGCGCTTTCAACCTAACAAGAGGCCATCATCAGTGCAAAACCGTTGAGATGTTAAAAAAGTAGAAAAGTGAGTCAATAAATGTTTTCAAGTGATATGACATGTGTGACTGATATGTGTTTTTAAGTGTGTCAATGTTTTCTTACTAGGTATTAGAGTCAGACTTCTCTACTTCTTTAAAATCTCAACGGTTTTGCACTGATGATGGCCTCTAGTTAGGTTGAAAGCGCTTTGCCAATAAAGTTTTGTTTTGTGGAGAGACTTCTTTTCTTTTATTATTTATAATAAGTTTCGTTTCCATGTGACTAATATATCTTCGGTTTGGTATATATTTGGAGATTTTTATATTTGGTGGACGAGCGAATTCAATGTAACGAGCATAAGTTCCGAGGTACCACGCAACCGATTTTGAAATATAGGTATATTATTTTATAATTATCAATACGAAAAAGCCTCTCCACAAAGTTAATTTACTAAAATTCTAAACCGGCTTTCAACCTAAACGGTCATCGTCAGTGCCGGAGAGAAGAATATACAGACGTAAGTGAGTCTTATGATATCATGACTAAGACTATATATTATGTTTCAACCTAAAGGTCATCATCAGTGCCGGAGAGAAGAATATATAGATGTAGGTGAGTCTTATGATATCATGACTGAGACTATATATTATGTTTCAACCTAAAGGTCATCATCAGTGCCGGAGAGAAGAATATATAGATGTAGGTGAGTCTTATGATATCATGACTGAGACTATATATAATGTTTCAACCTAAACGGTCATCATCAGTGCCGGAGAGAAGAATATATAGATGTAGGTGAGTCTTATGATATCATGACTGAGACTATATATTATGTTTCAACCTAAAAGGTCATCATCAGTGCCGGAGAGAAGAATATATAGATGTAGGTGAGTCTTATGATATCATGACTGAGACTATATATTATGTTTCAACCTAAACGGTCATCATCAGTGCCGGAGAGAAGAATATATAGATGTAGGTGAGTCTTATGATATCTTGACTGAGACTATATATTATGTTTCAACCTAAAGGTCATCATCAGTGCCGGAGAGAAGAATATATAGATGTAGGTGAGTCTTATGATATCATGACTGAGACATGTCCGAGAGACTGACAATGTCTAAGTCATAATATCATAAGACTCACCAACATCTATATATTCTTCTCTCCAGCACTGATGATGACCGATTAGGGTGAAAGCCGGTTTTGAATTTTAGTAAATTAACTTTGTGGACAGGCTATTTCGTATTGATTATTATAATACACTCCACCTGCGCTTCGCCATAATAACATATTATTTTATATTTTCTTAATATCTATTATGTATTCTATGCTGTTTTTTTTTGATCGGATTACTCGCTTCGACAACTTGGTCCTTAGCGGGAATCACTTCATCCAACCCGCGGTCTCACAAACTGTAACTCCCACCAGCTAACCCTGTTAGCGATATTTTGACTATAATTATTATTATTATTATTTATTTATTTTTATTTTTCGCCCCATTTAACCTATTTTTTCGCGATGTATCACCTAGTGTATTAGAGAATAGCACCACATGACATTGTCATGCTCAGATATTATATTATTACTATACAAATTCAAATCATTTATGATGATGATTTTACATTCAATTTTAATATAAGATCACATATTCTATATTTTAATTTACTAAATTCTCTGCTGTTATTTATATAAATCTTCTACACTAATCTCTGTCTATTTCTACTCTTCAATATTTAAATACAAAACAAATAGCATCTAAGCACTATACTATTTAATTTCCATTTGGAATTAGTTGAATAAAATACAGATAACTTCTATTAGGGAATACAATGTAATTTTTAAATTATGAAGCTTATGAAAGAAGTTACAAACGCCCCAACGAGTTCAACCTTAATAATACTTTAGAAGTGTATATAATCTATGATTATACCTTTATGACTTCTGCATTATGCTTCCTTTTTCTTCCTAGGAGAAAAGTGGTAATCTATAAACTTAACTATTTAACAAAATAATGTTGATTATTTCTTTCACGGAAAGTTTAAAATATCCGGAAAATATGATTATGGCAATAATGCGAATTACAATTAAAAACAAGTGCTTTACATATCAATAATAAAAGTAATAAACGCTTTTTGGGAGGTTTTATCGAAAGTACATGGGAAAAGTATTGGTTTTTGCCAAAAATTCTGAAACCGAATTATTTGATTTAGGTGTTTTATGACTTCTGGAGTAGCTTTAACAAAGTTGTATTCCTGTATGTGTGTGTGTGTACCTGTTGTCATTGTTCAGCTCCCAGAGTATTTTTACTAAAAAAATTAAACTTTGTACAATAATTAATCTTTAGGCGTAGTTACACTGTCTAAATGTTATACTGTCTAAATGTTATACTGTCTAAATGAGTTATACCGGAAGTAATGACTCTGCTTTGTATGTTGATAATGTTTTATAATTTAATAAATCATAAAACGCAGAAAAATGTTTCGATAGATTTAAAATTTAGGACGCATGTGTGTTATAGAAGACTAACATATTTGTCATGCTTTATATCATTATCAGAATTAGTTCAAATTTAATCAAATAACTTGTGTACTTTTTTTATAATATTGATAAATTCCAAAAAAAAATTTACCTAGTTGCAATTTGATATCCCTTAAAGTAATAAATAAGTATATTTAGTTTTGTTTCAATGTGACGAGTATATCCATTGACTTTTTTAGATCATAAGAATTAAGCAGCATTGAGCGAGATCAGTGGCTGGATGAGTGACCACTAAAAATGCACAAATAAAATTAATTGATTTACAATCTTAGGACGAACGAAGCGAGTGCGAAGCTGAGTTGTAGTAAAAATTAGGTGATTACTATATTCTAAGGACAAGAGAAACGATTATGAAGTAGAGAGGATGAGTGTAGAAAAATGTGATGTGGTGAGTTCCGAAGGTGTACTGAAAGTTTCGAGGTACCTCGTCCCCGATTTATTTCCACCCCTAAAATTGTAAAATCACCCTAAAAAGCACTCTTGTTACTACATATCATTTTTTCGCGTTTTATGATTTTTAAAATTTTCGCTGTCATAATTAAGGTTAATGACGTCATAAAACGATTGTGAATAGCACAACTGCATCTTTAGACTGATTTTTGTACAAAGTTTCAACTCTCTAGCAAAAACACACTGGGAACTACGATGCTAACAGACACACACATTGTAAATAAGTGAATTAGTTTTCGAGTATAAATAAACTCTAGTTAGATAAAATGTATACTCTTAGGAAAATAAATACTAAGTATAAGTATACAAAGTATAAGTGTATACTTTTACGTAATAAATAACTACAATAAGTTTCGTTTCAATACGACAAGTATATCCATGATTTTTGTCGGATCAACAAAAGTTAAGCAGCACTGAGCGTGGTCAATGCTGCATGGGTGACTACTGAGAATGATACGGATGCATTAACTATCTAAGGACGAGCAAAACGAGTGTGAACACATGTTGCAGTATAAATATGGCGAATCTATATTCTGATGACAAGCGAAGCGAGTCCGAAGTAGAAAGGATGAGGGTAGCGAATCCAATGTGAACCTATTTTTTTATTATTTTTTTAATAACATTGGTTTTATACTATTTATTTTTTATTTTGTTTTCTTTTTTTATACATTACTTCTTATTCAGTAATACAATCTAAATTAAAATTCTTATAATACAATTTACATGTTAGGTTTATTTATTTTCAAATTGTTGTATATTCAGTAAAAACGTAAATATTGTTTTTAAAAGATGTTTTGAATTACATAATTCTTTATTTCAAAATAAAC
Source organism: Microvelia longipes (assembly GCA_018340805.1). NCBI lineage: Eukaryota > Metazoa > Arthropoda > Insecta > Hemiptera > Veliidae > Microvelia > Microvelia longipes. The sequence continues at coordinate 36,350,771 of JACMZG010001914.1, forward strand.
ATATTTTAGGCATAATTAATAATATCTATCATCGTTTGTAACTTTTTTTATTATAATGCTACATATCCCTTCTTAGCGTATAAGAAGAATAAAAATAATTCATTATTTGAGAAAGGTATTAAAGCCCTTAATTTACTGCCTATTAAAATCAGACATGTAAACACAATCTGTGTAGCCAAAATACTTATAATAAATAAAATAAAAATAGTTTATTCAGCTATAAAAACAAAGGTACACACTTTATGCGACTAAAATTCATATAGCACATCTTCGAATGAGCAAAGCTCGTGCTCGAGGATGGCTGGAGCGTTTGTTAATTGATATGTATACTCATCATGTTAATTTAAGATATAAAGTAGAGTATACTGGTCTCTCAAAACTTTTTAAATGTAACGTTGCATTGCAGTAAAGTGTTTTTAGAATTAAGGCTTTACAACTTAATTATTAACGGTACCACTTGTAAATAAATAAATTTATGCAGAAATAATACGTCATTTTACAGCTAAAGTGGAGTAAATTTTGCATAATTTACTATCTAATTACCTAAATAGTCTGGATAATTGGATAAAATATAAAAAACTTTCATATCACAAAAAAATCGGGTATAGGGTACTTCGGAACTTATCCACATCACATCGAATTAGCTACGCACATCTTCCCTGCTTCGAAGCCGCTTCGCTCGTCCGTTAAATTTATACTGCAACACATAGTAAATGCATCCGTTTTATTCCTAGCGGTCATCTATCCAGGCTCTAACCACGCTCAATGCAGTTTAACTTTTTTGATCCAACAAAAACCATGGATATACTTGTATTTAAACGAAACTCTGTGTTCTTATTTATTACGTAAAGGTATAAACTTTTACCGAATTTGAACTGAATTGGAGAATTGTGCGATTTCTTATTTTTTTTTTAAAAAAACACACAAGTCGTTACAGAAGAAACATGGCACATATGTTAGTCTTAAATATGGCTACATTTGTGCACAAGTCTTAAATTAATTGAAAATTTAAGAGTTAAGAATCACAAAAAAAAGTTTTACATAAAAAAGTGAAGCTTTCGAATTTATCTTCAAACTCTTTATCAGGGTCCTTTGCAACACAAGAAAACATCAGTGTATTTAGTTATATCCATTAATTCATTATATATTAAGAAGGACTGATTTTGGGAAAGTCAAAATAGTGTGTCATAAAAATGTCGGTCGGTTATAATTTTTAAGAAAATATAATTTTTAAAATGACTAGGTCTTAGATACAAAAACTTTTCGAGCTGGTCTGATGTAGAGTTTAGCAAAACCTCATTTAAATCTGCAGCAAGACAATTTAAGAGGCAAGCTAAGATGTATATATATATATATATATATATATATATATATAATATATATATATATATATATATATATATATATATATATATATATATATATATATATATATATATATATATATATATATATATATATATATATATATATATATATATATATATATATATATACATATATATATATATATATATATATATATATATATATATAATATATATATATATATATATATATATATATAAATATAGAAGATTATTAGAACTGACTTATCTTAAGCATAAGATCAAATTAAAAAGATATTTAGTAAAATTATCTCAGTGGCGCTTACGACTGAGTACACATAATTGCAACTAAGTCAAAATAATTTAGATGAATCAGTTTCCTGGTAAGAAATAGAAAACAAGATAAACATTCGACACTATCCGGATATTACAGTCGTAATGCACTTATCAGTATAAACATGGTTTTTGTATCACTTTTAAATAAAAATAAGTTTAAAGAAAGAACAAACGTCTTCTTAGGATTTACGCGGGAACGGAACTATGCTGTAACGTGAGTTCCTATGACATCTTCACGGACACATAGCCCAGTATCATTTGTCGAATTTATAGTTTTGTTTGTCGCTGTTAGAGAATTTATAAATTTACTATTCAAATATCTATAGAATATATATACTATGGAAATATATTTTCAGCGAATATATTTTTGACTTTGAGTAAATTTTTGTAAGGTGTAATGAGTCATTGTCGGGGGTTAATAACGTGACAAATATTCCATAAGCAATAGTGCTCGGGGATTTAAAAGTGTTGATTTATATCTGATGACGCACAGATTCTTGGGTATAATCACATTACTCTATATAGGTTGAATTTTGAAAGATCGAAAAAGTAACTTGAAACATCTTCGTCTCTCAATATAATCAAATAAATAGAAATACCTTTTTAGCAAAACTTAAAAAATACAAATCAAAACACAGAAAATGTGCGGAAAGCCGAAAACAATCCTGCAGATACGATGTCGCATGTTTTCTTTGTCACAAAGAATATTTGCTCCAATGGTCATTGGAGAAAATTTCTATTTTCACCTTTTTTGGCCCCATCGAGCCAAAATTAGCTAAAAAATTGAAAAAATATGACTTTCTACTAGTTTTTCTTCTTTAAAATTATCAAAAACTTAAGTATGTCAAAAAAGTTCGAGTGAGCAAATATCTTAAAGCATAGAGATATATTACTAGAGAAACTATAGGTTAAATTCTGAAACATCGAAAAATTAACCTGACCACTTTGCTTATAAATACAAACAAATAATCAGTACAAAATTTCAGTAACTTATTAAATATTACTTAAAATACAGTAGAGTGTTAAAAATACAAAGAATGTGCGGGAAGCCGAAAACAAATGATTGATTATAACCTTAAAACATTCTTTGAGGAGGTTTTAATGTGGTTACACAGAGCCCCTGAGAGCCCAAAAAATGTTTCAGGCCACTCAATGTAAGGAGATAGGCAATGCCCTCTCTAGTTATCTCTACGTCTTATAATAAGATTTATGAATATCCACTCTTGAAACCTTATTTAGCATTACAGTTTTTACAGTCTTATTATTTCACGTCATTTTTCACAAAACAATATATTTTTTACTTTCATTATCTTTATCGTAATGAAGAGGTTTTTTTAGACATATTATTGTAAAAATCTAAGTATAGTTGGCTCTACACTAAAGCAGATTCTATTCTACCGTACTACTAAATAAAAACGTTTTAGCCTTATTTTCGCAAATAATTTCAAAATATTTAGAAATTTAAGTTAAAAAAATTTAAATGTTATATAAAAAAGGTTTCGTGAGAGTATTTACATTTGTTATTGTTGTGAACACGAGTGCAAGTAAAAACTAAAAAATCGGGTACGGGGTACCTCGGAACTATATCTTATCACATCGGGTTTGCTACGCTCAACCTCCCTGCTTTGTCGCTTCGCTGTCCTCAGAAAATACGATTCGCCAAATTTATACTGCAACGTGTCTTCGGACTCGCTTCCCTTAGCGGTCACCCATACATCACTGACAGCAGCTTTATTTTTATGATCCAAAAAAATCATGGATACATAATTTTACACACAAACAAACACACATAAAGACAGACAACTTTGTTAAAACCACTCAGGAGGCCTTTAAATACCTGAAACTGATAATTCCGGTTTATCCCGGTTTCGGATTTTTTGCTAACACCATACTTTTCCTATATACCTACGGTATAAATGAGGAAAAGTAAAAAGATTCACCACTGATTAATGAATACAATTAATAAAAAAGCCTTAATTATGAATAAAAAAATTACTAGCAGTAATTAAAACAACTAATTACTTTAATTAAAGATATCATATTCATAAAAATAAATTTTATATAATTTACTAAGTTTATGTGTTTTAAAAATCTAACTATGGCTTGTATAAAATTTTTAGAAATCAAAAAAAATGTCAAAAATGTACGATGAAGAAAAAAAAATTAATATAAATAGATTTTTTGAAAAATCCTACATTTATGACCATTTTCCATAGAACAATTGTCCGATTGTTCCGAAAATCACAGTCGGAAAACACTTAAAAAATGTTGTCCAGACAGAATATTCTTTTGAAGAAATTAGCCCGGTCGGAGAGGAGGGGGGATGTGCTCATATAACCATTTGTGACATCGTACATTTGCGTCAACAGAGGCGACTCGAAAGCAATTTGTTTACTATAACTCCAACTCACTTTTGGAGGATGTTTCAATGAGGTTACTCAGAGCTCTAACATGATGTTTCATGTCTCTCAATATATGTATTCTTCGAGAAGGGCTATGCCCCCTATAGTAATATATTTCTGTGGGTTCTATATTTATAATGTGCTATGTAGATTATAACCACGCTTGATAATGGTCACTAGAGATAAAACAGCTATGACAGCTTTTAAGTGTGGACTATCGGATCAGGCAACAAATCAATATTTTATCTACTCTTAGCGTAAGCTCTATACAGTATCGTTAACTCGCAATTTAAATAACATTTACCTCTCTAAGAAGTGTATTCTACATTGTTTTGATGAAGAAACAAAGCGGAGTGATAGTAATTAAGAAGTGGTGATATATCACCTATCAATTAGGCCACACAGTTGGGCCTATTTTGCTAGCTCCTTTAGATAGAAGATAGTGTTTACCATATGAGTCCTAGAGCAGGCATTTTTCCGCCGAATCCACAGAAGAGCCGTGACTAAGAGTTATAAGACTATAAGTTTTAATAGCTTCAACAAGAAATAACAAGTGCCTAATTGCAAGACTAATCTTTCCTGCCCTTAACCATAAGGCAGGTTCATTCAGGTTAGTCTTTTTCAAATACCTGACATCGCACAGGCTCCGAACTACCGGCTTAACGTCCATACCATGTTCCATAAATTACTATTCTATAAGTTTATTTCTTTCCCACTAAACCCACAGAGTCGATATGTTCATCAAACAAACCAATGTTTAAAATTATATTTTACATATTTATTAGATTCATAATATTTCAAGACATCAAAGTATTAAATGAAGGATATCAGGTATATAATATTACAAACCCTTTTCTAGAGTAATTTACTCAGTTAGAACGTAGTTAGATCTTTATTCATATTTTGACTTATCAAAGGAAAAGCCGAGGAAATTTATTTACATTTTAATACAGGTTAGGTGTAATCAAAAGGTAATTTAAAAAGTTGAATAATTTGTTTTCGAGAATTGATGGAAATAGGTACCTAAAGGAGTTTCTACGTAAAATCAAACAAATTTTTTCCGCCTTAACATTTCTAATTTGTTTAATTATAAATTAAACATTTCTAAACTCAACAAGAAATGAAAATCTAGAAATTCTTAGGGTCATACCTTAAGCAGTTTTAAATTAATCCTGACTATTGTCAACAATCTGCAAGCCACCTTTTTGGCGAATATTCGTTACGCTTATGAGGTTGTTTAGAGGTCACACCATAGCCATTTTAATCATGCCCAGTTATATTAATTGATTCTTAAAACAATATCTCAAAATTATTTTTTTTTTGTTTATATCCAGTTTTATATAACTTTTGGCAAACTGATTATAAAATATCAACAAAAGAAAGAAGAAAAAAAAAACAATTTTAAAAACCAAGTGTTTCAAGGAAAAAACCAAAATTAATTATAACAAAAATTAAAAAGATTGAAAATGCATGTAGTGTTTGGATAAACGGAGCATGCAGAAAACAATTTTTTTTTTTTGATAAAGAAATAAATAATAAAAAAAATCATGCCAGTAAATCAGCAAGGCTTTAAACGGCCATTATTATTTTATAAAACTAAGTTATGGCACAATGGACTTACCAATGAAGTCAAAGAACCCTTGAATTTTCCAACTGAGAATGAAAAAAAAAATCAAAATAAAGTTAAAATTCGAAAAATGTATTTTTTTAAAAAAATATATAGAAAGTAAAAGAAGGGCATTTCATGGAAATTCTTCATATTACATTTCAGCTCCTACATGTTTACCCTCCTAATAAAAAAAATACGTGTGTACTGTATAAGATTTATACTAACCTGTTGCACTGTATATTAAAAGCTGTATAGTTCAAAATTAACCTAAATACCTCAAAATGGAATCAAAAGTAAAACCTTTCACTCCAGTCCTTAAGTAAAAAAAGTAAATGATCGAAAGCTTAGGTTTTCTCCATTTAACAGAACATTTTTTTTTTATTAACAGAGCCGCCATACCTCTTCACAGATATTCTTTAAACCTTTAATTATAAGCTTATAGTCCGCCGAAAAAATCTTTGGTTGATCAGCTAACAAGTTATATTTTTTGCGATCAGAAAATGAAGCTTACGAGGTTTGCTCGTATTTCTTTTATGGGCTTTAAAATCTTTTTGGAAATAAGAAAGTTAAAACTCTAAAAATTATTATTATATTGAATCAAGATAATACTAAGGATTTAAACCGTATGAATAAGAAGTATGAAGATTATATCATGGTTATTATGTCCGAATATACGAGATATCTATGGGATGCTGTATATGGACCTAGTGACCCCCTAAAAGGCCTCTCTTCTTCAACTAAGCGGTATAACAAAGTAATATTACTAAGTAAGGAAAAATCACGCCGGTCCTCTCCAACACCTGATGCTTTTACGACAATATAATAACAACAAGAAGCTTAAAGAATTATTTCGCTCGAATACAATAGGATGCGCTACATCCGGGGTCTTCGTCTTCTTGCAACCTCGATTTTTTTTCGAGTTTTCTACCGAACAAGCGAAGAAGCTTAAAAAACACCAAGTTTCTTCTTGTAGTAGATATTTGAGCTAACGGACGAAGGTATTGTGGCGGTGTCACGGCCTCCTCTTGCTCGGGTTTTTTTTTTTCAGAGTAAAGTTTATTCTTCCGTTTAGATTCGGATGGATTGACACGAAATGTCCATCATTGACATTATGGCACTGAATGAAACTGCAAAGAAATTTTATTCGACGTCTATATAGCTTAATCATACGTTAGAACCAATTCACTATTTAGTCTAATATTTCTATTTTATCGCATTTTATTTTCAGATAATTTTTTCAAACACTGCTTTCATAAAACTTTTCCAAAATCAAAAATTAAATTTTAAAAAATTGGATACGGAGTACCTTAATCCTTTTCTAACAGTTTTAGACTCACTTAGCTCATCCTTATAATGTCATATTTAAGGCCACGCAACGCTCAATTGTAATTATGTAAACTAATAAACAGAATGATACAACTTAATTCAGCCTAAGATTAATAAAGCAAATCAATATTTAGATAGTTATATATTCGTTATATAAAAGTCCCTGAAACTAATGATTCTGATATAATGTAGGCTTCTGATATTAAGTATTAACACAATAATGTCCCTATGTGCCTAGGGTAGTAGGAAAGAAACAAACAAATCGGGTACGGGGTACCTCGGAACGTTTCCTTATTACATCAGATTCGATACACTCATCCTTCATGCTTCCTCGCTTCGCTCGTCCTCAGAATGTATAAGTCTTTAAATTTATACTGAAACACGTCTTAGGACTCGCTTTACTCGCTCTCAGATAGCAAATACATCCGTTTCATTCCCAGCGGTCATCCAACCAGACAATGATCACGCTCAATGCTGTTTAACTTTTAAAATAAAACAAAAATCAGATATACTTGTCGTATTGAAACAAAACGTAGTGTTCTTATTTATTAAGTAAAGGTTTATACTTGCACCAAATTTAAACTAAATTGAATTATTTTCTACGGGTACCCAGACCCGTTTTTTTATTCTGACTATTCCATCAATCAGTCAGTCTCATCAGAAGTCCATAGTAATGGACTGTAATGCACTGTATGTCCGGGGTTCACAGCCCGGGCTATGCTCTCAGTTTTTTATGTTGTAAAAAGATTTCGCCAACTTTAGCTTTACTTTGAGCATAGCAGATGTGACCCACCCGAGGTGGTTCCCGCAGGGCGAATACCCTGAAGGGCCGAAAGGCCCTAAAACGGGCATTATTATTATTATTATTATTCCATCAATCCCTACTTTTGAATTTTAATTAGACTACAGGGAATAACTCCTATACTTTCATTAAAATACAAAAATATGATTTTTTCATTAAACTTCCAAATTTCATAGCACCCACTTATATCAACGGTAAAGCATAACTTTTATTCTCAACAATAAAGTTTGTGTCAGTATGTATGTATAAGTGTATTACAGATGTAGGTGTACCTCATCTATTTCAAATGAAACTAGGTATGCAAATCAAGCCCTATACTATTAAACGATGTTTGTATTTGAATTTAACCAAAATACAACATGGTGAGTCGAAATAGATGGCAGTTATAAATACTAAAATTAAAAAAAAAATTAAAAATATTTTATTTTAAATCTGTGCACTGAGTGTCCAGAATTGATCTATATGTTTAGTAAGGAGGGTTAGAGAAAACCCATTTTGTCAAATTCAACTAAAATATACATTTTAGTTGAATTTACGTTATAAAATGACTTTTTTTAGGTTCTATGGATGTAAAATTTTCATTTTTACATCCATAGATAATTTATTTATAATTACTATATCCATAATTTTACATTTAAATTTATTCAATAATATTAAATTAATTTCTGAGAACGAAACTCTAAATTTAAGTCCCTTTTAATTAAAGGATTTTTGTAAATTTTACAAAGATTGAATAATAAAATTCAATCAATTTTATTTGCCCTTAGAATATTAAATGTCTGGGTTAAAAGTAATATTAAATATTCAAGTCAAAACTGAAAAAAATTACAAACCTCTAAAGAGGACCACTAAGAGAAAAACACCTCTACACTAAGAGAAAATTTTTATTTTTGACTTCAATGGTTGTTTATTTTTTCAATTGACCTGGGATCATAAAGTTCGTTATCTTGTCATGTTTTTACTAAATAATGTATACCATTTGACCTTGTGGCATTACACAGACTTATTCATATCATGCGAAAATTCAATTTTGTTTCCCCGATCTGCGACCACAATCTTTATCAGAGTTGCACCAAATTTGTTGTACTAATATTTAAACTCATAGAATAAATCCTTCAAGCATAGATTTTTTTTCAAGAAGAACTAAAATGATTTTCTGACTATGGTATCGAAAATTTAATAAAAGAGCAATTTATCTAAATAAATTATTTATCCACTGAAGAAAATGTCAAGTCTTTAAGTTAAATAGGGACAGAGTATTGTGAAATACAAAAAATATAGTGTCATTACACCCAGTAAATTATTCCGTTTTAAAAAATAAATAACAGTTTATACCTGGCACTGAAATGTCAATTTGCACATGTCACAATTAGCAGTAAATTAACCTGCTGTTTTAGCAAATTTTCACCGGAAATTCGGAAAATTCTTTTCATTATTTCCCAGAACTAATGTAAACAATAATATTTATGCGATTAAAAATATGAGTGTCCGTACAATAGAAGCTTTATTGTAAACAATAATAAAGTTTATAATAGTTAAGCTATACTATATACTACCACTTCATTTAAGCTATTCTATAAACTACTAATAGCTATCATATAAACTACTTTAACTGCTATAAATTCAATGAACGAAAAAGATATATTAATGGACTGTAAACAATTTTGACGAGAAAAAGGAACAGCAATGGAAAATAACAACCGAGCTTTCAGCCAGGGATCCTGGTCGTCACCAGAGTCAATAGATTTATTAAAACATTAACAATAAAACTATAAACTAAAAAAAAGTGAACCAAAAAATAATGTAAGTAATAATAATAATATTAATAGTAATGTAAGTAAATAAGTAATAATGTAAGTAATAATAATGTAATATTAATAGCAATGTAAGTAAATAAGTAATAATGAAAGTAATAATAATGAATTAGTAATAATATTAATAGTAATGTAAGTAAATAAGTAATAATGTAATAATGTGTGTGTGTAATAATGCTTTCTCTAAGAGGCCGTCGAGTTTCCCCTCCGTTGACACAAAAAATGTAATTATGTGAACAAAAACAAATAATTTAAGAGAAACAGTAAACGATAAGATATATCAAAAATGAAGGTAATATAAAATTAGAAAATACAGAGTGGCTAAAAGTTATAACGCAGAAGTTGAGTTAACAACAAAAATTTAGAACAAATACTAAGAAGCTTAACAAAAAAAGACTAACGAATAATTAACAAAAATTAATAAACTATTATAAAATTATTGACCAAACTATTTAAACTATATAATTTTATGAGGAAGTGGTCAGATAGGTAAAGAAAACACAAAATTGCGTTATAACCAGTCAATGCGCTCTAGCCCAACACGCAATAAACAACAACCATAATTTCAATTTTGACCAAAGTAAAATCCTGGAAGTTGAACCTAATCATAAAAAGAGACTTTTTAAAGAAATGGTACATATAACCTCCGAACCTTCTGCGTGCAATAAAAAAACCGACACAAACAACTTAAGTCATATATACAGAAATTTACTTAATAACATTAATAGTCATTAACTTAATTACACTTTATTATTATTATTTTTGTTTTTTTTTATATCATTAATAGATTATTTTGTTATTTTTTCAAAATTTAGTCTAATTTTAGTTAATTTTTTGACTCTATTCATTATAAGATTAATATTAATTTTTATTCAAATTATGTCTATTATGCGTTAATGTTTGACTTTATTCTTGATAATATTTATATAGTGTTCCTTTTCTTAAATATTTTGAATGTTACCCCCCTTTTTGTATTCAAACTAGATCTTTGTTTAGAAGTAGGTGTCGTTCTCCGATGGTATACACAGCTAGCTATTGTTAGATTAATATAACTAATGTTTTATTTTTATGTGTTATCTGATTCAGTTTAGAATAAAACTACTTCTGATGAAGGCCTAATTTACGGCCGAAAGCTCAAATTTTGTGTTTTCTTTACCTATCTGACCACTTCCTCATAAAATTATATAGTATTAATAAACTATATTAAAGAAGAACAATAAAATAAGAAAAAAAACCATAAAAACAAAACCAAAAATTACTTTACATATTTAAGGGTGTTACAAGGTATATTACTAATCTTTGGTGTTTAGTTTGGCTTCATATTATTCAAATTTCTAATATTTAGTTTCTTATTTATTGCATTTTATCAGTTTGTATATACAAAATGTTTAAGGTTTTAAGTTTTTTTAAATTTTTACCGTGTGAAGAATAGAACATTCATTATTAACAATATTATGATTTTTAGATATCATGTGCTGAGCTATTGCGAAAATAGGGTTATTATTATCGGTATCATTATTATGTTGCCTGAATCTTTTTCTAAATAATTGAGAAGTTTGGCCAGTATAAGTCGTAGGGCAATTTTGGCAAGGTATCCGATAAACAACACTTGATTGAGATTCAACTGGCACAGGATCTTCCAATTTGGATAAGATTTTTGATCTGAAATTAGTGGGATTCTTTTGTGTTATTTTAATGCTATTGGGTTCGAATATTTTAGTGATTTTTTGTGTAAGAATGCCTACGTAGGTGAGAGAACGATAGTTAGGAAATAAATTATTAGTGATGATGGAATTTATAACTAACATAGTTAATATATTTTAAGAATTATTAATATTGCCAAAGGTGGGAGAAGGAAAAGTAACAATATTGTTATTATTATTATTAGTAACGTTAGAATTATTTAAACTAGAAGGAATATTATTAAACATGTTATTATTAAAAATATTGTTTTTTTTTCTTTCCATCTAAACGTAACCCGTTTAGAAAGCCGTTTATTTTCCATATGCCCAATATAATTATTACATATGTATCTGCTATTTAAAAAACTTAAGTTGTATAAATGATCTAAAAGGATTTTTTTTTATAAATGAAACGGAATTTAGCTACAAATTAAAGTAAATAAAGGTTAATAATTCGATTTCAAGACTATATGGTTTAGTCCTAGTAGAACAAAATTAAAATAAGATTAAATTTAATAAATATAAATAAAATCTAAATAATAAAGTAAAGGAATTAAATTATTATAAAAAAGATATTATAGATATAGAAATAAAAGTTAAAATAATAAGATAGAAATAAGAAAACAAAATATTGTTGTAATAAGATCGAAATATAAAAGTAGAATATTCTAGAAACTTAGTAAATCAAAACTAAAGAATTAATAATTTAGAAAAAATGTTAAAAAATTTGACAAACATTTGAAAATTTGTTGGGCTCTCAAAAGATTCTCCTCTTGTGACAAGACTTGATATTAATAAGCTTCTCTTAGCATCAAAAAGTGAACAATTTTTGATTGTTGTAATGTATGTTGTAATAATGTAACCAAAAAAAATATTGTTGGTTACATTATTATTTTAAGAGGATTGATTATTAGTTTGGTTAGGATGCAAATAACAATTTATAAGTTTATGAACTAAACATTTAGGGTAGTTATTGTTAAAAAAGTTATATTTACCACAAGATGAAGGAGCAATTGAAAAATCAGCTATCGTCGATTACTTGCTGTTGGATATTCATACCAACAGCAAGTATAACCGGTAGCTGATTCTTCAATTGTAGTTATTATTATTTTAAATTACTCTAATACTACCGACAATTTCAGTATAAAAACTCAGGGGCACTGAGACTGAAGGGTTCTATGAATCAAATTTTTGGCACAATTTATCTTATATGCGTGGGGTTGATGAGAAAAAAGTTTTATAGTCTACCAGAGTAAGTGGTGTATAAATTCAATGTTTCGTTAAATTCTGTTCAGCGGTTTAGAAGATTAGTTAGTACAAAGAAGACAAGATTCGTTTAATTAACATAGATTATATAATAATAAAACTATACATTACAATTATGAAAAAAAATCCGCGAATAAAAATTTATTTAGCTTACACCTGTGTACCAATAATTTGCTTACAGCCATGCATGCAATCGTGCACTGACGGAGATTTTAATAAAATGCGTTTATCGCTGTTTTAATGCGTTTATAAGACGTTGGGTATTTGGCAGAAATCCATGTGCAATGCATCTACCTACCTTTCATTTATAATTAGTTGAGTCTGGAGATAATTTAGGTCAACAATTTATTTAATTATAGAATATAGACATCACATGGACCGGTCCAGACAGATTGATTAAGAGAATTGAATTCTAAATGTCTAAGATGATATGGTATCTAGACCCATATATCTATGATTGAACGAACGAATGTCAGAAACAATGGTTTTCTTCTCAAACTCTTAATGGTGAAAGGAAAGCATACATCATTTTAATGTTAAAATTATGTGTACTTGAAGTAGTTCTATAAATTTCCACGCTGCACAAGTAATAAAAATTTGCTGTGGAAAAGTTGTTGTCTGGCCCAAAAATTTCAGAGCATTAACAATCCTTATTTTAAAAAATTGCTAATGTGATGACTCTTTTAGCTGGAGGTGGACCTCGGAGTGTGACCAAAATACGTTTCTGAAGTCCCTGATCACGAAAAAATAGGAAATTCACAACAATTTAAATATATAATAATAAATAAATTATATAAATATATAATATATAATATATATATATATTAATATATATATATATAATATATATATATAGACGAGTCTACAAGCACGTTACTGATCATATTTTTGCTAATATCCATACAAAAAACTTAGGGAGGACACGAACTCTATTTAAAACCAGGTTGTAAAATCATTAGACTGGCTTGATGAGTCAGCAGAATTTTCAAAAAAACCAAACTCGTAACATGAAGGTTGGTTACTTTAATCATGCTACGCTCCATTTCAAAATAAAACGTCAGAGCGTAATATCTCCCATCTCTAATACCAAGACTACTTAGTTACGAAACAGCTGAGTTTTTTGTTGGCACGGTCCCCCAACTTGTTTCCAATTATTTGTTGTCTTATATGTATTATTATGTTGGCTATAAAATTTACTAAAATTACTCCTAGTTCACAGCTTCATTATAATAATTCTGCCCGAAGACCATATTGCACTTGGTAGATGTTTACTAAGGGTGGGATATGAAATTTACGTTTAAAATAGTACTTCTTAATTTTAATTAAAAAGCGACCTTTTTGAACCCGCAAAAGTTAAAAAAAAACGAAAAATAATTGATTAGAAATTCCGTATTGAGTATAAATGTATAGAATTTCTACTCAATTATTCATTTCTAATTATTATGTATTATAAATATTAATAATTCTACTATAATTATTATAATTATGTCAATAATTCTACCAAACTAATAATTTGTTTACAATTATCGTTCTCTCACCTACATAGGCACTCGTAGGTGTGCACACAAAAAATAACTGAAATATTCAAACTCAATAGCATTAAAATAGCACAAAAGAAGCCCACTAATTTTAGATTAAATTTTTTCTCTGAATTGGAAGATTCTGAGCCAGCTAAATCTCAATCAAGTATTGTTAATCAGATACCTTGCCAAAATGGCCCTAAGACTTATACTAGCCAAACTTCTCAATTATTTAGAAAAAGATTCAGGCAACATAATATTGATACCGATATTAATAACCCTATAGATATTGATACCGATATTAAATAACCCTACATATAATACCCGATATTAATTACCGAATAATAACCCTATAATATTGATACCGATATTAATAATAAATATTGATACGATATTAATAACGATATTAATAATAATAATATATATAATAAAATTATTATTAATTGAGTATTATTATTAATACTCAATTATTATTTCCCTTTATGTAATAAATAAGTACATTTAGTTTTTTTATACGGTTAAGATATAAAGATATAAAGTATATTTACGAATTTGTTGGATCATAAAAGAAAACAGCCGAGCGAGGTCAATGCATGGATGGGTGACTGCAGGGAACACAATGAAAGTATTTTCTGTACTTTCGTAGGTTAGCTCGCTTAAATCAGGACAAGCTAAGCGGGTCCGAAGACGTGTTGCAGTATACATTTTTTATATTCTGAGGATGAGTGAGTTAGGATGATGAGCGTAGCAAATCCGATGTAGTGCAGAAAAGTTCCGAGGAACCCCGTACCCGATTTTTTTCACTTCACTCACCGTAATATTTATACTTCATTTTATTTAATATTTCCTTCCTAAATCAGACAAAGGCTGACTTTCTTTGATCAAGTAAAATACATTAAAAATTTATATTTAAGAAAAATTGTACAATTTCTCTTCATAATTTTGAATAGACTTAATTACAAAATGTTAATGGAAAAAATCTGAGACATAAAATAGTTTAAAATCTGATAAGGTTAAATATTAAAAGTTATTACACAGGTTTTTATTATTATTATTGTATATTATTAAGAAGGCGTCTGTAGGATAATCTTCATCTTTTTGATGTCTCAAGCGTTTTTCTTTTATAAAAATTAAGTTCTTAGAAATAATGCTTTTTAATGTTAATTAATATAGAAAAAGTTAGAAGATCGTATAAAAATATTTCCAGACTCTAATCGAATGGCGTTTGATGCACTTTTGTGATAACTACATATTTGCCAAGATGCAATGAATGAAGATTTTATGGACGGAATTTATTGCAAACCGAGGCATTTTTTTTTAAATGATTACATCATTTTTTAGCTTTGACATGCAACTCCCACGGTATTATGTCCTGTATTATTATCATTTTAGCAATTTTTTAAAATTTATTTAAGAACATAATTTTTTATTTAAATATTATTATAATTAGTATAAGATAAATATTTTGCTGCTATACCTCCTAAAAGGATTGAGAAGCATTGCATTAGCAAAAAATACAAAATCAACTTTTGTATAAATTTTGACGTGTCAGCACCTACATATCACAAACATTGAAAACTAATTTGGTGTCTACTTGCATGTATGAGTGGGGCATGGATAAACGATGTACACGTTTCTTTTAATCTCGCACCAGCTAAAAAGAATGATCCAATTTCAATAAAACTTGCCAAAAAATTTAAGTCATGAGAAAAAGAACTGGTTAGATTTTTGGGTTCATCCTATGAGGCATATCAAAATGACATCACTTTTAAGTTCGAAAAAATATTTACGAAAATATATTTTATTTATGAAAGTGTTTCAAGTGATATTTTCTGAATAGAAAGAAACATTAAGCACTTCGATAGGAAGCACAATTCTCGAAAGATATGAATATAAGAGCACATTTCTGGTAAACACTCATAACTACCGCTGTGCTTTTGCTAGAGGGTTGAAATTTAGTACAAAAATCAAACATAATCTCTAGTTGTACTGTCTAGAAGATTTTTTTTCGCATTTTTAAAAAGTTTTCGTAAAACAAGATAGAATGGATGTCCACTGTGATATTTCTACTTTTCTTAATTTATATCGTAGGAATATAAAAAAAAGTAATGTGTTATACAAAAAAAAAAAACCCCGAAACCGGGATGTCACCGGAATTATTCGTTCCAGGTGTTTTAAAGGCTTCCAGAGTGATTTACACAGAATTGTCTGTCTGTATGTGTGTGTATCTGTTATCATCGTAACTCCAGTGTTTGAATTGAAACTATGTACAAAAATTAGTCTACCGCAGCAGTTGGGCTATTCGTTAAATAACTTTTTATGACGTCATTAACCCGTAAGAATGACAGCACAAATTTCAAAAATTCATAAAACGCGGAAAAATAAAGCGATATGGTTGAGATTTGGCACGCATGTAGTCATGTATTAGACTAACATATGTGCTAAATTTCATCTCATTATCAGCATTAGTTCAATTTTTATCAAATGACTTGTGTACGTCTTTAAACAATTGTAAAAAATAATCCAATAGAGTTAAAATTCGGTGAAAGTGTGAACTATTAAGAAGTAAATAAGTTCTACACTAAGTTTCGTTTTTATAAAAGTATATATCTATACATTTTGTTGGATCAAAAAATTTAAGCAGTACCTAGATGGGTGACCGCTGAGGATGACACGAATGTATTCGCTAAGGAAGAGCGAAGCGAGTTCGAAAAGATTTTACAGTAGAAATTAAACGACTTGTATAGTCTGAAGACGAGCAAAGCAAGTCCGAAGTAGAGATGAGGAAGGGAGAAACTTCTGAGGTACGTTGAAACCGATTTTTAACTTCTCATTGAAACAATTTAATTATCAATATTGTAATTCTCTAAAAGCCCATTTTAAAAAGATGCTATTATAAATTATACGATTTTAACATTTAAATAACTATATTATTTGATACTACCAAGTTTCATAAAACATAATAGCTGACAAACTCTCTCAGTAGGCGCCCTGACGAGTTAAACGTAACGAAACAGGCTAGGACAAGAAATTATGTCGAACCAAATATGATAACGAATGTCGAATGATAGAACAGTTCCCAGATGTAGCATTGCATTTTGCTTGTTAAATTTCCTAGATGTCTTTCCCACAGTTTATATGTAAATAACTATTGAAAGTAATAATTTTAGATATATGGCAAAATGTAAAACAAATACTTCAAAAGCGTTCAGTCGTCATATTTCTAAGAAATCGCAAACAAGATATAAAGACTTCGAATGACATTCTTGGAGAATTTGTATCCCTTTTTTTCTCAACTTGAAATTTTTTGATTTGTTACATATCAGTTAACTATCTAACTGATTGGCCTCTCTAATGACTTGAACCTTTTCAAAGATTTTTTAAATATCTTTAATTACAATTGGGGTTTAACTGGCTTAATTAAAATCCACGACAATTTGAAGGCAAAAAATCAAACAAATACACTACATTTTTGTTATCTACTTTTCTAAATGTCAAAATGATTTCATGAGAAAAGTTAACGTGGAATTGTTTGTTTTCTTTATAAATGAAGTCTAGTGAAGTATGGTCGCGTAGGTACTTTTAAACAACCTCATTCTTAATACTTAAGAATATAATATACAGTAATTATATAATATAATATTAACATTAAGTTTATTTAATAGCAGAATCCTTTTGGTAAAAATTTTATCTAAACAAATTAAAATAATTGTTATCAGACCTAAGTAAAAAGTTACTATAGTCTGAAAAAGTAAAAAGTTACTATTGTCTGAAAAAGTAAAAAGCTACTATTGTCTAAAAAAGAAAAAAGTTACTATTGTCTAAAATAGTAAAAAGTAACTCTTAGTCTGAAAAAGTAAAAAGTTACTATTGTCTGAAAAAGTAAAAAGCTACTATTGTCTAAAAAAGTAAAAAGTTACTATTGTCTGAAATAGTAAAAAGTTACTTTAGTCTGAAAAAGTAAAAAGTTACTATTGTCTGAAAAAGTTACTTTTGCCTGATCAAAGTAAAAATATATATTACCTGGACAAAGCAAAAAGTATATTTAAATTGAAGAAAGTAACTGTTCCCATATTATGAACAATAGAAATAATAAAGTGTTTGTAAGATTGATACATTTAATTATAATTAGACCATTACCATTTAGAATAAATTTTTATAATTTGTAAAAAATATAAAACCAATTAACTAACACAAATAGTTAATTAAGTTATACATATGAAACTAACAGTACAAGACATGACATGATGAAAGTAAGAATATATAATTAAATGAAAAGTCTCTCCGCAAAATAAAAACTTTATCGCCAAGCACTTTTAACCTAGCTAGAGGCCATCATCAGTGCAAAACCTAAAAAACAAGCAATAATAGAATAAACAAAAGATGTAACAAAAATAATAAAATAAAAAAAAATAAAATAATAAGGTAACAAAATAAAATAAGGTGACTGATAGGCTAAAATGAGATTAAAATCTTTTATTTATTCTATTGTTACTTGTTTGTTAGGTTTTGCACTGATGATGGCCTCTAGCTAGGTTGAAAGCGCTTTGCCAATAAAGTTTTTATTTTGTGGCGAGACTGTTCATTTAATTATTTATGATGAACTCCATTCACGCTCATTCCTAAGATGAAAGTAAAAAAGTTTTTTCATTGATAAGTAAAAAGTAATTGCTATTTGAGTATATGGAAACAATATTTTATGCAAATTAAGCATACGTGTAATTTACAGCTATTTTTACAGCATGTAATATAAAATAAACATTGAAAATAGATATACTATTTTTCCAATCTGTACTTTACACAATTTTGAGTGCTGTACTGCAATTTAGCATTTTTTCTCGGCCTTTTAAGCTCAAATAATTTACACAATTACACATTCTTTCTCCTTTAAACAATTTTATTTTAGATTGTGATTTCTTCCTATTTTCTTATAAAAAAGGTCTAAATATATACAACTGTTGAACTAACAATATAATTATTTTAAATATTGTAAAGTGTTTGAATGCAAACAAACTCAAATAATGCCTATTTGTGTCTAACGAGCAAATAATAATAAATTATGTTTTAATGTGGGCGAGAACGGATAAAAATATATTTGTTTTAAAATTAAATTATGTTTTATTTGTTTTACTAGGCAATAAATAAGATTATTGGAATTGTTTTAACTTTGAAAACAAAATTTGTTAAGTCTTAAAAAATCTTTATACTTTACTATAATTTATTTGAAGGAATGCATTTATTTATATTTTTAAAATCCTCATGAAAAAAGAATTAAAATTATATTTTATATTAATAATTCACTTTAGTGTTATAATAATAATCATTCAATGTTTAAATTTCGAACTTTCTTTACAAACATTATTACGAAAGTATTAATGCTACAATTTTAGAAATTTTTTTTCATGAGAAGGGGGAGAAACTTAGTTTTCTTTCATAAGAAACTCTTTATATATATATATATAAAGAAATATATATATATATATATATATATATATATATATATATATATATATATATATATATATATATAATTATGTAAGTGCAAACAAAGTTCTTTCTTGTGATGAAAAATAAGTCTGTAATAAGTAAGTTTTCTTCGGTAAGAAAAAATAATAAGTCAAAAGTAAATTTTCTCATATGATAAAATAAAATTCTGGCGCGGTGGTCCGCATGTCGGGCGAATTTCCTTTGGATGCGTGTTTCCGTGCTTTTTACACTACATAAGTTTACAACTAATAAATAAATAATTCCGTCGCGGTGGTCCGCTCTCGGGCGAATTTCATGTAGAATTCGTGTTTCCGTGCTTAACAACCCATTTCTTGCTTAAGGTTCCGGTTCATGCTTTAGAACCTAAGCAGTTACTCGATTGTCAAGCACTGCTCGTAACTCATTTTGTCAGTATTTTTCAAAGGAAATGCGCATAATTATCCAGTTGGTTGTTCAAAACTATGCCTCTAAAATTAGAAGAACGCACTATTATTTGCACTAGTTTAAAGCTTATAGTTACTTATATTTAAGCTTAGTCAGTTATCTTTAAAGGTTTTAGCGCATTTTTTTTTTGAAAAATACAGACAAAATGAGTTACGAGCAGTGCTTGACAATCGAGTAACTGCTTAGGTTCTAAAGCATGAACCGGAACCTTAAGCAAGAAATGGGTTGTTAAGCACGGAAACACGAATTCTACATGAAATTCGCCCGACAGCGGACCACCGCGACGGAATTATTTATTTAGTAGTTGTAAACTTATATAGTGTAAAAAGCACGGAAACACGCATCCAAAGGAAATTCGCCCGACATGCGGACCACCGCGCCAGAATTATTTTTTAGTTGTAAACTTTATTAAGTAAAAAAACGATAAAAATTGATCGTCCCTACCAGGATTTGAACCCAGGTACCCTGAGTTTGAGTGCTGGTATTGACTCCGGACCACTACCATTCAACTCAGAGGCCCAGAAAACATAGAAAACGACACCCTACTCGATATTTAATTTTTAATGACCGTAATTTTGGGTTTCGATAATTTTTGTGGTTTTTCGGCTTTTTGGTAACTTAGAGTGGTCGTATTGACTTCGGACCGGTTTTATTCGATTCAGCGCCCAAAAATACATCGAAAACGACACCCTACTCGAAATTTATTTTTTATCGACCTAAATTTTGGTTTTTGGTAATTTACAATGGTTTTTTGGACTTTTTGGTCACTTAGAGTAGTTGTATCGACTTCGGACCAGTTTCATTCGATTCAGCGTCTCAAAAAACATAAATATTGACCTTTTTCGCGGCAAAAAATATTAACCCTGAATTTTGCCGATTTTTTGAAAATTTCGCAGACTCAGCAAACTGGGTTAATGACGTCACAAAAACCTGGTTTTCAATAGGGTTCGTGTCCTCTCAAAGGTTGATTTTGTACCAAGTTTGGTTAAAAATATTAATCCGTTCGAAAGATAGAGTGTTTACAAGAAAGTGTCTAGAAATACATATATATATATATACATACATACATATATATATATATATATATATATATATATATATATATATATATATATATATATATATATATATATACATATAGATATATATATATATATATATATATATATATATATATATATATATAAAGTCTCGCGAAACGTATTTTTTCGTCATTAGGGACCTCTGAAACGGATTTGTGTCATGGTCCGAGGTTCGAATTCCGCCATGACACCTATCCCATTAGCCGAATTTCCAAAGGAAATTCGCTAAAAGTAAGTAAATAAAAAGTGTGTTTTCTTCCCTGAGAAGAAATATGTAAGTACAAAAGGAGGTTCCTTTTTCGTGATAAAAAATAAGTCTGTAATAAGTAAGTTTTGTAAGGGGAGATAATGGGTAGGAAGTAAGTTTTCTTTGATAAGGGGAGATTATAAGTAGAAAGTATGTTTTCTTCGATAAGGGGAAAAAATAAGTAGAAAGTAAGTTTTTTTTGATAAGGTAAAATAATAAGTAGAAAGTAAGTTTTCCTTGATAAAGGGAGATAATAGTACATATACATATATATACATATATATAATATATATATATATATATATATATATATATATATATATATATATATATATATATATATATATATATATATATATTATATATATATAATGTATGTACGAGATTTTTGTTCCTAAGCATTTCTATGGGACACGATAATTTATGAACGCACTCTCGGATCGAAATGAAAGTTGGTAAAAAAATCAACCTTTTTACTGTCCCGAACCCTATTGCTCATAAAGTATGAGTGACGTAATTAACCCACAGTA
This sequence comes from Microvelia longipes, assembly GCA_018340805.1. NCBI lineage: Eukaryota > Metazoa > Arthropoda > Insecta > Hemiptera > Veliidae > Microvelia > Microvelia longipes. The sequence continues at coordinate 36,372,646 of JACMZG010001914.1, forward strand.
ATGACCCCACAAACGTTTGAAAAATCACAAATTTTAAGAAAGTACTTAGATCGGGCATAATTTTTTTACACATGTACAACTATGAATGGCTAACAAAAATATGATGTTACATTGTTATTAGTATCAGTTCCAGTGTTATTCATTGACGTATATAACATAATTGAAATAAGCGTTTTTTAATAATACATTTGAAAATTCGCTTATATCGAGGTAGTATGCCATTTTTATGAACTAATAATAGGACGAACTGATGGACAACAACTATGTGGCTGCCAAGCGGCCAGAGAAAGGTCCGGGGTAGCGAAGCGGCCCCCATAGAGCAGCATTGAAACGGAAGGACTCTTGTTTTAAATACACATTTATGCGCTTTTAAAAGTCACACATTTATTTGATTATAAGATAAACATTATATATTAGCATAAACTTTGTTTTAAGTTTACTTTTGAGCTTTGTATGACTGCCTAAAATGTATTTCAGTATTTATTATGCAAGGGCGAGCATTTTTTTAAACAAACAACCTATATTGTGTAAAAAAATTCCTTTGAAATATCCATGCAATTTGACAAAAACATTAGAGTGCTACTGTTCCTAGTATAAAGCTGCTTCGTATACTTGCTTTTGTAAGAAAGCATGTATAGGAAATTCACTTAGCTTGCAGACCAATGCGGAACCAAGATTCGAACCCGGACCTTGCGTTTGGGTATTTGGATCGACACCTGACTATTTTTTCTATTCAGAGCCATAAAAAATATTGAAAACGACACCATACACGACATTTGTTGATATTACCAACCGTATTTTCTAGCGATAAAAACGTAAAATGACACAACTACGCTATTAGGAGAGGAAACTTAATTTTCCTCACCTAATAGGGGACGGAGTATCTCGGAACTTTTCCTCATCACATCGTAATCGCTACGCTCATCCTTCCTAATTTCCTTTTTTATCACCGTTTTAGCGAATTATCTGTTACTACTGAAAAGGAAGCTTTTGCTTAAGAAAAGAGAAGAATTAGTAGTTACTCTAAAGTTTCTTTTGTGAGAATGCAAAATAAGTAGTTAATTTTGCTCCATGATGTTAGAAATTTCGTTTTATGAGCGGAAAAATAAGTCGCTACTTATGTTTTATTATGAAAAAAATGAGAAATAAGCAAAAAATTAAATCAATCCTCACAGATTACAATTTTTAAATATAGCAATTATGATGGTAGAATAGAAGTATGGTAAAATGTGGCAACAAATATAAAACCAGATATGTACCCGAATTTAATATCCTCTGTTCGATCAAGAGGAAACCTCTGTTTTCAAAATAAAGATTTTTCTCCAACGAAAACTTCCACATTTAGATTTATGACTAAAGAGCTATACATTTCGGTAAAAATTTAGAGTTCATGTGAATATATTGGGTATAACGTATTCCGTAAACTAGAGATGTATCGGAAAAAAAACTTTTCACTGTAAATTTGAAAACATTCTCTAATTAACCTTTCACCAACGCAAAAAAGTTTTTCCTTTAATTTAAGAAATAAGGGAAAAATACAGACAATGTTTAAGTTACAAAATAAACAGAAGTTAAATTCATTCTTACTTTTCTAAGTTGATGTTGACGACTTTATTTATTCCTTTAAATTCCGTCTTAAACTTAGTCCCTTTTCCTTCTAGTCTTTCAAGAAAAATACATGTTTCTACAGATCTAAAACAAAAAACAAGAAAAATCACGCATTAGTAGAGCTAAATGTGCTATAATCCACACATGCCAGTATTAGTAGAGCTAAAGGTGAATCCCCACATATCAGTATTAGTAGAGCTAAAAGTGAATCCCCACATGTAGTATTATTGTAACGATTATTTAAAAAACGTATATACAAGCAATTTGATAAAAATTAAAATAATTCTCACATCGAAATGAAATTCGTCACAAATGTTGGTTTTATACATGAGGGCTCTCATGACTACATGAGGGCTGAGTTTCAAATCGATCAAAACACATTTTTCTACGTTTTATGAAATTTCATTTTTTTTTATTCATTAGTCATAATTGACGTCATAAAAATATTTTCCAGATATCACGACTAGACTTAAAGATTGATTTCTGTACCTATTTCAACTCTCTAGCATAAATACATTGAGAGCAACGATGATAATTGACACACACACACATACAGACAGACTTGTTAACACCACTCAAAACACCTGATGAAATATATTATATATATATATATATATATATATATATATATATATATATATATATATATAAAACCTAAAAATAACACCTTTCATCAGGTGTTTTGAGTGGTGTTAACAAGTCTGTCTGTATGTGTTGTGATGACACCTGATGAAGGTGTTATTTTAGGTATATATATATATATATATTATATATATTATTATATATATATATATATATATATATATATATATATATATATACTTAATTATAAAGAAATATAAAGAAACATTTAGAAAACTTACAATAAAAACGTAACGTTTCGAACTGTTTAAGTTCTTCCACAGACGAAGAGAGACTATATATATATATATATATATATATATATATATTATATATAATATATATATATATATATATATATATATATATATATATATATATATATATATATATATATATATATATATATATAATATATATATATATATATATATATATATATATATATATATATATATATATATATATATATATAATATATATAGCATACTTAGAATATATATACCTACGGCATACTTTGTGTACTAAAATTGCATATATAAATTAAGATCAAAACATTATTAAACTGTCAGAAATCTTCAATGCCCGGGGAAAGCATTGATTTCTTAGAATACTGAATATTTTATCCAGCAAATAGTTATTTATTTATAAATCTATTCAAATTGAAATCCAGTCAAAATAAAGTTGTATAGTTAAAAATTGATACATTTTATTTTTCTACAAAATAACTTGTAGCACAAAAAGAAAAATCATGTACGTAGTACTTGGTAGCATTGTTGCAACATTTGTTTGTTCATTACCAACAAATGTGACATTTCTATCGCATTATGAACATTCAAAATGTATGCTGAGTCATAACTGACCGTTAATGACTTTATAGAAGTTTTTTCGGAGGGCAAAGCTAGATCTAAAGATTCAATTTCGTAAAAGTTTCTGATGGAGTACAAAGTTCTGTTATCAGGAGTAACTAATCATTGAAGACATCATCAGTCCTATATCAATAAATTCAAAGTAGAACTATCACCATGGTATCACCAGGGGCCCGTTTCACAAAACTACAAGTCATGTATACTAGTAGAATGAGCGTGAATGGAGTCCATCATAAATAATAAAAGAAAAGAACAAAACTTTATTGGCAAAGCGCTTTCAACCTAACTAGAGACCATCATCAGTGCAAAACCGTTGAGATGTTAAAGAAGTAGACAAGTGAGTCCATTTTTTCTTATTAGGTATTAGAGTCTGACTTTTTTAACATCTCAACGGTTTTGCACTGATGATGGCCTCTTGTTAGGTTGAAAGCGCTTTGCCAATAAAGTTTTGTGGAGAGACTTCTTTTCTTTTATTATTTACAAGTCATGTAGTTACAAAAATTAAAAAAAAAACAACTTGTAATGACAAATTTTCAAGATTTACCAAGGATACACTTGTAGATTTGTAACATTTTTTTTTATTTAATAAACAACATTTTCTTGTCTATTACAATTACTCGTAACATTCACTTGTAGAATTGTAACAAAACTTGTTGTTTTTTACTTGTAGTATTCAAGACTTGTATACTATCGTGAAACGGGGCCTAGACATCATTAAACAAAAACCAATCAGCCATAAAAAAGAATGATGTATCACCATGCATTATTCGAGTTTTTGTTTATTTTGGGTGAATGGCTAATGGGTTTTGGTTTTCTTATAATTGTTACCGTAGATTGTACTGATGACGCGTGCTATCACCAAGGCGAAATTTATCCTTTGAATAATTTATTTTTTAAAAGGACTGATGTCCTGAATAATTAGTTGTCCTGTTTACTATTTCTACAGTCCTTAAACATCACTTATTTAATTCTGTTATCATGTACTCCGATTATATTAGACCTTAGAATAATACTATATATAGAAGGAGCACAGGACCGTAAACACAATGTAATTCCACTGATAACACGAAAGCCGGTTGACTGGTGCAACTAAGTAATGCTGCCAACCTGACAACAAACATTATTTTAAATATGTGTCATAAATATTTATTAATGAAGAAAGATCGTAAACACATATAATAACTTAAAACACCTGCTGAGTATTTATTAAAACTGGTCTTAGATGGCAAAAGGGTGGCGGAATACAAGAATCTACATTTAGTTGACGAGGACTACTTTTAGCGAATTTTCATAATGAAAATGACGCTTATGAGGTTGTTCGGATGACGGAAGTTGAGGGTGGGAGTGAGCGGAATCGGTTCCTATTGGCTTCCTGATAACAAAAATATATGTCCGAAAAAAGTTTATATATATGTTATATATATATATATATATATATATATATATATATATATATATATATATATATATGTATATATATATATATTATGTATGTAAGAGTTTCTACCCTTTCGTATGGCGAACGATAACTCTCGAAGGCGTTCTCAAATTGAAACGAAACTTTGCAAATCGCGAGATGTTGAGGAGGTTACGAGGCCTATTGTTTATAAAAAATTATGACGTCATCAATCAAAGTTATGACGTCATGAAAAAAAAAATTATTTGAAACTTGAAATGGCTTTAAAACAAGGTATTTCGTGTTTAGGTAGACGGCTAGCTGAATCGATTAAGACCGATTTCAGCTCAATCGAACCATCACAAATGGCGCAATCGGTATACATATATATATAATCTTGTATATATGTATTAAGTCCAGGTCAAAGACTTGTACGATATCTGTTGGGTTTAGTAGTGCTAGAGGGTGGGATATAGTATAAAAGATGGACCTCTACCTCTTGCTCCATCCTGGTAAGCCTGCTGTCCCAGAGAGACAGGACAAAAAATGACTTCCACTAAACCACGCCGAACAAAGCAGGCCGTAAAGCGGAAGAACCTCGAAGTAGTCTTTATATGGTCGAAGTCATTTCTAAAACGATTGCGACCGGTTTCAGCTCAATCAGACAATCCTAAGATAGATGGTTCACTCCGAGTGTAGTAGGAACACTCAATTGACAAGTTTGTGTTTATGATTTAAGTTGGGGGTCTCATCACTAGAGTCTTGAATAGCGCTAGTAGTAAAAATATATTTGCTCTATTCTCTACTAGATTGTGCTGTAGTATTTTTTTTTAAAAACAAACAATTGCCAATCGTTTAGTAAAATAAAATAAAAGTAAACAAAGATCTATGTAAAAAAATATGTGACAGTTTCACGCTGTCACCACTAGACTGTACTACTTGAGCCTCCTGCATCCCATCAAATATTTTTTTTTAAATCTTTGAGTGAGCCATCTATGTTAATATTGTTTATCTATGATCCTAAGTGACGGAAACGGTATTTTTATTTAAAAAACAAAAATCATGAATATATTTTTGTTTAAATGCTTGTTAGTTTTAATATTATAGCATACTATTAATAAAGTATTAATAAAATCTTAATTAGTAAAAATCAAATTTGTGAGAAAAGCCTCTCAGGCCGCGAAGCGGGCCTGTGTGGAGAGGCTGTGAAAATTCGCTAGGTACATGGCAAAATGCCATGTAACAAGAACAATAATGAAACAACATCATACAAACAACAACAATGTGGCCGCAAAGCGGCCACAGGGAGGCCTCCGGGCCGCGAAGCGGCCCGGTGGGCCGACGCTGCGGAGCGGACGAGGCGCGAAGCGCCGAGGCCGCGTAGCGGCTACGGGCCGAAGGCCCGTATTTATATATAATTTTAATAAATACGTTAAACTACAATTTAAAATGCATAAAATATTGTGATGCACCGATATTTATATTAGTATTTATAATAATCAATCATTAATTAATAATAGAACTGCCAACTTATTTTAGAAATTGTATATTGTAAGGTGTGCAGCATTACTTAGTTTGCACCAGTGAACCGGCTTTCGTGTTATCAGTAGTGCTCCTTCTATATATAGTATTATTCTAAGATAATACTATATATAGAAGGAGCACAGGACCGTAAACACAATGTAATTCCACTGATAACACGAAAGCCGGTTGACTGGTGCAACTAAGTAATGCTGCCAACCTGACAACAAAACATTATTTTAAATATGTGTCATAAATATCTATTAGTGAAGAAAGATCGTAAAGAACAAATATAATAACTTAAAACACCTGCTGAGTATTTTCCTTCTATATATAGTATTATTCTATGTATTAGACACACACGCACAAACAGACAACTTGATAAACACCATTCAGGAGGTCTTAAAACACATGAAACGGATAATTCAGGTGAAAACTAAATTTCGGGTTTTACTGCAAAACAATACTTTTTTACTGTGGTAAAATATAAGAATAGTGCCATTTAGAATTATCGACGATTAAATAGTTATTTATGCACCAAGGGAGTAAAGAATGCTATTATTTCCATGAGCAGTTAGTTGGTTCCTAAGGCGTAAGCCGAGAGTACCTAAGTATTTAACTCCCGAGGGGAAGCCGAGGGATTAATTTGTTTAATTCCCAAGGCGAAGCCGATGCAGGTAATTGCGAGGGGGAAAATAGCATTTTACTCCCAAGGTGCATACAAGATTTTATCTCCAGACGTTGATTTTATTTTAACATGTTTTGTTGTATTTTATTCTTATTTTCTTGGGTCGGAGCCCCTTATAAATTTAGGGGGGCTGCCACAAAATGTTTTTTTGCTCCAAACAACTTCTGAAACGGATTTTGAGCCAATAAAAAAAATTTGTTTGTCGGCTCCCCCTAATAATTTTCCGGGGGTGCTGCCCCCAAAAAAATAAAACAATTATTGCTCTAAACAACTTCTATTGACCTGAAACGGATTTAGAACCAATAAAAAAAAATTTTGGTCGGCTCCCCTTATAAATTCTGGGGGTGCTACCCCCGGGAAAATTACAAAAAAATTGATCGGTCACCTGTATAAGTTAAAAGAATACCACTCCCCTAAAAATTGGTATAATTGGCTCTAATAACCCAATAATAGGAAACACTTTTCATTCCCAAGGGAGAAAAAGTTACTTTTTACTCCTAATGGAGTGTTTCTTTACTCCCTAAAAACTAGTTAATAAACTTTACATTACACACTGTCTGGAGATAAAATAATTAAAAATTGTATATGAGACACATTTACAGGAACTATACTTATTATAGTGCTAGTGGTACATTATCGCTACATTATGATATAATAAAACAATTTGAAATTTCAAACGATTTATATAAACATTATAGCTTGCGTTCTAACAATACACGTGACCCAACTTTTAATCTATGTATATGCTTTCGATCTAATACTGCATTCATTTATGAATAGCTAGATTACTAATCAATAACTATATAGCTTATTAATGAACTAGACGGACTATATCTCTAGTATTCATTAGATATAATACATATGTGTAATGTGTACGCATACATACATAGCGATGTATGTGACAGATTGGATACATCAATTAAAATTAATGAATATAGGCTTGAATTCTGAAACCTTTGCATACAAGGTCAATATTGCAATTTTTACGAATTTTTATCACACCATTTTTACTTTTCTTTATTTATACCGTAGGTATATAGGAAAAGTATTGTGTTCGTAAAAAACCGAAACCGGGTTATCACCGGAATTATCCTTTTCAGGCGTTTTTAAGGCTTCCTAAGTGGTTTTTACAAAGTTGTCTGTCTGTATGTGTGTGCGTAAGTTTGTGTGTCTGTTATCATCGTAGAACCAGTGACTTTAAGCTAGAGAGTTGAAACTTTGTAAAAAAGTCAATCTATAAGTGTAGTTGCGCTATCCGGAAAAAGGAATACAAATCGTATTCCTTTTTATTTTGACGAAATAGGTGATTGGTCATTTTATCTTAAAAGGACGATATAGACGCATTTAGAATGTCCCTTAGAAAAATTCGCTACTGTTCCCATGTTCGCATTTTAGTACCGGCGATGGTTTGTATCCTTATATTTACACTACATAAGTTCATAACTACAAAATTATTCTGGCGCAGAGGCTCGCAAGTCAGGCGAATTTCCTCTGGAACTACCTAAGTTTTTGGATTATATTTTTTATAGTCCGCGATAGCACTACTACTGGGTAGTCTATTTTCCTGCAGTTTTTAAAGAAAACGCACTCACGGGTTTAACAAAGATATACTTACTTATACTATTTTGAGCACACAAAAAGCTTAGTTAATACAAACCTTTGAAAAGTTTCAGCGCATTTCCTTTAAAAATAACAGGAAAGTCACAAACAAGTACTTAAGCTATTGCTTATAAAGCATAGAATGTTTAGCAAGAGGCATAACATTATTTAGCTAGAAGCCAAGCATAGCAAAGGCAATTCGCCCGATTTGCGGACGCATAATTTTGTAGAGTAAATATCGCTATTTATCAGTCACTAGTGAAATAGACAGTTAAAAATAAATAACTTTATTTATAAGAGATACAAGAAAAACTTTTGAGAGTGAAGAGCAATATTTTTGGCCTAATAATAAAACTCTATTTTGTAAATCATATTTGAATACTTTATGGTACACAAGAACCTAAAAAAATTAACGCCAAAAAAATCAAAACTTAATAATTTTGTAAAATACGTATACAAGTTATAGGATAAAAATTAAACTAAAGCTGATAATAAGATGAAACTAAGCACTTATGTTGGAATTATATATGACTACATGCGTGCATATATCGCACGTATATCGTGCATATAGCATAAATTATGTCTCAAATCGATCATCAAATCGAAACATCTTTACGCGTTTTTTGAATTTGAAAAGTGTTTTTCATCTGAAGATTGACTTTTGTACCAAATTGTAACCCTCTCGCATAAATACGCTGTGAGATACGATGATAACAGACTGTATATGTACACGCACATATACAGACAAACCACTTAGTGAAAACCATTTACAAGGCTATAAAAACACCTAAAACAGATGATTCAGAAGGCATTCCGGTTTCGATTTTTTTGCCTACTCAATACATTTTTATTCCTACGATATAAATGAAGAAAAGTAAATATCATTTTGTGCTTTATTCTCAATCGGGAAGAATGTTGCGGGTTTAGTAGCTCGACCACACGATATATTCCTTCCTATACTATTTTATTAAAATAAACCATGATAAATTATTCTAACAAATACTACTTCTCAATTTAAAGTTGATCTGTAATACAGCTCCCAATAGTAAAGTTAATGTTATACCCTGATTATACTACTCTATAGAACTAAGTTAATAAACTTTCTGTCTCTAAAGTTATATATTTGAAAATTCTATAAAAGAGAAGGAAGAATAAGCGCTAACTTAGATTTATTAGAATTTTCTACGGGTCAAACAAAATTAAATCCATTTAATACCATGACTACCACACAATCCTCTGTAATATTTTCTTTAAAATTGTCTATGTCTAAGCTTTTTAAAGCTTAAATACCACTGAAAAATAAAATTGTTTTTAATATTATAATACATTGTGAGGTAAACCAAACATTTGGTACAGGGTACCTCGGAACTTTTCATCATCACATCGGATTCGCTACGCTCATCCTCCCTGCTTCGGACGCTCTCCTCACGTCCTCACTTAGTACATCACAATTAATTCGTACAAACAATTTTTATTCGATTTTCACCATTTTTTAAAAAACACGCACGAGTTAGTTGAAAGAAATTGAGCTAATCCTGATAACATTGGCTTACATAGGACTGACTACATGCTCACTAAATTTCAAAGCGATCGAAAAAATGTTCAACTTTATTGCCGAGTTATTGACGAGAAAATATTTTGTCGGTAAATGATGTCATAATAGTTATTTATGCCATAGGGCTGAGAAGTGTGTCTTTATGTCACGGCAATTAGATTTACCGACGAGCGAAGCGAGTCGGGAAAAATTGCCAAGACATAAAGACATTCTCAGCCGGATGGCATACACTTTTTTTTTTGAGGTAGCACTCATTAAATAAAGGACTCATTAAAAAAAATCAAAAAATAGCACTCATTAAACTGCGCTATATACTTAATTGAAAAAAAACGTCCAATTATTATTAACTCCATATTTTCGCCGTCATTAAATTCATCCATAGATTCACACTTTTACTCAAAAATGTAAAAGTTTTACAAATAAACACACAAAAATTGTCAATTAGAACACCTTTTAAAAACGAAAAAAAAAAATTAGTCTACGAACAAAAACAGAAACAAAATGAACGTTTTTAAATAAATCTCATGAAGGTTTAACACAGATTGTTTTTTGAACACGCTACATTACAGTAATGGCGGCAACATATGATTTACTTTTACGTCCTAGGAGTTTTTTTACATTCATTATTGTCCTCGGAGGTGAAAAGTACTAAATAACCTCCTATAACAATAATGATTGGCTTCTCATCCTAAAAACGGTCCAATAAAGTGCTCAATTACGTACTACCTCAAAAAAAAACTTTTTTCTTTATAACGCGACTAGACCTAAATTTTAAAACAATTTGATTAAAGACTGTAGTTTAATTTTCATGCACAGTCGTGGGTGACCGCTGGGAAAGAAATTGGTGTATTTACAATCTTAATACAAGCGAAGCGAGTCTGAAGATATGTTTTAGTATCAGTTTAAAGACTTGTCTATTCTGGTGATGAGCGAAGCGAGTCTGAAGGAGGGAGGATGAGCGTAGCAAAACCAATGAAATAAAGATCCGAGGTACACCTTTCACGATTTTTTATAACAAAACTTTTTTCAGAAAAAAAGTATTGTCTGCACTAAATATTCGAAGCCCAGATTTGACCAGAATTATCCGTTTCAGGTGTTTTTAAGAGTTCTGATGTACCCCGTACTGTCCTAACTTGCGGTAAATATGACCTTTTTTAAAAAAGCCTAATGTATTAAACAGGCATGGTTTAAGAGAGCAAGCGAGGCAAATCCGCCAAAAGGCAATTGAAAAATTTCTGAGGGACCCCATACCCAAGTTTTATCTCCGTTTTGTTTAAAGTATATAGTCCTTTTTTAAATCCAATTAAATCAGGTTTATAATAGAACGTTTTATGGTGTGAAATAAAAAGACATTAATCATTGTTCGGGATAGGTTATAACCTGGCTCGGCCTAATAAATCCAAAGAGATGTCTGCTGTGTGACTTAAGGATTAGTAGGACAAACTTAACATCGACTTAACAATACTCGGGTGATACATTGTTGCAGAACTTCCAATCCATTATACATAAAAAAAGGTCCTTGAAATTCATTGGCTCATTCTTTTTATCTCCTTGTAGTTAAATAATTTTAAAAAACAAAAACAATTTCTTCAAATCTTAACTTAAAAGAGGTGACTTTATTGAAGACGTTTTCTTTTCCGATTTCTTCAAACTCTAGCAGAAAAGAGGTGTATTTAAGTAGACTTTTTCTTTTCCAATATCTAAAAATCCTAACAGAAAATATTTGAATTTTACATATAGACTTTTTCTTTTCCAATTTCTTCAAATCTTAACTTAAGTCACTTTAAAGAAGATTTTTTCTTTTCCGATTTCTTTAATTCCTAACTGAAAAGAGGTGAATTTCCTGAAAACGTTTTCTTTTCACGATTTCTTTAAATTTTAACTTAAAAGAAGTCACTTTACAAAATACTTTGTCTTTTTCGATTCCTTCAAATCCTAACTTAAAAGAGGTGACTTTATTGAAGACTGTTTCTTTTCATGATTTTTTCAAATCCTAAATTAAAAGAAGTCACTTTACAGAAGACTTTTTCTTTTCCGATTTTTCCTAATCCTAACTGAAAAGAGGTGAATTTCCTAAAGACTTTTTCTTTTCCGATTTTTCCTAATCCTAGCTGAAAATAGGTGAATTTCCTAAAGACTTTTTCTTTTCCGATTTTTCCTAATCCTAACTGAAAAGAGGTGAATTTCCTAAAGACTTTTTCTTTTCCGATTTCTTCAAATCTTCACATTCCTTCACATTTTCCTAGATAACGCTAATTCTTCTTGAGAATAGCGCGTAATCTTGCAACCATCCAAATATCTTTTAAGCGTGTTAGCGAATTTATAAATACAAAATGAGGATCCATATTTATGCATTCTGAACCGTGGAGGTAGTAATTAAATAAATAAAGCGCTTCATTTATTTAATTACAAAATGAGGAAATTATTAATCAGGAAAAGGACGCACTAAGATATTATTTGAGAAAACTTAATTACTGAGCTGAGATTCTTGCCACCATATTTCCAAGGAGCAAATTTATTTAAAAATACTTTATTTCCATACTTTGCATAAAGAAGGTTCGGTTTAAAATTTGAGCTCTACGAGAGTTAAGAAAAAGTTTAATCGCTAAGCGCATCGTGGAATTAAATCAGAAAAGAATACTAAAAGGATTTCAATAAATATAGCAAAAGGTTTACGTCTAAAAGAAGTTGAATATGCATGTTTAATACTAGGTACCATAAGAAAGCGTGATGGGAGAGTCATAACATAAGTTCTTAACTACGTTATGATCTCGAAGCGAGGTCATAACCAAGAATAACCCGTAACTAAATTAACTTACTTAAAGAAAAACTCTAAACTCACTTAATAACAAACCGCAACCATACTTAACATCTGTACATAGATAAGTCAAAGTACCGAAAACATTAAATTTTTAACGTATTGTTATTGTCGGTAACTTTATTGTTTTACTGCACGGTGTATTCTATGCATTTCTTAACCGAAACTATTTTTTGACCTCCTTATAAGTAATAGTTTGGATATCTGTTAACAGAGTGACCAACTCATCCTAAAAGAAGAAATGGTAATGTTTTCGTGGCGGGTCGAGTTTAAGGGTATCGACACGGATAGAAGTTTTTTTTGCCAAGGCTCAGGTGGGCTATCGACCCATTACTTACTTACTGATGAGTAGTCCCTTATTATTACTTCCTACATCCGAGGCCCCAGGACCTAAAAGAGATGTCGGTAAGATTAGGAAAACCACGCACTAATACCATTATACCTTCCCAGATCCTAATCTTTCTGAGCCCTCGGGCTAAGCCACAAGACACAAGTACTCTAACTCGAAACCCTCCGAGCCATCTAAGATTTTACTAAACGCTCGACGCCTTTCATCTATGGATGTAAAAACCACATTTACAGGTAATTCTAGGAACTACATTATACTTCCAACATCAAACATGACATTAACCTGTCACTACGCGAAAAAGAGAAAAACTACAAGAAATTTAAATTCATTTAACTTATATCTACTCTATCATCTATATAAAGCTTATCTAAACACTTCATTCATCTTATACACTAATAGTATAATATAATAAAAGTTAGTCATGCTAGGCCAGACTAAACTCATTTTCCTTTATTACTGACCTTTACAATCCAGTTAGAATCTGCAGACGTCCTTTCAAGCCATTTATCCATTCAAATTCTGCATCAAACCATTACAATCTTTTATCAAATATGTTTAAAGATCAATCATATCTTAAGAAAGATATCCCTAATGCACTTGAGCCTTAGAGCAATGAATCTCTAGACAAGATATTCTCTATATAAACTTCTTAATACACAACTTATATTAACTTGCACACGGTATGAATTTAATAAAAAGTCTAATACAATTTTCTGAAATAACATGTTTAAGAAAACATACACAATGCATCAAGTTTAGATACTTAAGTTAAGACTTATCAAGATAAATGTTATTCTAAGAATAGATCAATGTCATGTATAGATGGCCAACAATAGATAACCAACGCACAAAGCTTAATAAGATAATTCTAATTTTAAGAGAATCCGACGAACTCATGGGCGTTACCAGGGGGGGGGGGCTCTCCAAGCCAAGCAGGGTTGTTGCAAAAATTATATAAAACTGGTTCAGGTAAGGAAAAGCATTTTTTTTAATACCTTTATAAAAATAATTTTAATTTTATAATAATTTAGACCTTAAAGGTACCTTTTTCTATAATATGTTTATTATAGACTATTATTTATTATTTGTCTATAACTTTATTTTATAATATGTATTTTGAAAATAAATCTTATTTTAATTGTTTGCAATACATACATACATACATACATATATATATATATATAATATATATATATATATATATATATATATATATATATATATATATATATATATAATATATATATATATAATATAAATATATAAATATATATAATAATAATATATATATATATATATATTATTATATATATATATATATACTGATGGCCCCCCCTAAAGGCAGCACTGGCTACACCCATGTACGATCTTATCAAATCAACTTATAACTTATTATATTAAGTATTACAATAAACTTATAAAAGCCTAACAAGTTGTTTGTAGAAAACCCGACATTTTATCCGACGAGATATTATGCTTATATTATTGTGTCAAATCGACGTAATAAACTTAAAGAAATACAATAGCACAAATGACTTAGCATGATGTTTTGCAAGAAGTGGGTCAGCTCAGATTTCAAACTCGTGTAAGTTTAAATGAATGATACATCATTGATACCTAAAACTTGATTGATTATTAACATGTTCTAAAAATCATAAATATCGACTCATTGTTTGATCAGACGATAGTAATATTATCACTTCCACGTGCATTCAATTCCCTTTGTTTTCTTTAAATCCACGGATTTGATAAAAACAAATTACATTTTTTGTTAGAAATAGTAGATAGATAGTATTGACGAAGTTAAAAGGAACGTGATTTTCAATACTACGAAGTTAGATAAGAGGATAAAATTCTAATGCATTTAAACGTACTTATTTTTCGGATTTATAAAGTAAAGGCTGCATATGGACAGTGAAGTAAGAATTCATGGGTAATATAAATAGGGTGTGCACTAATGATCCACTAAATTGATCTAAGACTTCACTGATACTATTAATTAAAGTGGTATGAATTAATTAAAAAAATGGGTTCGGGGTACCTCGGAACTTTGTATCATCACATGAGACTCTATTCGATCGTCCACAGAATATAAAAGTCGTCAAATTTATACTGAAAGTCTTTGGAGCCGCTTAGCTTCTTCTCAGATAGTATTTCAACATAATTGGATTATTTTCTGATTTTTTACTATTTTCTAAAAAACACAAGTCATTCGATAAAAAGTGAATGAATGCTTATAATGAGATGAAACTTGCTGAGTCATAATTGCTGGTTATTGACGTTATAAACAAATTATTTTCCAGATATCACAACTACACCAAGAGATTAATTTTTAGGAGGCCCTTAAAACACAGAAACGGATAATTCCGGTTTCAGATTTTTTTGCAAACACAATACTTTTCCTATATACCTACTGTATAAACGAGAAAAAGTAAAAATTAATAAGAGCTATGAGTGTATAGCATACTACGAATCTAGACGAAACAATAAGAAATACGAATAGTTGAATAGAGACAGCTTAGTAAGTGGTTTGTATAGAGACGGCTCAAAAAGAGGTACTGGTAGAGAAAAAGGTAAAGTTGTAACTTATACGATACGTTTAAGTTATTCGATAGTTAGAATATTATTATAGTTATACCATAAATATGTTCTACTAATAGAGATGAATTAATAAGTGGTATAAATTAGATACGGAGTTAATAAGAGAGTTAATGTAGTTAAAGAGTTAATGAAGACGGAGAGTTAATGAGTGATATGTATAGAGACAAATGAATTAATAAGTATGATGAATAAAGACAAGGTAAGTGTTTATAAAATATTAGGACTTAAAATCAGATATGTCCCTTGGTATGCTTAATAGATCCAAAAGAGAATTATAGGGTCTGGTAAGCATATAAACAAGTAAAGATGAGTTAATGAGTGGCATTAGTAGAGAAGGATGAGTTAATAAGTATATCAATTAAGAAGGACGAGTTAATAAGTGGCATTAATTGAGGAGGATGAGTTAATAAGGAATATCAATAAAGAAGGACGAGTTAATAAGTGGCATTAATGGAGGAGGATGAGTTAATAAGGAATATCAATAAAGAAGGACGAGTTAATAAGTGGCATTAATGGAGGAGGATGAGTTATAGGAATATAATAAAGAAGGACGAGTTAATAAGTGGCATTAATGGAGGAGGATGAGTTAATAAGGAATATCAATAAAGAAGGACGAGGTTATAAGTGGCATTAAGGGGAGATGAGTTAATAAGAATATCAATAAAGAGTTAATAAGTGCATTAATAAAGGAGATGAGTTAATAAGGAATATCAACGAGTTAATAAGTGGGATGAATAAAAACAAGGTTAAGTGTTTACAAAATATTGGGACTTAAAATGATGAAATGCCCACTAGTGTGCTTAATAGGTGCAAAAGAGATACGTGTTCCACAAGATTGCATTTTTTGCAGTTTTAACTTAAAATGGTAACAGGCTGACCTATGATTAAACAAATCTCACTTAGCTGGCGCAAAGCGACACGCAAGCATTGCTATTATTCTCTAAATTTATTCATATACCTATCAATTCTACTTTTTCCTCATCCATGTATGCAGATATGTACAAATTTTGCAAAGAGGGCCTCGACTTACCTGCGTGCTCCATTAGTAATCTGTAGATAAATGCTCTTTATGTTTTATAATTTATTATATTATAATTTTTATTATTAATGGAGCGGTCAATCGCTATTAAACACACAAACCTCACACGTAAAAGCCACAATCAGATAACCTTAAGACAATCTACCCAAGACAACCAATCATTCAAAGATATTTAGAAACCAAGCATTTCCAAAAGAAATTCACCAAATATGCAGATCATCCTGTTAAGTACCGCAATTTTATCCGCTGCAAGTTTAAAATATTTTTTTCAAGTTAAAGGAACAACCCTTATTGCTGTGCAATACAAAATAAGTCCTAAAAAATGATGAGTAATGGAAAGTGAAATACTATTTTAGCGATATTATTCTAATGGCTTTAGAGTAGCAGAGATATGGAAAAGAGATCAATCTTGGAGAAAAGAGTAAAAATATAAGATAGAAATGCTGTTCAAGAATTGATTTTGCCTTTTCTTTATTTTGGGTTTCGCAAAAGCGTTATTAGGAGCACTCTATCATATCTTCCTTCTATTTTTTACTATCTGCATCAAATATTCTTTTATTGTATCTTTAAAAAAATCACTTCTAAGTGGTTCTGTCAAGGTTTTTAACTGTAGCCGTACTGAAAGAACTAACAGTAAACAAAATTCGCATTAGTTCTCACTGATCATGTATTTTTACCGTTGTAACAGAACTAGAAATTTTTCGCTTTTCTTTCCAATATGTAAGGAAAGAAAAACTTTATACGCAAAGTTTTAGTGAGTCCAGTCGTCAGCATAACGACAAAGTTTAAGACACGAGCATCATACTATTATAGCATAGACAAGATGAGAATATTTGTCATCATCATGAGAATTACGGATGCTCACAGGGAGGATCCCTTGAAATAGCGCAGGAAGTACAAATAAAACAATTCTTTAAAAACGTGAAGATATTGAACAAAAAATATGGGGGGGGGCGTGAAATACGTTTAAATTAGCGTCATGTCATGGGTCTTGATAAAGAGGGTGGACACCACTGATAAAATTATAGAAATACTACCTATCAAAATATGTAAATAAAAAGCGTGCTTTGAGGCATATATCTCTGCTACTCTAGAGCCATTAGAATAATATCGCTAAAATAGTATTTCACTTTCCATTACTCATCATTTTTTAGAACTTATTGTGTATTGCACAGCAATAATGGTATACTCTCTCTGGTTTGAGCTACTTTTAAACGCAAATAAGCTTGAATAAGCTACTTTTCATCACAAATAAGATTGAATAAGCTCCTTTCTTTGCCGCCTCCGTGGCCAAGGTCGTTCAGGCGTTAGTCTTTACACTGACCTTTGACACCCACGGAGATCTGGGGTTCGCATCCCAGGTTACGCTCTCAGTTTATAGAAGATTATTGATTGGATAAATTATCACCAACTTTAGAATTCACTTTGAGCGTAACGCTTGCTGCTACCACCCGAGGTGATTCCCGCAGGGGTTATCCCTGATGAGCCCCAAGGCTCTAAACGGGCATTATCATTATCATTATTAAGCAACTTTTTTAACCCTTGGGTAAGTCATTTGTGTAGCCATGTAAGCTTGTATACGCGTTAAAATTATTCCAGCGACACGACTAGTGACTTTTAAAAACTGTTGGAATCCCTCACAATTATGTCGCGGTGGTCCAGAATTTAATTATGAATAACCTAATTTGGTAGAAAATTAAGGAAACATACCTTCAATCTTTTAACGTACGTACAAAAATTCTACACCAGTGCAGTAAACTTTAGTCAAAAATAAATTATGAAACCAATTTCTAATAATTATTAAATTAAAAAGTTTTTTGTAAATGTTATAATTTTATTATTTCTATTTACCTCAGCAAAAATAGCACAAAATGCATGGCTATTGATGACTTTTTTTACCTTAGCTCCTATTACTGACTCGCTTCGGTAAAAAAAGGATTTCACAGCCTAGTAGTATAATATACTATTCTTTATTGATTGTATCCGTTTACTTTTAGCGATAAGACGATTAAGTAGCGATAAGAGACGATTAATTAGATAATTTTAGTATAACGTACAAGAATTAAGAGTAGGTTAAATGGGATGCAGAGATCAAGTCAAATGAGATGAGATGCTTTGTCCTCCCGGTCCAGTTTGTGCTCACCAACTCAATATTGTTTCTTTTATTTTTTAGTAGAGTCCTTGGCCGCATATTATCTAACCTTCCATATAATACTGCATCTTTAAAACATCCTCATCGCAAAAAAGGTACAACACAAAAAAAACCAAATAGTGGAATTTTAAGGAAAGCCTGATTTATAATCGGATGAATCTTTTACACTTCGCGAAAAGGTCAAAAAAGAAATACTGGAACGTTTTGTAGTTTAGTTTCAACACAATATAATGCAAGTTATATGCAAGAACTAATTATATCGACCATCCCATAAGACAGTTAACCCAATAAGGTCTTTTGGTTTTTATTGTTCAATTTACAATAATGACAATTTAAAATAAAACATAAATGCCACGGGAGGTTTAGTAAAGTAGTTACTTAAAAGATTAAAGTGCAAGTTATATGCAAAAAATAATTATATCGCCAAAAAGTCAGTTAACCCAATAGGGTTAATTGGTTTTGATTGCTAAATTTACAGTAATAAATAAATTATAAAATCAAGTTGGGGTATCTCCGGAACTTTTCCACAAAGTTTTGATCTCACAGTTAACCCAAAGATTAAGTAATACCTTTGTTTTTACTACGCTTAACCTCAAATTATTGAGGTTAATTAAAACTTAGTTTAATACATTATTAAACTTAATTTAAACAGTACGAAATATATACTTATCAACCAAGTTTTTTATATATACTCAATAAATAATGCCTATGAGATTTTAGATATCACACTTAAAAATTTCTTTTAGGAAATATGCCAAGCAAATTACGCTAATGAATTCATCCGACATACATACACACGAAAGTGTATGTAAGAATTAAGGTGAGCAAAAAAGGAGTTCATCTTAATAAAAGAGGAAAAAGTACCTACACAAAAATATCTTTATAGCAAAGTGCTTTCAATCTAACAAGAGGTCATCATCAGTGCCAGCCGTTGAATAAAGAAGGTAGCCATTGAATGAAGAATAAAGTGATGAGGCTATGTTTGATATCAGATCTGTAAGACTCATCTATCACTCTATTCTTCATTCAACGGCTAGCACTGATGATGGCCTCTTGTTAGATTAAATGCGCTTTGCTATAAAGATATTTTTGTGGAGAGACTTCTTTCTTTTTTATTAAAGTGTATGTATGTATGACGTTATCAAATTCAAAAACGAAGAGGTATAAATGGTCATTATTAATAACGATTTTAAATCTATAAATAATTACTATTTTTTGTCCTAATATTCCTATATTAAATATAAAGAATTAATATGTTGCATTTTATATAAATGGAAAATTAATTTTTTGTTAATTTTTTTTTATTAATTACTGCAGAATAAACAACTTATGTCATTTATATATTAGTTTCATATAGTTATAATTATTACTTTTTTTATTTGTTTATTCCTTAAACATTTTTTAAATTTATTCTATTTATATAGTTTCTTTATTTTTTTTAATAATAATAATATTCTTTATTTAATAAAATTATAACATTACAATAATAAAAATGTTAAAAAAAATTTAACTTTTTTTCTAAATTTATTAATTCTTTAGATTTTGTGATATACTAAGTTTGTAGAATATTCTACTTTTATATTTCTATCTTATTACAACAATATTTTGTTTTCTTATTTCTATCTTATTATTGTTTTTATATTTTTTATATCTTTAATATCTTTTTATAATAATTTACTTCCTTTACCTCATTATTTAGATTTATTTTATACTTCATATAATCTTATTTTAATAATTGCTTTACTAAGCTAAACCATATTTTTGAAATCAAAATAATTAACCTTTATTTTACTGTAATTAGTAGCTGAATTCCGTTTCACTTATAAAAAAAATAGTAAATAACATATGTAATAATTATTGGGGCATATGGGAAATAAACGGGTTACGTTTAGAAGGAAAAACCATTACAATAAATAGTATAAAATTAAATTTTACAATTTTATTTATGGTTCTGTTTCATTTTTGTATGAACATTTTTTTTATTTACTATGTATGTATAAAATACAACCTGTCTCCAAAAAGCAATACTGTTTAAACATAGAAATGCAGTTTTAGTTATTAAATATTTCTATTGTTTACTTTATTATAAATATATGTCCGTTATTATTTAATTAATTTATAGCTGTAATTGTATTAATTATTCATTTCAATGTTTCAAATTATTATTATTTTAGTTCAGTTTAAAATAATAATTTTTCCAAGTTTATATTATTATCTATTATTTACATACTATAATACCATATAGTTTTTTTACTAAGTTAAAAAATAAATAACAATTAAAAAAAAGTTAAATTAATAAAAAGTTATCACATTAATTTATAAAATATTTTTATTGAATCTAAAATAAATACAATAAGTTAGCAAAGATAGGAATAAAATCTTGATGGTTTAAAAACAACTTTTTTTTGTTTTTATTTAACAAAATAATATATATATATATTATTAATATTAATTTTTCAAAATCTACAATTAATGAATATGGTCCGAAAAATATCTTTTGAAAGTAAATGTTAATAATTTTTGTTGGAGGTCATGAATTTCCTAGTGTTCTCTATGTTTCAATAAGGGGCTGTTTCATGGTATCCAGGTCAGTGCATGAATCGAATGAAGCCAATTTCAGATCTATCGGACTGTTTAATGAGACCGAAAAATACATACAGCCAGCCGAAGCATACGAGTACTCACGATATTCCGCAAGAAGTCTTTTTCTTTGAAAAGTGTCTTTGCTTAAGGCCAACGGCCTTATTTAAAATTATTAAATATTTATTTAAAATATTAAATAAAAACAAATACAAATTAATGAAAAAATAAAAGAACAAGTTTTCTCAGTCACGTGATCATGACTTTGTATATAAAATTATCGACATTTTTATACGTAAATTGTAATAAATTCTTCTATGTAATAAAATTTGTATAAAGTTACAACTTTATAGGTCAACATTAAGTGAAGGAATAAAAAATATATGCATGTAAATTGTATATTACATTCAGAATATTGACGGAGTAAAAAAAAATATTGTTAAATTTTATGTCATTTTGAACAATTTATTTGTTAAAGTTTTAATCAAATTAATCCTCGTTGCATGTTGGCATCCTTGAACATTTAATATGCATAAATGCATTTGAAAACATTAAAAATATGTCAATGATACGCAAATATTTGCTCTACACCTTAAGTACGTATTATACTACGTAACAGATTATATATTATGATAATAACATTTCCTATAAAAATTCGCCGAAGAAGTTATAAATAATTCTGGTGCGGAGGTCCGTTAACCAGGAGAATGCAATGCTTGCACAGTCCACTTCTTGCTTGATTAAGGATATAGAACATACTGCAACTTGTGAGTCAATACATATCAAATACTTAAAATCAATGCGCATGAACAGGTTGTACAAAACAAAACACAAATTTTATACATTTAAACAAAGCTCTATTTAAGCTATTATTTTTTTGCCAAAAAATAGCATTCTTTGCAATACATGTTACAATTGCCAAAGGAAAATGAGCTTATGAAAATTGGACCATATAGGGGGAGAGGTAGTTTTTTCTGAATGGGGTGCTCACTGATTAAGTATATTGGAAACCTCACTTGAAACATCTTTATTACCCTGCATGTAGATTTTTAATTTATTTAACGAGTCAATTGAACTTTTTAAAGCCATTTTTACAAGAGCGTTTTGTTTTTAAAACTTTAATTTAATTTTTTTAGTGAATTTTCAAAAGAAAAACGTTCATATGGTAGATAGAATGAGAGAAGTAGAGGAGAAAGCGAAGGGATCGATCCCGCTTGGTCTCCTAATTTTAAAATATATGTATATATATATATATATATATATATATATATATATATATATATATATATATATATATATATATATATAAAATTGAGATTAATATATGTGTTTGTATTCTCTATGCAAGCATGTTCGAGTTCTTAAATGCTCTTTCTGTCTCACGATAACGTTTTAACGCTTTCTCAGATCGAAACGATACTTGGTGCAATCATTGTTCATACTAAAATGTACGGGACATTATTGTTTATAAAATATTTTTGACGTCATTAACCCTCAATGTCCATAAAAATTAAGTTTTTTAAACCACTGCTAACTTAACTAAGCTTTTATTCTACAAAAAGAAACAAAGACTTTACTCTGTACTTAATAAATAGTATACGGTTAGCAATATTAAGTACAAAGTTAAGTCTTTGTTTCTACATGTAGCATAAAAGCCTAGTAGTGGTTTATAAAATGGAGTTCAACAAAATTATTGCTGCCGATAAGAAAAAGTTGTTAGAAATATTAAGTAACAATTTAAAGCATAAAAACTCTAACTGGAAAAGAAAGTTAAGCAAGATAAATGCATTTTTATATCTTCTAATAGTCTAATGCCGCAATCAAGGCACTAGACTCATCCCAGGTCTCAAGCGCTCTGGCAGGCGAATGTCAACTACAATTAGAGTCACCAGAAGTGAATAATAAAGTCACACTAGTCTGGGTTCCTGGCCACTATGGAGGAAAATGAACTTGCCACGGAAGATTTCTTTAAACCCTTCATAGGACCTGAGCCAGTAATAGAAGTTACCAGGAGCAAAGTAAACTTCCTTATAGACGACTGAACACGTGGAAAAACCAGAGATATTCTTGAAATGAAATGAAAGCTAACTGCAGACTAACCAAGAAAATGTCAAAGGAAGCCAGTAAAACCATTTGCCTATGGGCTCCTTCTTTGGGTAGAAAAAGCTCAAGGTGCATGGTAGGTATCTTGCTTAACTGGATCCAGAAGCATTTATATCATATGAAGTTAGAGACCTTATGTGCCCCGAGTGACAAGTTGAGGAGGAGACGACAGATCATTTTTTGGGAATACGAGAAGCATATGCTAGACAAAGGTATGGTATCTTAGGATCAACCACTCTTTGAGATGACGACTTGTTGAAACGTCAACAAGTCAAATAGTAATGAACTTCCTCAAGGAAGTTGAGAGGTTTAAAGAGAGTATAGACTCTGTAAGGTAAGAGGTGAGGAAGTTCTTAGGGCTGGCAAAAAGTGTCCCAGCGACATAACTGAAAAAAGATCAAAGAATTTTCCACCCTTACTACTACTATACTAACATAGTGTTAAAATAGTTAGATAGTGTTAAAACCAAGAGTTCTAACTATAAAAGCATGAATCAGAACTAAAGCAAGAAATCCAATGTTGAGCCAAGATGCAATATTTTACAGAAAATTCTCCCTACTCGAGGACCTCTACGCTATAATATCGAGGAACTATATAAGATTTGAACTCAAGCCTAGGCTTAGAGCAGTGGTTATCAACGTGTGCCATATTGCCCCTCTGGGGGCGATAAACGATTCTAAGGGGGATGAGACGCAGGGGGGCAATGAAGGGGTCGATGAGTCGTAAGGGCAACATAGAAGGATAGGAGAAAAATGAAAATATAATTTTAAATTTAAATTAACAGAGGCAGATAATCTATTTAATACATCTATTTTATTATGATGGCTGCGCTCAGATAAAAAATTGCATGCTCTTTTTGAAGCAATGCAGTCTTAAAAAAAGTCTATTTGGTATTCACAGGCTAGAACAAGTACGATGCATAAAATTTATCAATGTTTAGAGTGCGAAACAACCCCAAGTTCGAGTATCCCAACAACAAACAATGGCATTTAATTTAAATAAAAGAATTTTAAAATGTTCTGCACGTTGTCAAGTGATAAGAAACGTTTCTCTACTACTAAAATCAGATCAGGTAGTAAAAAGGAGAGAGGGGGGCTCCCCATGACAAATTCTGCACTATAATGCACTTTTTAAAATGGGAACAGATTTTTTTTCGGTTAAGATTGCTTGATTTGCTCGCATTTAGGGTTGTGTATCTAATCATTTCATTAAAATATAAAGGGAAAACTGTTTAGATTATGCTAAGTTGTAATCGGGAACTCATCATGGAAAATAATTGCTACAATACCGAAGAGAAAAGGGATTTCTCTCATACTTTTTAATGACTATATTTAATTTTTATTAGCAGGAAGTATAGCAAAAACGCACCTTTATTTGATACAAATGCAAAAATTATTTTATCTTCTTTATGGTGAAATAGTGACTTTTGTGGAGAGATTCTATTCTGTCCTTGTTTAACTGTTTAATTCAACAAATTATTCATTCAAAAAGTGAAGCTTTAAACAGGGGCGGACTGGCCATTGAGGGCGAGAGCGGCATCTCTCCTTAGGCTCCTCACCCAAAAATAAACTTAAAGAAAAAACAATGAAAATTACAAAAAAAAACTTAATACGAGTATTTGATACATTCAAATTTATAACACAAGAGTCAAAGGGCCCAATACTCTAAGGTAGGGCCTAAGGACCACCAAGAGACAAATGTTTTTAACGTACTTAAAATATTCACAATTTGTTACCTAAATTATGTCCTTTAACCCCCATCCTTTATACTTGGGCCTTTAAAGGTCTAAAACTAGGGCCTCAAAGGGCCCTTAACATACTTGATCAGGTCACTTGAGCGGTACAAAAGGGCACTAAGGATTAAATATAAAATAGTTTAGTTAAAAATTGTATTCAAATAAATAAACGTAAGTTTCACTTAAGTTTAATTTATACTTACTTATTGATTTTTTAATTAAATTTATTTGAATAAAATAATATAATTTGATTAAATGTTATTAAATTAAATTAAGCTTCCTATAATCATTATTACAACTCTAGTTAAAAGTAGATCTCTAAGAAATATTATAGGGCCCCTCCCCATTGGGCCCCTTGAGATGTAAGTTTGGACCCTTATAGGCCCAACACTCCTCGGTCCTTTTTGGCTCAGTCCACACTGGCTTTAAATACAAGAAATAGTTACCCGTGTATCAATAAGTGTGTTATAATACGAAAATGAAAAATCTAATCCAATATGGCTTAGACCAAAATGACAGAAAAATAGTAGTAGCCCATAAAAGGAGTTTTTTGGCATTTTTACGCACTAATTCGCAATTTAATATATATCTTATATTTACGAAAAAAATTAACTATTTTCGAACAAATGTCACACCCTTTTTAATTTAATAAATCAAGTCACATTTAATACTTTCTTATACGACGGTTCAACAATATATTCCGACTTACTCTTATGAAAAATACTTTTCCAATAGGAAGAATATTGGAAAAACTAAAAATTCCAACAACGTATCTTAATTCTGTGCTCTGTGATATAGTGATACTGGTACACAACTTGAATAAAGAATAAAAACCAAGAGAAATATCATTCTCAATAAAATGTTATATTTGTTCGGAGAAAGATTTATAGGAATTAACTTTTTATCTTATGTGAATAGTTTTAAAGGTAGGTATCATACTTGGAGGTAAAGTGCTTGTGATAAGTCCTCGTTGTTTCATATCTGAAACTTTTAGCTACAAAGATATATTTAATATTA
>JACMZG010001914.1:36403896-36611396 GCA_018340805.1 Microvelia longipes
AGTGTCTGTCTTAAACAATTGTAAGACCTTTTCACTGGTTTCCATCGTGATACCTATCAGTCTAAGTGTGCACGTTTGAGTGTGTCGGTCACGCATAATTCCCGCTGTGTTCGTTCTAGAAAGATGAAACTTGGCATAGTAAGAACTCAAACTTAAGGGCTAGTTGTGCTGCACAAAAAAATAAAATTCTCGAACCTTCTTAACATAATTTCCTACCATAATAAAATGTAAAGTTGGAAAAATCGAAATGTTGTCACAAATGATTTATCTGCTGTAATACCATCCATAGGTTTGATTAACCTTAATAATTTGATTCAAGTTGGTTAGTTAGTGCAAGTTACCCAGTGCAGCCGATGGTGCACTGGGTCACCCACCTAACACGTGAGGTAAGCGATGTGAAGTCCTCAGTAGTGAGGAAAATTCACAAGGTCAGCAAAAATCAGTTTTTGCTGATTTAATCAATATTTTCTGCTGTTAGTTTCAAACCGCGATGCTAAAAACTTGTTTTCGGAGCAAGATAACGATGAATCTGGCAGTGAACGCATTGGATTTGGCATTTAAAGTCTTATTGAATGAGTAAGAATGTGGACGGCTTGTGTTGTGCTTTACCAAGAAATCTGTGCAGTCTCCTCACTACATCGAGGATTCCGTTAAACACGAACTACACAAAAAAAATATAGATCGGTACTCTTTAAAGAACTTTACCGCGGTAAAACAAGTCCTCCAGCTAAAAAAGAAACCGAATAAAAATGTGATGAGAGACCGAAAAAAAGAAGACATTAACAAGGGTAAAGCACCAGACCTCGGGGTCAAGACACTCGAAAAGCAGAAACACACCGGCAGAGATGGGGGGATAAAAGATAGTTTTAACTGTGCTAAAAGAGGCCCTAAGGGATATCTAATTAGTGACGGTCCGGGACGGCATCATCCCCACTCCATCCATCCACCCCGGTATAACATGTTGAGGTAGGGTATGGAACGAGTCCAGTATTTTGTTACCTTACTCGTCTCATTCACCTGATGTTCTGTAATGTACCCCGGCCATGTAATTTTCATTGAAACCTTTCATATCTCTTACTACGCTACTCCATTCACAATTCTTCTTTCATAAATTATACTCTCCTTAACATTATTTACTTAATTTTATGCAAAAATATGATCTTGTAATAAATGTATCACTTCAAATCGTTACTTTTTTCCATTAATTTTATCGCAATCTCAAAAAAATCAATACTTTGTCTTTAACCCTTTATTAATTGAAAAAGCGTTGAAAATTCCCTTTAAATTAATAATTTGCAAAATATATAATACCAACTTAATATATAATAATAACTTAAGAGCTTTTGAACTATCACAAATTGAAAAAAAAACCTACGCAAAAGCTTTTCAAAAAATTATTTTCAATAAATTTTATTCAAAGGACTGAAGTCCTCATTAATTATTTTATTATAAATTATTTTTTTAATTTATTAAAAATAAATTATTTTTATTTATTATTTTATAATAAATATAAAATAATAAAGAGCTGTAAATCGTGTTAATTTTCTCTAAAAAAACTTAAAAAAGACACACCCAATTCAAAGGTTGTAGTGAAGTATATAAGTAAGTCTTGAATTAAAGAATAAAACCTATTATTAAATTTAAAAAAAAAAACCGAATCACCTTTTATGCGCCATATCTGATGAAAATTCGCTAAAAACGATTATTTCAAAAGATTTGACTTGAAGGATAAAGTTGATTTAAAGGTGAATTTTACATTTCTGTTATCTCTATTAAACAACAGCAAGAGCTTGTTAAATTTAATGTATATTGTATATTTAATGGAATAATGAAGACGTTTAATTATTACGAAAGCTGGAATTTAAAATTTTATGACCCATATAGCATAAAATTAAACGTGATAAAAACCTAATATTAAAGGAAAACATGACGACTGAGGTAACGTGCTAAGTAACGCTCATCACCTTTATTTTGGAAAACTATAAAAAACTTTTTCCCCAGACGGTGTATAATGTAAAGTTTATTCACTAGTTTTTAGGGAGTAAAGAAGCACTTTTCACTCCCTTTGGAGTAAATTAACCTATTATTGGGTTATTAGAGCAAATTACATAATTTTTTAGGGAAGTGGTATACTCTAAATTTATACAGGTGACCGATCAATTTTTGTAATTTTCCCGAGGGAAGCCCCCCCAAAATTTATAAGGGGGAACTAACCCAAAAAACATTTTTTATTGGCTCAAAATCCGTTTCAGGTCAAAAGAAGTTGTTTGGAGCAAAGAAAAACTTTTTTGGTGGCCACCCCCCTAAATTTGTAAGAGGGTCCGACCCGAAAAAAACCCTTTCGGGTCAACGTCTGGAGATAAAATCTTGTATGCACCTTGGTGGTAAAATGCTGTTTCCCTCCTCGCAATTACCTCATAAACTCCAACGTTATGAGGTAGGAGTTACGCAATTACCAGCTATAATCCCCTCGTTAATAGTCATAACTCCTTCGGCTTCGCCTCGGGAATTAAAAAATTTGATTCCCTCGGCTTCCGCCTTAGGAACCAACTAACTGCTCAGGCAAATAATAGCATTCTTTACTCCCCTGGTGCATAAATAACTATCACAAAGCTTACGAGATCAACTTATTTATTGTTTCATCACAAGACATAATAAACTATAAAAATTCACTTATCATAGTTTCTACGATTACCAAACATGATTCGATCCACTTACAAATCACTCTACTCCGCCCTTTATAGGATCGAGAGCTTTCGAATTAATCATACCAGTATTAATAGCAGCCTACAAATCACTCTACTCCACCTTTTATAGGAGCGAGAGCTTTCGAATTAATCATACCAGTATTAATAGCAGCCTACAAATCACTCCTGTCCACCCTTTATAGAAGCGAAGGCTTTCGAATTAATCATACCAGTATTAATAGCAGCCTACAAATCACTCTAGTCCACCCTTTATAGAAGCGAAGGCTTTCGAATTAATCATACCAGTATTAATAGCAGCCTACAAATCACTCTAGTTCCTCGAAATTACAATACCAGTTTTATAGTCTTTATAGGAGCGAGAGCTTTCGAATTTAATCATACCAGTATTAATAGCAGCTCAAATTACCTACTCCGCCCTTTATAGAGCGAGAGCTTTCAAATTAATCATACCAGTATTAATAGCAGCCTTCAAATTACTTTACTCCGCCCTTTATAGGAGCGAGAGCTTTCAAATTAATCATACCTTTAGAATTAATCATACCAGTATTAATAGCAGCCTTCAAATTACTTTACTCCGCCCTTTATAGGAGCGAGAGCTTTCAAATTAATCATACCAGTATTAATAGCAGCCTTCAAATTACTTACTCCCCCTTTTAGGAGGAGAGCTTTCAAATTAATCATACAGTATTAATAGCAGCTTCAAATTACTTTACTCCGCCTTTATAGGAGCGAGAGCTTTCAAATTAATCATACCAGTATTAATAACAGCCTACAAATCACTCTACTCCACCCTTAATAGGAGCAAAAGCTTTAGAATTAATCTTACCAGTATTAATAGTAGCCTTCGAGAAACTATACCCTATCTTTCAAGGAGCGACAACTTTTGAATTAATTATTCGAGTCTTAATAGCTTATCTTTAAATTACAATACCCTAATTTTTTAATTCAGCAACAGCTATTGAATTAATCCTTTAAGTTAGCAGCCTTAAATGAATTAACCATTAAATGAATTAGCCTTGAATTAACCATTTAATAGCAGCCTTTAAAATAATACGGTCAGCTCTCAAAAGCATTGAAACAACGAAGTCCAGTTTTTTATTAAGCTTCCTCATCAGAGAAAGCATAATCAATTTATGACATAGTTTTTATTATGTCCTAACTCAACAGCGCAGTCCTTTAAATTATTGATTGATCCTTTAAATTATTGATATTTAGCTCACTATGAAAGCATTTAATGAATATATTTTGGTCTCAAAAGAAGATTTTACTTTAAACAATGTACCTTTTAAAATCAGCTTCAAATTAATCTATTTTTAACATTTAATTTAATATAATCCAATCTCAACAGCATAAGCTATCGAATAGACAAATTTCGCTCAATAGGATAGCCTAAATATTTTTTAAAGGTATAATTATAAATATAGTTTCAAAATTGTTCGTATCTATAAAAAAAGAGAGACGTAAAATTAGAATTGTATTAAACAAAAAAAAACTTTTGAGATTTATGCATCAATAAAAGTAAATTTCATAGTAAAACTTTTGAGACTTATTTAAATGCGCAGGCGTTAAGTCCTAACTGGCAAATTATCCTATAATTCTATTCTCACCCTTCACAAGTTGAATATATTACCGTGTAAAAATTTAAAAAATAAAGATAAAAAAACTTGTTGGTATGATATTGTAGTTTATAGAGTCTGAGTTATAAAATGCATTAGATGCAGTGATAGGGGTCAAATAGAAGGTACTTTGGTAAAGATCGTCAGGTAAAAAGAAAATAAAAAAGTTCAATAACGCGTAGGTGGAACACGTTGGGGGTTCCTGGCTCGAGTTTTAGCGCTTCTAACCCTTTTTTAAACACTTTTTTAGATAAAATCCAATAAACATCTTATATAATCTTATAATTAGAACTAACTTGATATAATTTCAATAAGAGGCGTACAAATTGATTATGCTTCATGCTTGATTTAGTGGGAATAAATTTAATTGTTGTATACTTAAAAGGGTATACTACTTAAAATTCAAAAATAATAATTTTTCCTAAAACATAATTCAATTAAATGATGAATTTCATATAAAACTGTTGAGACTGTCTTGTAAATCGTCTTGTAATTAGTAAAGAGACAGTTAGTGTATAAAGGTCAAACTTTTTTAGACCAAGTCTGATACAAAGGTCTCCATGCGGGCGAAGTTTCTTCAAAATGGATGCTTCCGTGCCTAGCTATCTATTTCTGGTATAATTTTTCAGTTTATGCATGTCAGATCATTCAATTTTTCTGTATCTTTACAAATAAAATGCCCTTAGAGCCTTTCAAAGATGAACTTAAACATAGCTTTAAATTAGGTGCCAATTTTCGCAGGGTGAGCATACGCGCGTTTCTTTTTATAAAATGTATAAAAATTTAATAACGCAAACTAAAATAGTAACTGAAAACTTAAGCAAAAAATAGATAGTTAGAAAGGAAGCATGAATTTAAAAGAAATTATTTCGGCATGCGAACATTTGCTCTAGAATCATTTCTTAGTTTTAGATGTGATCAATTTTAGAGAATTTTCGAAGAAAAAATGAGCTTATGAGATAAGGATAATAGAGTGGGTTGGTGGGTTCCAAACCACCACACGGGTGGTGGGTTGGATTTGTATGAAGGGAGGAACCACAAGATTTTTGTTGTTTATAGACATTTCTATAGAACACGATAACTTTCAAACAATTTCTCGGATTGAAATGAAACTTAGAACAAAAATCAACCTTGTTAATATCCCGAACTCTATTGATTATGAAATATTTGTGACGTCAATAACCCACAATAATTACCTCACAAACATTGCAAAAAAACACAAATCTTTAAAAAGTGTTTAGATCGGGCTGAAAGTTCTTACACATGTTCTACAATGTATATAAGCATACATCAGTATTAATTCCGGTTTTATTTATTGACATATGTAACATAATGTGAACAAATCATGATTTTACTTTTTTCCTTATTTATACCGTAGGTATATAGGAAAAGCAGGAACCGGGATTTCACCGGAATTATCCGTTTAAGATATTTTTAAGACCTGAGTAGTTCCCACAAAGTTGTCTGTCTGTAAAAGTGTGTGTATGTGTGAATATGTGTGTGTGTCCGTTATCATCGTAGCTCCCAGTGTATTTATGCTACAGAGTTAAAACATTGTATAAAAATCAGTCACTAGCTATAGTTGTGCTATCCGGAAGAAACATTTCATCTCATTATCAGCATTAGTTTAATATTTATAGAATGACGTGTAGACATTTTTTTAAAAGTTTGTAAAAAATTGGAAATAATCCGTTTAAGTTAAAGTTCGGTACAAAAATATACCTCTATGCATTAAATAAGCACACTAAGTTTCGTATCAATGCGACAAGTACATCCATGATTTTTTATGGAGTTAAGCTACAATAAGCGTGTTCAGTGACTGGATAGGTGCTTGGGAATGAAACGGATTTCCTATGGTATATTCTGAGGTCGTGCGAATCGAGTCCTAAGTAGGGAGGATGAGCGTAGCGAATCCGATATGATGAGGAAAAGTTCCGAGGTACCTCGTACCCGATTTTTTTATTAATTAATTTGAAAATTCGCTTATAGTGTGGCAGTATGCCACTTATATATAAACTAGTAAATTGACGAAATGACACAGGACAACAACCCTGAGGCCGCGGAGCGGCTACAGAAAAGCGCGAGGGACGCAAAGCGGCTCCAAAGGCCGACGCCGCGAAGCAGCCAAGAGGCCAAAACTTTTTTAAAGAAAATACGAGCTTATAAAGCCATGGTATAGAAATATTGCTTATCAAATGCTTATCATATCAGTGGTATAAACAAACGCAGAGTATCTACATCCTTGACCTATGCAGTCTAGCTCTACGTAATAACGTCTGTCTTAGAATACTTTAATCTTAGTCAGTCATGTTGCAGTTATAGAAATAAAATAAACTGAATTCATTCAAAATAATTGGGTTGAGATATAAGGAGATTAAAACAGTTATTTATTAGACATCAAGTTAAAAACTAAGATCGAGTGTTAAAACATTTCATCCGCATAATTATATATAATTATGCGGATGAAACCTAATTATAATGCATCTAATTATAATTAAATGCATTTTTTAAAAAATGGGAACGCAGTATCTCGGAACTTTATACCTCCTCACTACATCGGATTTGCATCGTCATCAGAACATAAAAATCCCCATATTCATACTGCGATACGTATTCTGACTCGCTTCGCAAGCCCTCAGATAACGAAAATATGAATTTTATTCCCAGCGGTCACCCATCTAAATATTCACCTCGCTCAATGCTGCTTAACTTTTTCTTATTATTGAACAAAACCTAATTTATATATGCGTCATATTAAAACAAAACTTAGTAGCAAATTTGCAATATATATTACATATCCTAATAATTTAAATCCTTAGTTCAGCCGAGAGGTTAAAACCGAGGAAAATATAGAACTTGGTTCATGAATAATGTCGTTTATACATAAGTCAGGATTGTAAATTTAACAGACATGTCAATTGAAATCTGAATTCAACTGAAATTTCACTGAATTTCATGATCTTACTTTTAATGTAATATGATATAATATTGTCATATTGATATGTTGTAACTTTTTTTACACACACACACACAAATATATATATAAATATATATATATATATATATATATATATATATATATATATATATATATATATATATATATATATATATATATATATATATCCTGTATTTAATACAGGGAAATATGGTCCTAGAGTTATGAAAATGTTCTCTACTCACAGCAAATTCAAATTTACCATAATTATTTTATTAACGATTACTATATTATTATTATTATTATTATTAATATAGTAATATAGCTATTTTTGGTAACTTGGTAAATTGCTTATTTTGGAAACTGTAACTTTTAAACATTTCATACTAATATCACCATATTCAGATTTATTTTCACTAAACTTTGGACATATATCATAGATAGATAGATATAGATAGACATTTGTCGTTTTGAACAAGAACCTATAATAAATGTCAAGCAAGAGTTGAAACATTACTAATGTATGGTGATTTTCCTACAACTGTATTAAATAATAATAATATTGTTGTATAACAATACAACGATATGCTCTAATTTAAATTTTTACCATGTTTGGGCAATAGTTATTAAAATAATAATGGTAAATTCGAATTCGCAAGAATTAAGTTGCCAGGGGTAGAAACTACTTTCAAAAGTCTAGGATTATTTTCCCTTAATTTTAGGACTTAACATTGCATATAAATAAATAAATAATATATATATATATATATAATATATATATATATATATTATATATATATATATATATATATATATATATATATAATATATATATATATATATATATATAATATATATGTTTATATTATTATAGAGTACTATAGCATATGGCGAGATACTGGGGAGATTACGGAGCATATATATATATATATATATATATATATATATATATATATATTATATATAATATATAATATATATATATTATATAATATATATATATATATATATATATAGTGTTTATATTATTATAGAGTACTATAGCATATGGCGAGATACTGGGGAGATTACGGAGCCTATTCTTTGATTGTTACTATTGAGAATTTAATTTTAATTTAAGCTATGTTGAATGAGAGGCAGTTGAATACACGATTTGGTAAGCTAAAGCCATAACACTAGTACGTACTGCGGTTTAGTCTATCTTACATTTTGAAGGAGTTGTTTGTGAAGAATGTGGTAACAGCAAAAGCAAGGAATATGTATAAAAGTAAATTTTTGGTATCAGTCTACTGTTTTAAATTAGTGCTTTAATTTCTAGAAACAGAAATAAAAATTAGAAAACGAAAAAGCGAAACAAATTAATATCTTGGTACTTTTTCTCACAACTTTGAACTCGTTTCGATCGTCATCAGAATTTTATGATTATCCAAAATTTAAGTAATATTACTTTACTCGCTACGCTCGTAGTAAAATGGTAATCCAAAATCTAGGGTATTATGACTACGAACGCGATTCGCTCGCCTCAGAAAGTCATGATTGTCCAAAGCCTAAGGTATAATTTCGGTTTCACTGTGCTCGACTTCAGAATAAAGTTGTTAATCAGGGTAATATAGCATCGGAATCGCTTCGCTCGTCCTCAGGATTCCATGTTTATTCAAAGTGTAAGGTGTTTTGACTTCGGACCCGCTTCGTTCGTCATCAGAAAGTTATAATTATTTGAAGTTTAAAGTATTGTGTTTTTAGACTAGCTTCGCTAATCCTCAGAATGCATTATTGGATGACTTGGGTGTAATACTGTTAGTTTAAATAAGCTAAGAAAATTAATACAAATGCATTCTATCAAATAATACGCGTAATACTTTTAAATAGTATTCACGATTGCATTTAAGATCTGTGATCATACTTGGCATCCTTAGGTTTCTTTAGTATAGTTTTTTTACGAGAATATAAGCTTTATATTTTATCGCATGATTTGCTAACACAGTAAAACATCATGATTTTAAGAGATTTAAACATTTCTTATAATTTTAAGTGTCGTCCTAATAAATATATATGTTCGCCAATAACTTACAAATTAAAAGTTGAAAAGCAATAGGTTATTCACTAATAATGCATATAAGTTTCGCTAACTTTTTTATCTAATAAAAAATTAAATACAAATGTATATATTTCTCCTTTCTGATATAAAAGAATGAAGCTATCATACATATTTATTTCAATAATTTTACTTTAGTTTAAACCCTACAAGTGGGCCAGTCTCAACCCAGGCAATTTAATTAAAACATTGGATTATGGTGAATAGTTCTTTTCATATTAACTAAAAAAATTAAAATATTTATAAATTTATTTTCATGACATTTTTACAGTTTAATTCTTGAAATTTAAAACAAAGATTACCTCTAGTTTAGGTTCACTGACATCAGAGGTTTTGTTAATTTGAAATTAATTATATTAATTTATCATCTCTTATTTATCATTTTACATTATTTTTTCTCCTGATTCAATAAATTTCTTATGTAAGGATATAAAAACTCTTAGGTAAGAATTGTTTTTGTTCTTATTACTTACAAGAAATTTTATTTATTAATTTATTTTTAGTATTTGTTTAAATTAATATTTTTCTTATTAATTTTTTTGTAATACATTGTTTTTTGTAATACTCTTTTTTCATGGATAATTTTTGAGTTTATAACTTTTAAATAAATAATAATAATAAATATAAAATAATAAATAGATAAATATAAAAAATAATAAATAATTTTAAATAAATTAATGTTTTGATAAATTGCAATTTTTATATTTTATTTGTTTACTGGCTCTTATCCATTTATTAATTTTTATTTGCTACTTAAGCTATATAATTAAGAACATGTTCTAGATTTTAATTTTAATGAATAATTTTATTATGTTCTAGTGTGTAAAAGAGTGCGTTAACAATGGATGGAAAGACAAACCAGGGAATTGCCCTAAAGAAGCAGAACCTCACACCTTAGCTTGCATACAGGAATGTACGAGCGATCGGCAATGTCATGGCGTAGATAAGTGCTGTCCACATTCATGTGGTATTACGTGTAAACCACCTTTTGACTTGCTAACCATGAAAGGTAATACCTAACCAGTAATGGGTGTAAAAGAACTGTCAATTAAGTTAACAAATTAAAAAGAAAAGATTTAAAGAAATAAAGAAAAATCAAAGTAGTCAACCTAAGCAAAACTGAACAACAGAAAATAAAGTGAACTAACTCTAGTCCCAGGATGACACCTTTCTTCCCCTCATAATATAATGGTGGCAAGGTTGAAGGTCTTTAATTACAAATAGTTTTAATAATAATTACATAAAACTAATACAAGATTATAGACCACATTATTTAAACAAGCTTAAAGTTATGAGGAATCAGAATAAATTTAAATCTCTTTATTGGTGGAAAGGTTTTTTACAAAAAAAATACACTAATTTATTAGTCTATGTTTGCATTCTAAACCAATCCCAACTCCCTGCTTATTATTTTACAAGGGGATCCACAAATACTTTGTTTTGACTCAATAACCAATTTAAAATTGAAATGGTTTTACATAAATATTTAGTTCTTACTATAAATTAGTCAATTGTTGACAACCATATTTTAAACATCTAATCCATAACCAATAAGACTAGAATCTAACACAGATTCATCTTTGGAAAACATTTTAAAGCAGCTAGAGAAAAAAAGTAATGTTAAAATATTTACATTTGATCCTGAATAAAATAATATAGTCCGAATTAGAATAGTGTAGTGTAGTATTTAGTATAGTGAAAATTTTGACAGCTACATAGGCCAATGAATTTCAAGAAAATCAAATTGTTTTAAATAGTTTTTGAAAACTTATATGAGTAAACATACTAATATTATCATATTAGTATTATATTGGTTTTTATATTGCTTAGTATTTAAAGTAATGATTGAAACTGTAGATGTTATTATGACTAGTTAACTTAAATCCAGACAGAAATCTCAAACAATTGATAAAATAATAATCCTAAAACCATAAATTTATAAATAAAAGTTCTAAAACTATGAAAACTAAGTTTTTCAGAGTTTTAACTGGGATTTATACATTCTCTTTATTATACTTGAGGATGCATCATATAAATGTTTGGGCTGTGGTGGATTCTTATTTTATCTGACAGTGTATATCATACATTCAAATATCACTAAACAAGATCATATAATAATCGGAAGTTTTATGTCACAAAATTATTAATATGGGATAATAAAGAAACAGATTCAAACCAATTATCCAGAAAAATAGTTAGTTATGAGCTTAAACCAACCAATAGAACTGACTTATAATTTAAACAAACTAAATAGTTTGGATCTATTTCTGTGATGCATACAGGGCATGAAAAATTACTTTAACACGTATTTAAGTTGAAAGTGAATTAATTATGTTTTTCTCAGGTTTAAAGACCACAAAAGTATTAGTTTCAACAATATTATGTTAATAAAAAATAAAAACTTTTTATTAATAGATATAGATGAGGTACGTTGTAAAATTATAATCATTACACAGAATAATATAATTTTGATTGTACTCTGAATTCAGAGTATAATGACAAGATGAATATTTAAAGTATCTTGTTTGTTTCTGTTTAAGGTTTACCAGAAGTACCATCTGACATAAGAATAACAGAAAGGAAAAAAAGCAATGTAGTAGTTATAACATGGTTACCAAGCAATACAGATGGGATTAGGACACTATATCTAGTTCAAGAACGACACACTCCAGGTCAGGTCGGTATAAATAAGTACCATTAATTTCTATTATTTTATTGTTTATTAAAATTATTTGACTAAGTGGCTATTTGCGTGTGGTCTCATTTGCTCATAGCTAATTTGAAGGGTACTAAGGTTGCAATTTTAAAGGATTAGTTAATAAGAAACGCCTGCTAAATCTTTAGTTAGACTAAACAACAATACACACATGCTGTTTTTAAGTAGGAGAGTAATTTCTAAAGAACTTTTTTTTAAACAAGTTCTTTTTTGGCACAAGTATATAATATTTATTTGCGGAAACCGAAGCCATATTTGAGTTATTGATTTGGGGGTAATTTGTACCTTTCTATTTTTATTTTATTTATTTATTTTGTCATGAATTTTTAAGGAACTTATATAAAAGGGAAAGGATCATAACCATACTATTTGTATATTGGTGTAATTTATACTTCTATTATATTATGTATCATACCTTCCCAAAGTAAAATACGGGCCTTCGGCCCGTAGCCGCTACGCGGCCGGGGGGCCTCCCTGTGGCCGCTTCGCGGCCACATTGTTGTTGTTTTGTATGATGTGTTGTTTCATTATTGTTCTTGTTACATGGCATTTTGCCATGTACCTAGCGAATTTTCACAGCCTCTCCACACAGGCCCGCTTCGCGGGCCTGAGAGGCTTTCTCACAAATTTGATTTTACTAATTAAGATTTTATTAATACTCTATTATTAATAGTATGCTATAATATTAAAACTAACAAGCATTATAAACAAAAATATATTCATGATTTTTGTTTTTAAATAAAAATACCGTTTCCGTCACTTAGGATCATAGATAAACAATATTAACATAGATGGCTCACTCAAAGATTTAAAAAAAATATCTGATGGGATGCAGGAGGCTCAAGTAGTACAGTCTAGTAGTGACAGCGTGAAACTGTCACATATTTTTTTACATAGATCTTTGTTTACTTTTATTTTATTTTACTAAACGATTGGCAATTTTTGTTTTTAAAAAAATTACTACAGCACAATCTAGTAGAGAATAGAGCAAATATATTTTTACTACTAGCGCTATTCAAGACTCTAGTGATGAGACCCCCAACTACAATCATAAACACAAACTTGTCAATTGAGTGTTCCTACTACACTCGGGAGTGAACCATCTATCTTAGGATTGTCTGATTGAGCTGAAACCGGTCGCAATCGTTTTAGA
This sequence comes from Microvelia longipes, assembly GCA_018340805.1. NCBI lineage: Eukaryota > Metazoa > Arthropoda > Insecta > Hemiptera > Veliidae > Microvelia > Microvelia longipes. Next base: position 36,417,123 of record JACMZG010001914.1, read on the forward strand.
ATGACTTCGACCATATAAAGACTACTTAGACTACTAGTTCTTCCGCTTTACGGGCCTGCTTTGTTCGGCGTGGTTTAGTGGAAGCCATTTTTGTCCTGTCTCTCTGGGACAGCAGGCTTACCAGGATGAAGCAAGAGGTAGAGGTCCATCTTTTATACTATATCCCCATCCTCTAGCACTACTAACCCCAACAGATATCGTACAAGTCTTTGACCTGGACGTATACATATATACAAGATTATATATATATGTATACCGATTGCGCCATTTGTGATGGTTCGATTGAGCTGAAATCGGTCTTAATCGATTCAGCTAGCCGTCTACCTACACACGAAATACCTTGTTTTAAAGCCATTTCAAGTTTCAAAAATTTTTTTTTTTCATGACGTCATATTTTTGATTGATTACGTCATAATGTTTTTATAAACAATAGGCCTCGTAACCTCCTCAACATCTCGCGATTTGCAAAGTTTTGTTTCAATTTGAGAACGCCTTCGAGAGTTATCGTTCGCCATACGAAAGGGTAGAAACTCTTACATACATATATTATATATTATATATATATATATAATATATATATATATATATTATATAATATATATATATATATATATATATATATATTATATATATATATATATATTATATATATATATATATATATATATATATATATATATATATATAACTTTTTTCGGACATATATTTTTGTTATCAGGAAGCCAATAGGAACCGATTCCACTCACTCCCACCCTCAACTTCCGTCATCCGAACAACCTCATAAGCGTCATTTTCATTATGAAAATTCGCTAAAACTATCCCCAACCCCTATCATTACTCCTTTGGGCACTTATAACACTAATTCCTCTTTCTTATTGTCAGGTTATAAACATGTGGACTCAAATTTTAATTCTTTATCAATGTGTTAATTGCACGTATTTAATGGTATTCTTACCTTGTTTGATATTTAAAAAATAATAAATCTTTTATCATTCTTTTTGTTCCCTTTATCCATAATAATGTATTTAAAAAAAACTATAGGGAATACATATAAAAAACACACTCCTTCCTCCATATACTAAACTATATTTCGCCCCCTAGTCATCGGGGCATATTCATGTAATGTAATTAAGGTTGTAAATTAAACTTAGAAATCAGAGACTTTAATGACGACGGAGAATATTACTCTCTGATTTCTAAGTTTAATTTACAACCTTAATTTCATTACATGAATATGCCCTGATGACTAGGGGGCGAAATATAGTTTAGTATATGGAGTAAGGAGTGTGTTTTTTATATGTATTCCCTAGAGTGTCTTTTAAATACATTATAAATCTTTTAAAAAAGTAGTACTATTAAAGTATCTTGGCATTAAGCGTGTAAGTTATTAAATATTAAAAATTGTTTTTCCGGTATTTTTGGACCTAGTGTCGGTAAACGTCCTAGGACCTCAATTTTCCTTGTAAAACAGTGGCGACACGATTTTGGCTAGAGATGATCACAAATCAATTTCAATCACAAATATAGTATTTAACAGATAATGGTATTCCTGTGCAATTGATTCAATCCGGTTCTTGCACTGTATTTGTTTAGTTAATTGAGTTAGATGATGTCAAATGGGATGAAGGTTCACTCAGGTTATGAGGAAGTTAAAAACAAAAAAAAAGTTTAATTAAATTGTGATTTCTTTGCAGAATAACAAAATTTCACTAAAAAAATCAATAAGTTAGCTGATGAAAAACTGTATTATTTAAGTGAAATGATAGTTTGCCAAGAAAGTTATATGTTGAATATGATTGCCTCTCAAAGTGAATACAAGGATACTGAATAAAAGGGATGACGGGATAAGGAATTTCTCTGATTCCATGGACGTTGTTTAAAATATAGAAATAGGAGAAAATTTACCTTCCCATAGTTATAGCATCAAAAGGTGCAAAACGCAGGTTATGTAAGAAGGATAAGTCAAGTTAGATCCTTAACTTTTTTCTTTGCTTGTAAACAAAACAATAGGAAACCATCATAGTTTTTTCACTAAATTTAAAACCAGCACAGATAATGTAATGATAGTAAGAATGCCTACTTCATACCAACCATGGGCAGATTGTTTTTGATATGTGATTTGTGATGGATACTTCTATTTTTTTTTTGTTCTCAATGGGGTCACTTTGTAATATGGCAAATTGACTTGAGTGTCATCAAGCTATGATATTTATTAAGAGTTATATCAAGACATCATTATGTTATTCATGATCCTTGGGTACATAAGGCGTATCGGAGGAGTTCAACCTTGTTGTACAACTGAATTCCTTCCATGCAGTAGTATTTAAGTAGTATATGATCCGCGGATTTAGTACGCAGTGTGAACGTAGTAATTGTATTTCTATTAGATGTCAAAGAGTCAACAAAGTATACAAATATTACTATGTTTAGATTCAGGGTTTGGCAGGGAGTTCAACCCCTTAGCGGATTGAACCCCCCCCCCCCCAGTTATCGTGTGAACAGGATTAAACTCATGTTTTATCGGAGTAGAGTTTTAACTATAGGTTAAACAGTACTGTTTAACTATAAAAAACTAATACCGTGTGAACAGTTGGTGTTGAACCCCCAGCCAAATCCCACTTGTGAACAAAGTAAATATAAAGACAAAACTTTACCTTTACTTCACCCGGCATTACTTCACCTTCAAAAGCATCAGATAATACGCTACCGATACAGAGTAATTATTATCAAACTATGCAATAATCCAAACCAAAAATAAAAAAAATTGAACACCTTATTTGTTACAATTTCTCTAAACTTTCTGATTTAAACAATATGAACAAAATAAAATGAGACAAAATGAATATACTACAAAACGTCATTGAACGAAACACGTTTGAATAAACGAACACAACCTACTTGTTTCTTTCTTCTTTGTTTTCTTCTTCTTTTTTAATATGTGGGACCCTAACAGTCTCAGTATGATCTTTAATTTTGTTTAATTTGGGTAAATTTGAGTTAATAAGTAAACTGAAAACGATTTTTCTCGCTTTGAAAGAGATAAATGACAAGAAAAGTTAACAGTTTTTCCCTTTTGACACCCTATTTTACACGTTCGCTTAAAGCAAGTATGTTAACTTGGGACAAGGACCATGGGCCATTACCATAAAATTTAAAAAATACGTTATCCAAAAATTCTCGATATATTTGGTGTCTATAAATAATTTCGTTGCGAGAGTTTTTACGAGAGATTTATAGGGTTGTCCTATTTCTTTCGGTATCTCTTGAGGTACCGATATAAATTTCACAGAGAGCAAATTGAATAGTTTTGTTTTATTTTGCTACTGTTTTGTCAGCATTTTCATGTATCTCATATTTATAATATGATGTAAATGTGGGTAGTAACTATATTATTGCATACTAAAATCATAAATATATATTACTAGAGATAAAAAACCAAAATTACGGTCGTTGAAAATTAAATTTCGAGTAGGGTGTCGTTTTCTATGTTTTTTGGGCGTCTGAGTTGAATACCAGTGGTCCGGAGTCAATACGACCACTCAAACTCAGGGTACCTGGGTTCAAATCCTGGAAGGGTCGACAATTTTTTATCGTTTTTTTTTATTTAAGTTTACAACTAGAAAATAATTCTGACGCGGTGGTCCGCATGTCGGGCGAATTTCCTCATGGTCTGGTAAACTTGTTGTAACCTCCTCTACAAGTTTGTAAAGGTCATAACTACGGTATCTAATTCTTCTATTGCTTCTTTAACTTGCGGTAAATATAACCTTTTAGCGAATTTCCTTTGGAAATTCGGCTAATGGGATAGGCGTCATGGCGGAATTCGAACCTCAGACCACGACACAAATCCGTTTCAGAGGTCCCTAATGACGAAAAATACATTTCGCGAGACTTTATATATATATATATATAATAATATATATATTATATATTATATATATATATATACATTATATTATATATATATTATATATATATTATATATATATATATATATATATATATATATATATAATATATATATATATATATTATATATATATATATATATATATATATATATATATATATATATATTATGTATGTATGTATATTATATATATGTATTTCTAAAACTTTCTTGTAAACACTCTATCTTTCGAACAGATTAATATTTTATAACCAAACTTGGTACAAAAATCAACCTTTGGGAGGACACGAACCCTATTGAAAACCAGGTTTTTGTGACGTCATTAACCTGGTTTGCTAATATTAACTAAAAACCATTGTAAATTACCAAAAACCAAAATTTATGTCAATAAAAAATAAATTTTGAGTAGGGTGTCGTTTTTTATGTAATTTTGGGCGCTGAATCGAATAAAACCGGTCCGAAGTTGATACGACTACTTTAAGTTACCAAAAAGTCGAAAAAACCACAAAAATTATAGAAAACCAAAATTACGGTCGTTGAAAATTAAATTTCGAGTAGGGTGTCGTTTTTAATGTTTTTAAGCCTCTGAGTTGAATGCCAGTGGTCCGGAGTCAATACGACCACTTAAACTCAGGGTACCTGGGTTCACATTCTGGAAGCGTCTATAATTTTTTATCGTTTTTTTTTATTTAATTTAAGTTTACAACTAGAAAATAATTCTGGCGCGGTGGTCCGCATGTCGGGCGAATTTCCTCATGGTCTGGTAAACTTGTTGTAACCTCCTCTACAAGTTTGTAAAGGTCATAACTAAATAATCGTTTTCAGTTTTTTTGTCGGGACGCTGTACATGTTGGTGTTTAGTTTCATACCATAATCATTCTTTTATGTACTATTATTATTATTAATGATTGGGGTTGGAGTCGAGGATAGATCCCATTTGCACTGCGACAGGAAGTCGATTGTACAATCCCCTCAATTGGTCCAGGTCAGAATAATCCATTTCCTCGGATGGTCTAGGATCTTTTTGACCAGTGATTCATTGGTAGAGTCAAACTTAGTGAGAGTGCTGCTACCAAAGTTGGAGAACCTTTGAAAGGATTGGGCTTCACATCTCAGAAGTATGTGAGAGGCAGTTTCGGTTTTCGATTCACAAAGCCTACACACTGGGTTATCTTTAAAGATACCAATGGTATGGAGATGTTTTCAGAGGTGACAGTGACCTGTCAGTAGTCCAGTTACTGTTTTAAAGGTCTTTTATATAAGTTACTGTAATTTTATACTGTTCATTTGATTAATGTAATAATCGAAGGTGTTCAAGTTACTTTTTCTAAATATCAAAATTCAATCGATTAGACGTCTCTAGTAAAAATATCTCCATGACTAAAATAATAAAAGAATTATCATTCTATTTTGTAAAATATCCATTAATGGCGACTGGTAAATGATACTTGCTTAAAAGCTAAGTGCAATAGCAGGGTAAAGCATTCTTTGGATAAGAATTGAATTTAAATAAAATTATTTGCTAAGTGAAATAATAACTCTTGCTTATTATTTTTAGCCTAGATAACAAAAAACTGCACTTTTCCTAAACTCATAAAATGTCTACTGTCTGGGTTTATAACTTAATATTTTTCTTTGCTCGTAGATATATCGAGGAGAGACAATGGGTCCGTGGAAATTAGCTCACAGAGCTCCTAAATCTCGACCAAGAGCCAAACTAACACTGAAAAGAGGTAATTGGTATCAAATAAGGATTGCAGCTATTTCGACTAATGGAACTCGAGGATTTTCCCAACCGACACAGCAGTTTATACTATCTCAGGGTAAGATAAAAGATAAAGAAAATTTTCACCGGGATAAGAGAATAAAAGTTTAAATAAATAAAACATTTTCTTTTTTATTTTTCTGGGATAAGTTTAGATCTGTTAGTGGCAGTATTCGTGATTTTTTTTTTTCACTTTTCCTCATTAATATCAAATGTATATAGGAAAATTATTGAGTTTAAAAAAAATCAACAACCGGGATGTCACCTATATTACCCGTGTCATTGGATTTTAAGACCTTTTTTTTAATTCCGGAGGAAATAATTTCCTAGGTGCTTAGACCTAGTATATGGGTCCAATGTACCTGTTAAGACCTTTAGGGTGGTCTTCACAAAGTTGTCTGTCTGTATGTGTGTGTGCGCGTGTCTTATTATCATCGCAACTCCCAGTGTATTTATGCTAAAGAGTTAAAACTTTGTACGAAAATCATTCTATGGGCGTAGTTGTGCTGTCCGGAAAATAACTTTTTATGACGACACTAACCCCCATTATTGACTCAATAAAATTTTCAAAAATTTATAAATCTGATTAAGATTTGGCACGAATGTAGTCATTCATTTGTCATAAGACAAATATATGTACTAAGTTTCATCTCATTACCAGCATTAGTTAAATTTTAATTTTATTTTTTGTCTTTTTTTTAAAAAATTAAAAAAAAAACAATTGAGTTTAAATTCGGCACCAGTGTATTTTTTACGTAATCAAAGTACACTAAGTTTCGTTTTCAGTCAAGTATATCTATGGGTTTTGTTGCGGATCATAAAAGTTAAACTGCATCGAGCGTGATCAGTTCCTGGATGGGTAAACGCATTAAAAATCTGAAACTTGTTCTAAAGTTTATCTACAATGGTTCATCCCTTTCATTTTGTAAGAATAATAATTAACAAAAAATTCAAATAAACTATTATACTTTTAATTTACCTTTGGAAACCAACAATTTTCAAACTAGCAATAGTAATTTTTGATATTGATAATTTTTTTATTGAATTTGATTACTTTAGGTTCCAAAGTACTTAAAACTGGAGATTAAAGTAGCTTTAAAACATTAATGCTGCTTTTGATTATGAAAAGCTAAAATAGTGTACTTGAATCTAAAATAATATTTCCTTGTAATTTCGGCCCAATTTTCACAATGAAATGAGGTTAATTATTTGGTTAAGGTAATTATTGAAATTTACTTTTAGCGACATAATATACACTTTTAAGAAGCATTGTAACCGTTTTGCATCATTTCCATACAGTTTTTTTTATCCTTTAAAGATTTTGCTCTTTAAGACATTTTCCTCTATAGAAACCGATTATTTTACTAATAAAGCTTCTTTTTCTTGAATAAGATAAGTAAGAAACAAAAGAAGAAAATATTAGCAAAAATATATAAAAAGACAAAGAAATGGGGAGTATAACAAACAAAAGCTTTGCTAACTATAAAATACAAAATTGTGGCTTAGTACAGTTTTCCTAGTGTAATTTTTCGTTCTTTTATTTTAGTTATTTTCATAAAATTAAAACACATAATAGACAAAAATAATTCTTAAAACTGAATTAAAGATTTGTGACCTGCTGAAAAAATTATAATAATAATATTATATTCTCACATTATATTATAATGTGAGATAGAAAGGGTTCAGATTTAGAGGGATGCATGAAACAAAGGGCCAGGGCCCGCAGATGGGCCTGCAGAACAGGGCCCGCATCACGGCCCTTGTGCCTCTCCGGTGCCGCTTCGCAGGCATATTGTTGTCGTTTTGTTTCATAACTAGCTTTTGTAAGTGGGATATTGGCACAATATTAGTGAATTTTTATATGTATTAGTATAAAACCTTGATTTTTTTTACATAAAATTGTATATGTAAAGCTATAAAATCAATTAGTTTTGAAAATTAGAATTTCCAACGGAATTTCTGGAAAATCAATTCCGAAAACTTTGTTGGAAGTATTTAATTGTACTTGCTACGATTATTTATTCATATACAAATGAATATTTGCCATTTAATGTTGAATATTTAAGTTAGTTCTAGTTCAACCTTCTATCTATGTATGAACTCGGCGAAAAATTCCCAAAAAATGAAAGCTACTTATTTTATTCAACACCCCCAGCACCCAATCGTATGTATGACCCCCAGTGACTTTCATTCTTAGTGGTCATTTGTAAGCCATCTATTCTTGCTTTTTCTTTTATGTATATTGTGATTGAGCGAGTGTCTGATATTATTGTTGCTCCCGATGATAACAGGTAATAATAACCAATCAACTCTTAGGTATTGTTGTGCTTTACGGAAAATAATTGTTTACGACGTCATTAAAAGTCATTAATGACTTAGCCAAAATTAAAAGTATTCATATAACGCGGAAAAAAGATTTATATTCAAATAGAATTGAAATTTAACACGCATATAGCCAGATCTTAATAGGAAAACAAAAAATTGTCCTTTATTTTTTATAAAATAATTACAAAAGTAAAAATAACGAAATTAAATAAACTCAAACAATAAAGGTAACTCAATACACTCATCTTCCTACAAAAGTTAAGTTTTTTATTAAATTCATTTCTTTCTCTTATTCAATTATTATTTTTATTTTAAAATTAAAGTATAGAGAGTAAGAAACTAGAGTTTTTGTTACAATAATTTGAAGCCTGCAGAGGTGGGATTTAGAAAATAAAAAAAACATTATTTTCAATTTAAAGGGCAGTTGGAAATAAGAAAAATATGAAAAACAACTAAAAGATGATACTGAAAATAAATTTAAAAAAAAAACAAGGCAAAATCAATATTAAAAATTAATAAAAATGTTTTTAATTAAGTTTATAACATAGTCATTATTAATGAAAAATTAAGTTAATTAATAATTTAAGCACGTGGTACCTCGGAACTTTTCCTAATCATATCGGATTCGCTACGCTCATCCTCACTACTTCTTTAGAATATAAAAATCACCAATGTATACTGGAACACGTTTTCGAACTCTCTTTACTCGTCCTCTCACGAGTAATACATTCGTTTTCTTCCTGGTTGCACCCATCTAGGTACTGACCTCGCTCAATGCAGCTTAACCTTATATTGATTTTATAGAAAACGTAGATACACTTGCCGCATTTTAAGTAAACTTGGATTTGATATTAAATTAATTTAATATTAACTAAACAGTTGTACAAATTTCAGCTCAATTGGATCATGTTTTTTTTTATTTTTGACAATTTTTGAAGAAGGTATTTGTCATTTGATAAAAAATGAACTAATGCTGATACTGACATTAAACTTAGATGTTCCTTAGAGTTGAACGATCGAAGCGAGTTTAATGACAACTGCTATATAAATGAGGTGATTTTCGTTTTCCAAGGATGAGCGAAACGACTCCAAAGTGATAATGACATAAAGAAATATTGAGGTGCTCTGTACCTGTGAATTTTAAAGGATTTTAATGATAAAAATTTTTTTTATCATAATTAAAATAAAAAATTGGGTACGAAATATTTCGGAATCTCCCATCCTTACCACGTCGGAATCGCTTTGCTTGTTCTCAGAAAATAATCACCTAATTTATATTGTATTAAGACTTTGGAATAGCTTCGCTTGTCCACGGACAATAAAAAAATCTCTTTTATCCTAGTCGAACCACCTACTGACCACGTTTTATGCAGCTTAAATCAAGTGATGTTGCTGAAAATGTATATTTCAGTCAAATCATTTAACTACAAAATTCAGTCGGCATATTGTTAAGCCAAGATGTCACAGTGTGTTGTATAATTGTTAACAACACCGGAAGGTCTTGATTTTTTTTAAATTTGCGACGATATAAATCTAAATTTTATGTTAAGTGTTCGTTTTATCGTTTTAACTTATAAAAGCGACGCATAAAAAAACGTTTTCATAAAAAATAACTCCATAACAGCTATGACTTCCCCACTAATCATTTATTACACTCATTAGCATTTATTAACACTTATTCGACGGGGTCGAGTAGCGGCATATATTAGGTATCAGAAATGCCGGCGAGTTCTTTCTAATACAGCTCGCTGATATTGTCGATGTTAATTAGACAAATACCAGTCCTGATGTAGATTATTTTTTTTAATAAATATTATTTATTAGAGAGAAAATAATGTTATTAATAAGGGTTCTGTTTAAGTTATAAAAATTAACTTTGTTCTTACACTAGCTTTATATTTTTCTTCTTTTTAGATCCTTCTCCACCCTCACCACCGACCGATCTAATGTTTACAAGAACAACTCGTAGAAACGGTACTGTATCTGGAATACTAAGTTGGGAACCACCATTCGACAACGACTTGCCACTGCTAAGGTACAACGTTTTGTGGTCCAAACGTCCAACTGTGGTTTACTCCATCAGGAAACCATTTGATCAAGCTGCTGTTGTATTTACTCAGACAAAGAGAGTCTCTAGTGTAAGTTACATAATAAGTCTAATTTAATGAGTAATCTACATGAAAAATTTGGGGAAACATCAATTGTTTATTATTTTCTCATAATAAATCATGTCTTAATTTAATGATTGTGTGTATAGCGGAAAACATTATACACTCAATAAAATACAGCTGCAATTAAGAAAAAGGTAACACAAAAGTTCGAACAAAAGACTCAGCGAAATCGATATTAGGGTGAATGGGCGTAATCCGAATTGCAGATTGGATTAGCAGGGTCATCTACAGGTCTCCCTGCGGTTTAAATAGTTTAAATAATTGAATGAAGAGGAATTAATTATGAATTTACCTTAGTTATTTCAAATCATCTGAATTGATACTATCATATATCTGTAACTGTAAAGAATGTAACTCAATAGTCTTTCCTTGTTAGAAAAACACTAGATGAAATTTTTATGCTCAAGGAATAAATTTTTGGATTTCATAAATTAAAATTACGATTTTCAGATCAACTAGAATTTTGCCTAAAATCTAATAATTTTGTTTCTCAAGCAATACTAGTCCTTTTTGTTAGAGTTTTATGAACTTTAGTTTTTATTTCTGTATTTAGTTAAGAAGAATTTTATTATTTACTGATTTACTTTGGTTCTAGAATTAAGTTTAGTAGCTACTAACTCCAGTAATATGTTGTTATATTAGTATTTCTAAAGACATCTCTCCCCCTTTTCATTTTTTGCTTTCCTTACTCATCTTTCTATTAACTGTCGTGAAATTTATTTTCATTAGTTAACTATTATCGTTGTGTTAATTTCATGTAATACTAATACAATGAAGCATGCTGTATCATAAGTCAAAAAAGCACACATACACATACAGACAGGTAACTTTGTGAAAATCACTTAGAAGCTCTTAAAAACACCTGAAACGGATAATTCACGTAAAATCTCGGTTCCGATTTTTTTCGCAAACACAATACTTCTCCTTTACACCTACAGGTGTAGAAATGACAGGTATAAATAAGAAAAAGTAAATAAATAAACTATTCATAAAAACATAAATTGAAATAATTTCTTATGCATTATTTACAAACAAAAATACAATAATTTATGATTAATACATACTAAATTATCACAGCATTGAAATTATTATAATAAATTGTTCAATAACATAAATTCTCATTTGGAAGATAAAAAATAGTAATTTGTAATTATAGTATCATAATAAAAGAAAGTATAAATCTTCTTCCCAAATTCTTTCTGTCTTTTGTGAAACCTTAAATTTTTTTGTCCATTAAAATTGACTACATTATGCTCGTCTTACAACAAATAATATCATAATTTAATTGATACAAAAATTATACTAATTTAAAATAAAATTAAAACAAAGAAGCGTCGATAAATAAAGTAATCTCAACTCTTTTATAATTAATGCATTTTTAAATTGATATTTTAGAGAATTTTAATGAATCAATAGTAATATAAATTTAACAGATAAATTATTCACACAATAATTTAATCTTTTAATACCTAAAAAATGTTTTTTTTTTAATTTCTTTTTCGTTCATTATTATAATACGGTTTATTACTGTTACACTTTAAATTTTAGAAATTTTATTACTATGTACTTTTATTATTTTTCATTTAAACTGACATATTTTTACCTCGTTTACGTTTAAATTAAAGCTGAAGGGTTTGATTTGAAAAATAATTTAATCATAAACGATAGTTAAAATATAAAATTGTTGTTTTATTATTTTTATATCTTTAATTTTTATTGAACTTGCAATCCCCCAATACTTTATTTCTGCTTTATATCTATTGTAGACGTAGATATTGCGTATTTTGCTTAAAAATCATTATTTTATTATTTATTAATTTTTTTGTGTTGTCATATTTTTTATATTATTATGTTTTTTATTCTTTATGTATCCTTGTTTATTAAAATATTTTATTTTCTATTTTCACTACAGCATAGGCTTTATATTTCTACCTAAATTATTAAGATTTTCATTATTTGTGATTTTTATTTCATTATTTTTCTATTTTTTCCTCTGAAATTCATTTATTAAAATCATAATAAAAAATATATAAAAGGTAAAATAAAATAAACCATCCATATAATTTGATGTTGGATTTGAAAGAATTAAAAAAATACATTAACGGTAATTTTTTTAATTTATACTTTGTTTCCAGAGTAGGAAAAGCATTGAACGTATGGAAACATAAATATATAAATTAAACAAATATTAAGCAACCTAAGGTTACGATACTTCCTTCAAGTAAACATGAAGGAATATGCATGAAATATTATATGCATATTTCATGCATATAATAGTGCGATTGTTCAAATTATGACTATCTAATATTTCCTGCTTTAAAAAATGCTTCTTCTTCGAAAATGTACATATTTTTCGTTTTCAAATTATCGCTGATTATACGGGATTATTGTATAAGTATACTAGTCTTATAATAATAATAAATATTACAGGTATTTTCAGGAATCTAATAAAAGTAGATCTTACAAGATCTACGAAGGGTTTTATATAATATTAAATTAACACAGATCACCACATCAAAGAGGTGATATAAATGTGCTAAGCGAATTTATCAAGTGAATGTAATAAGATCTCACTTCGGATATTACACTTATTAATTTTCGAGTAAATCAGAACTTGTTTTTTAGGGTTTACTCCATTGTACAATTTTTTTTAATTTATTATCCTAATACTATCTCTCCAAAACAATTCTCAGTCTTTTATTTTTCTCCAAATAGATATCGAATGTAGAAGTCATCTTAATAAACTCTAGAAATCATTCATATCGATTTTTAAAAGGAACAGATACAAGCAACGGTTATATCAATGTGTTCTCGTCTCCAGTTAAAGCTGAGAGATTTTGGTAGGAATGGATCGAAAAATGGAACAATTCCACTATCAGCAGTCATTCTTGGTTTTAAGATAGTTACCCTATATTTTCTAGGACGACATCGCAAGCTGTTGAAACATTTCTTTTCTTCGCAGACTAAGTTTGTAACGAACCTGGAACAGAAAATATAAGTAACAAATTATTGAAGGACTTCTATTTAGGCTCATAATCACTGATTCAATGAATTATACTATATAAATAATACCAAATCTTTGTCAAAGAGGGGTTAAAGGAACTTTAATTATATATTCAATTAATTTTTATACTAGCCTAACATCTTCTCATAGATAACAATTCATGTATTGCAGAAACTCGGTTGTACCAAATGATACACACAGATTCAAGACTTGTTTACTAGAAATTTTGCCAAACATAGTTGCTATAGATACTACTTGTTACTCAGTGTCAATAAATTTTTTTTTTAAATTTTTTAAGGGTAATTATACTAACAGGTGACGTCTAACCTTCATAAGTCTGACTTTGTAGATTTCAAACCACCTAAAAGTTGTCAAGTCGTGAATATCAAGCATTTGATTTACGAAGAGTAGTATAGAATGGAAGTTGTACCACCAGATTTCTGGCCGGATGAAACATCTGAATTCTTATGCTCGGTCTGGTATGTTCACAACGCAACAAAATTTAGACCAAAAGTTCAAACTTCTTTAATAGGGAATAATATGCTTTCTCATGTAGTTAACATAACCAGCCCATCATTACGATTTCATAATTACGATCACAACGAAATATACAGCGTTGAATTTGAAACTGGTTCAAGGAATCAGCATAAGTGGCATTTCAAATGTTACAACCCAATTATCAATTATTTAACGTTTGGTCTACGTTTGAAAGAAACGTCAACGGCTGATTCGCTTATTCACACTTCAATTTGGACTGGAGAAAACGATTTGCCTTTCGATAGAGTTTTTTCACCCGGGCAAACATGGGGATTAAGCAAGTTCAAAAGTTTTGCAGTTGGTAAAAAAGTTCAAATTAACTTTATAATTAAAGTTTTTGAAAATATCAGTAAAAATATTGAATCAAATATCAATCAATATTTATTTACTGATTATAATATAACTATAGTATGTGAAGATTTAAAATTAAAAGTTCATAGAAAAGTTTTATGTGATTCTAGTCCAGTTTTTCGTGCCATGTTCCACCACGATACAGCCGAATCTCTAAGTGGCGAGATCAAAATCAAAGATATCAGTGGCAAAGCAGTCAATGGAATGCTACAATACCTTTATACAAATAACGTTAACAATTTGAATTTTATTTGCAATGAGTTACTATTCGCAGCGAATAAATATCAAATTGAACGACTTAAATTCTTCTGCGTTGATTATATGATTAACAGCATAACTGCGAATAATGTCTTGAACTATCTTTCATCCGCAGAATTATACGAAATAAAAGATTTAAAAGTTAATTGTTTGAAGTACATCAGAAACAATATAAAAGAGGTAATGAAAAGTGACAAATGGACTGAAATGGAAGAAGAAAACTCATTGTTGTGCTCCATTATTAAATATCAAGCTGATTATCAACCAATCTTGAAAAATGAAGAAATGGAAGAACGAGTCGGTTTTATTGATATTTAACGTAGATATTCTGAAGTATTAGAATTTTTAGTAGAAAAGGACAAGGATTTCTTTGTTTTATTTAATTTTTGTCTAGTTTAAGAATTAAAGTTATATATTTTTAGTTAAATGCTCTTAATTTTATTTTTCTTTTCAAAGATATAAGACTGCCTAATGGGCTATATAATAGATAAAGAGATATAGGAAACATTTCAGTCTAGTCAGATTAATCAGAATAATAAAATTACAGTCAACAGTAAGAAAAGACTCAAAACTTAGCTTCCTAACATCTCACCGGATCTGATGATGACCTTAGTTGGTTGAAAGCCGATTATGCTTTATTTTAAATAAATAATACATCAGTGGAAGACTTATTTTATTATTCTGATCATGATGAACTCTTCTAGCGCTCATATTTTAAATCTTAGTCAGATTAATTTAATAAATAATAAACGTTTGTATAAATAAATAATCCCCACCAAAAATATTTGTGTGAATAAAGTTAAGCCAAGCGTAAAAATGTGTGAGGTCAATAAAATATTTACGCCAAGTCTTATCTGCCTCACACGTGGTTGCATAAGAGGTCTTGATGATTTCATTTTTAGAATTGACCATTACGCAGACCATGCGAAAATAAAAAAAATAATGTAGTTGTTCTATTTAATCAACATACAACATGAAGTTATGCACATTAGTCTAATGGCTGCGTAATATCAAATTTCTAAGTAGAAAATCATTAAGACCTCGTATGTTAATATCCATATGTGAGGTTTATAAAATACTATCTCACTTCTTGAACATTCATAAATTTGAAACAATAAAAGAAACACTTCAATTCGCTAAAACATTTTAAAATTTACGTTAAAACTGAGCTTTATGAAAAGACGAATAGCGCTTGCGCGTCGTTTTGGAATTATGACCATAAAGTCCAATCGTAAATCATAAAATAGAAATCATGAATCGGAAACTTACAAAAATAAATGGATTGTCAAGCGTAAAAGCTCGTATTTCAAAGAAAATTCGCCCGGCTTGCGATTTTTATAATTGTTTATGTATAAGATAACGAAGGGGTAAAAATAGTCTTGCGAAGCTTTCTGTAAGGAATGATACGACAGGGACCACTAGAATTTGAGAGGCACTGTCATGCCCCAGATAAATACGTTTTTATTATTTAAGTAAATCTCTATGGATTAAAGTCTATTAATAATAAGACACTAAAAGTCTATAAAAGAATGAAGTCTTATAAACAATAAGACTAAAGTTGTATTTTTATCTCTTTAGTATTATTTTAGTTATTGCAAGCATTACATGCTGGAACGTTATTTTTTAATGAATAATTTAAATAGTGTTAAAAAGACTATCTCAGGTAGAACTCTGGAAGAAAATAACTATATTCGAAACGTTTGTTAATATTTCTATGATCTATAGACAATGCGGTTGGTTTTGATGTAGCCTAGTTAAAAAATGTATTTATCAACTTTTTAATTCCTTTCCTTTCAAGCCTTCTTCGGACTCTTGGCTGCAGCGTGGCGTCATAATTAGGAAAGCTTACCGGTCCCGCACCTTACTGCGGCTACTATATATTATATATATATTTATATATATATATAATTTATATATATATATATACTATATATATCATATTATATATATAATATATTATATATATATATATATATTTATATATAATATATATTATATATATTATATATATAATCAAATAGTAATTAATATCAGATCAATTAACTAGTTCTTCTACGCTCAAGAATTCCAATTTTTTGGTTACTTATAAAGTCAGTAAGTTCAGGACATATCTGGATTCACGTATATATTATATATATATATATTATATATATATATATATATATATATATATATATATATATATATATATATATATATATATAATCTCTTGATCAGTGAAAACCGCCTGTCTTCCTAAACAATCTGTGTTCCTAAGCTTGAACCAAGATATCTTAATTTATTACTACTCAGTTCTTCGTTTAGAATTTTTATTACCTAGGATAAGCATCATATCCATTATCTATAAGGGTTGTGTTCGATGGGCAGTAGCATGGTGATGGATGAAGTAAAGAAGAACTCGATCCACCTAGTATCAACATTAGAACCAACCCCATCTCTATCATCAACACCATATCTCTCTCTGCAAAACAAAATTGACAACTGATTATTATTAATATTAGACTGAGTCTACATTACAGGATTTAGAGTTCCTGTAAAATCTATTGACAACAAACTATTTTAAACTTTTGTCTCCATTTCGCCAGTTAAAGAAAATAGATAATATCTTACTCCTCATTACAAGCACTAATGAAAATACTTTACAGAAATAGAAAGCCCGTCATAGTATTAAAAATTGAATTAAAAAAGTAAGATATTTTAATGAACCGCATGTATTTCAAAGAATCACACACAACACACTTCATACACACACATGTATATATATACATATATATATTATATATATATATAATATATTATATATTATATATATAATTCTATATATTATATACCTATATATATATATAATATTATATAATATAATATATATATATATATATATAATATATATATATTACTATTATATTATATATATATTATATATATATATACATATATATATATATCTCACTTTGTTTTAATCCGAAAATTATTGAGATGTGGAATATTCTAATAACAAATAATATTCTAATAAACAAATACTTCGTTTTTGTTTCGAAAATTCACCTCTTGTTTTTACAAGTGGCCTCTTAATATTAAGAGGCCCATATTAATTATTAATTATTATTATGTAATTAATATTAAGTATTAATAATAATACTTTCTAATAGTTTTAGGAATTTCATATATATATATAATATATATATATATATATATATATACTATATATATATATATATATATATATATATATATATTATATATATATATATATATATATATATATACACTTTGTTTTAATCCGAAAATTATTGAGATGTGAAATATTTCTAATAACAATAATATTCTAATAACAAAACTTCGTTTTTGTTTCGAAAATTCACTCTTGTTTTTACAAGTGGCCTCTTGGCCGCTCTCGCGTCGGCACTTATTGAAGGGCGTTAGCAACGCGGCGGCAGCACTGGGGGCCGGCCACTTGGCAGCTAATATTAATATGCTTCCTTGCCATTTTACCCAGATGTTATTATTTAAGTAATCTAAAGTAGACACCTCGCAGTTCACATGACACTTCAGACGGCATAGTACAAATAGAATCGAAACAACCAAATTTAGCAATTAATCACTCATTTACAATTATATATTAACTCCTACTCTTACATCGTATATATGATGCAAGGGAGGATATATATTATGGTTGTAAATGTAAGTATACATCCATATTTAATGAGTCAGTCAGTAATATCATAAATCTGTGATATTACCCAAAGTGTTAATACTGTAAACTAAAGATGAAATAGTTATCCTCAAAAAAATAATTTTATAATGTAAATACAAAACAGCTTTTAGCCTAGTTGTCATCATTAGTGTAACATGAAAAAAGAAGAAAAAGAAGGCCTGTAAGGCTTTACAGGATAACGTAGTCGTATTCATACTTAATATTGTATTATTTGTGTTAAAATAGACCTGTTTCTTCTTTACGTATTCACTCCACAAGCGCTTCGACATGATAATTTTTTATTGATAAAGATTTTTTAATGTCTAATCAAATAAATAATTATTTTTTTATTCTACTTATACATAGCTTATGTTTTTCCATAATTAAGTTTAGTAACTAAGCCCCTGCTACAGAATGGCTTTATTTTATATTTTCACTATTATTAGTTGGAAATAAAATTTTTTCTTCCCTTTGTTCTTCCCTTATTCCTTTTCTTCCAAATGTTTTGTAAAAACAGAAAAATATAAGTATATTTTTTTAATAAAAATTTTTAAGTTGCAGCACGTAAAGACATCACGTACTGTGCCATTTGGCTCAGCATTTCATTTCTTATTTTAAAGAAAATATCCGTTTTATAGCTAAAGAATAACTTGACTGTGCTAATTTTTAATTTTAAAAAGTTTTGGTAATTTTTTAAAACAAAGAATTCGCAATTGCGGCGTTATATATACATAAATACACACAGACAACACAAATATATATATATATATATATATATATATATATAATATATATATATTTATATATATATATATATATATATATATATATATATATATATATATATATATATATATATATATATATATATATATATATATCAGGAAACCAATTAGAATTGTTCCCGTATCCCGTATCTTAGTCCTTTTATGAGACCTTTTTCATTAAATCTTGGATCATAATATTTGCATCTAATTTTAAAATAACCAGTAGAATTTGAAAATCCGCTATATTAATTTTATCTTTAAAATTAATTACAACTGACTGTTAATGTTATTAACAGTCAGTTAATTATTTTAATTAAATATAACTGAATTAAATCTTCCAATCACTGCCTTTTTCTATTTATTTTTTATTATTCATAATGATTATTAGTAAATTAGTTAACTATAACCAAACAACATAAAAATAGTTACTAATGTACTTACGGTGAAGTTCGGCTTGATACTGAGCCCCATTACATTATATTTTTCGTCCTTTTATAGATATTTTCCGGGGGAAGATATTTTTGTGAAAATGACAATACATCTATGTTTAAAGATACAACAATAGGATCCCTCTGGAGCCCTTGCGTAGGTTTTGATACATTAAGGTATTATGACACCCTATATGTCTAAGAAGCCTAAACAGTTTTCCCTTAAATATATATATCTTTTAAACAACTAAAAATATAATTAGATATTGATTCTGACAAAGAATCTATGTTGTTATTAACAACAAAAATTACAAGATTGTTAAGACGCTTAGATGGCTTTTGTAATGGTGTCTGTGTGTGTGTCTTTTCGTCTAGTAATAGTTCTGTTAGCGAATTTTTATCGTGAAAATGAGGTTGTTTATGAGGTTGTTAAGGGAGGGTTGTTTATAGGTTTTTTAATATATATTATATATTATATTATATATATATATATAATATAATATAAGAAATGATGTTTAGGAAAACAAGATTTATAAAAAAACAAGGTTATACAAGATTTATTTGAGGTCACAGGCAGCTAAATGTTCGCCTGAAGACAAGATACCCATCCATTCATCCCTTTTATTAAACAATTTTAATAATTAATTTTCCTGACATCCATCCCCTATTATTTTCTGTTATTATAATTAAGTTTGCCGTCTCAACTGTAATTACTAATTAATTATTTAAACAAATGTTCTCGAATCAATCTGATTCATTTAATTTAATTAAGTATCTCTTCTTTCAACAGGACAAGACAAGCATTAAAATTAGAAATTTATCAGTCCACAGCGTTTATGATTTTCAAGTTGAAGCCGTTTCACAATATGGCAAGGAAAAACTTGTAAGTGAGAGAGGAAATTTGACGTACAACGTAACTGACACTGGAAAGGTTTTCAAGAGTAAGTTTATTTCACTTATATTTCATCTAATGATTATAATTGTATAAAATGCCTCTCATGCTATTAACATGTTGACAATGTAATTTTAATGTATTAATGCTAATAATATGCCACGTTTTAACTTAAAATATGTTTTGGAAATAAGTCATATAATACTTAGAGAAGTATTTGACAATAGAAGATATTACAACATTAATTAGCCAGAGTGGGGCTTTTATTTCTTTAATTTTATTGATTAATATGATAGTAATAATTAATACATAATACTTTCTAATAGTTTAGGATTTCATTTATATATATATATATATATTATATTAATATTATATATATATATATATAATATATATATACTATATATATATATTATATATATATTATATATATTATATATATATATATATATATATATATATATATATGTAGTGTGTGTGTGTGTTTTTGTGGACCATTTATTGTAAACACGTTATCATTCGAACAAATACATATTTTTTAAATCAAATTTAATTTTTTTTATATTAACCTTATTGAAAACCAGGGGTTTGTGACAACCTGGCTCGCTGAGTCAACAACATTTTTAAGAAGTCGGTAAAATTGAATGTTAAAATTTTCTGCCGGGAAAATGGTCTTCACTTATGTTTTTTGGGACGCTGAATCGAATGAGACATGTCCAGAGTCGAGAGACTTAAAACGGCTATTCTAAGTTTACCAAAGTGTCAGAAAAAAGGAATAACGAAAGCTTGTTATAAGGAAAATAAATAAAGGCGGCGTTGTTTCTGTTCAACAATAGATTCTTTAATTCGAGATTAGAACTAGGAACACCAGTTTATGAAACCAATGTATATATATATATTATATATATATAATATATATATATAATATATATTATATATATATGTATGTATGTATATATTCTTCTATATTGCTTGCAGGACCTCGCAGCGATAGGAAGTCAAGATCAATGGCAATTCAGCTAAGTAAACCCTTTCTTCAAAATGGTATATTAACTTATAAAATTAGTTGGAAAGCTAGACCATCGAAACCTTATGATAAGTATGCACTCACCTGGACATCTGATTGCGGACAAGCTAAAACTACTAAAAATGTGGTAACTGAGGTAATACTAGGATTGCATAATTGTTATTTATTACTGTACTTTTTGGAAGTATTTATTTTATAATTATTTTTAGAAGCAGAGGAAAAATTAGCTTATGAGGTTGGGGTTATGTTTTAAGATATGTTAGTTTTGATCTTAAATAATTTTTTCAAAAATTATTGATTTTTTCGTGTTATCTATATGCTTCATAAACATATTGATTATTACGGAATACAAAGCGTATAGTGAAATAATTTTTTTTATAAGGATAATATAAGGATTACAGAATTGTATAACGTTAGTCTATAATATAAGCTTAACCTTACACTGTTCTTATCTAAATTTCCCTATATCAGTAAAATACTCTTTTAAAGGCTATTAACTTCGAGAGATTAGCATTGTAATCTCTATACGTTTTTGTCTCAATGGTTAAAACCATTGAGAAACCATTGTTTATTAAAATAAACGTAAAACTACACTTTTAATGAATAAGATGAAAGAAAAATAAATTACTGGATTACTTATATGTTAATGAAGAGGCAGTCTTATTCATTATAGCCCATTGGTAGGACCCAAAAATGTGTTTAGAAAAAGTGGTTTCATCTAGCAGTTAAATTTTAGAGTATCTTAGTTTTAGTCTAACTTATCAGCTGGTATACAGAAAACCCTTCTTTCTTGTAACGAATAAAAAAATCCTATTTTTTCTGACTCGAAAACATCAACAAATTTTATATTATTTTACAGTCGGACCTCCATATAACGAACTTCTATACAACGAAAGTCTCAATGTAACGAATTTTTTTACGTTCCCTTGAATTTTGTGTTTAAAAGTGTTTCTATTTAACGAAAAAAAATTCTATATAACGAACAAAATTTCCAGAAATAAAGATAAAGACAAGACCCGCAAACTTTCAAGGAATTGACCAAAACGGCACTTCTGTTTTTCTGTAATTTCCCAGTACAATTATTTATTGATTCTCGGCCTGGCTTATTTAATATTGCGAACTCTTTCTTTACAATTTTCTATGAAATTAGGATAAACAGCACAGAACTAAAAATCTTTCAGTTTTAATTTGGTATTCGGTCTGACCTGTTCGTTTGTGAAACTTTTTAGTTGTTTGTAAATCGAGTTTATTAAAATGTCAATACGGAAATCGCTGTCCCTTTCTGAAAAAATCAATTTATTAAAAGATTCTGACGATGGAGTCAAAAACAAAGACTTATCTCTGAAGTATAAAATCGCTCCTAGTTCTATATGAACAATTTAAAAAAATCGGGAATCTATTCTTAGGTTATACGAAACGAGTAGCGATTTAAAATAAAGTTCTCGAGTATGCAAGTATGAAGACATTGATGACGCAATTTCACATTGGGTAACAATGTTAAGGGACAAAAATATGCCTGTGACAGGACCGCTAATAAAAGGAAAAGCTGCTGAATATGCAACTGCGAGGTTATTATTCATCCTATATATCCATTAAAATATCATAAAATAGTACAGAGTTATTTCTTTTTTCAATTTCTATACAACGAAATTTCTATAAAACGAATTTTTTCTCTTGAACCTTTAAGTTCGTTATATAGAGGTCCGACTGTATTTTGAACAACATCCACCAGGGTCAAAATAAAATAATATAAAATTTGTTGATTTTGTCTGACATCCATCATCCTGGCGGCCACAAAACGATATATTAAGAGTTTTATTTTATTTTAATAATTTTAAATTAAAGCTAAGTTAAATTATGTTTTTGTTCTTATTTTAGGGCTGGCAGTATGAACTATCAGGAATAAAATTTTCATGCAAATACAACGTTCATGTAAGGGAAAAATTATTCGCAAGAAAATCTAAACGTGGAGGTCGTATCATGTTTACCAGCGCATCATGTAATGAATTTACACCACCACCATGCTAATTTGTTTAGCTCCAGTGCATCGTTAATGAGTTTACACCACCAGTATCCTAATTTAATAGCATCAGCGCATCGTGTAATAAATTTACACCACCGCGTTACTAATTCGCTTAGCATCAGCGCATCGTACAAAAAAAGTACACTACCAGCATGCTAATTTATTTAGTATTACCACAATGTGTAATGAATTTACACCACAAGTATGCTGATTTCTTTATAGCTAAGTTATTTATGTATAAAACTTTTAATTATTAAGTACTGCTCCGTTTTATAATTAAAAAGTTATATTTGTAAATCTACTTATTTAGCAAAATATTGTTCAACACATAATATTTATTACTGTATCTGGTTAAATATTTGTTGGCAAAAAATAATTATTTTATTTAATTGGCAGTTGCACTATCCTTCAGTTCAATAGAACCTACTGTTGGTAGGTCTGACTGGTAGAAAAGCCAGTCACCACCCTTATTATTCAAACAAGATCTTATGCACAAGGGAATCTGGGCAATTTTTGAAAAATGATTTAACTCATAACTAAAATATGAGTATTATTGAAAGCAAAGTTTTTCTAGGATACCCCAAAATAATACAGAATTTTTAGAAAATGTTTATGGTAAAACACCTAATTTTAACCTACACCCTCCCTATTTATATTTACCGAAACAACCCTTTTCATGGAGTAAAGTATAAGTCAGCTTTTTGTTGAAAACTAAAGGATGGTGTAAATCACTAGAATATGATACTGATTTATTTTCCAAAATGCTGAAGCTTTGCTTGTTTACCGAGTTATTAATATATATTTTGGCAAGAAGTCATTCCTGTAAATATCTAAGATTCTAAGTAACAATTCTTAGATAGCACTTCTCTTCTAATTTTAATTTTTATATTTTAAACCCTATTGCAACGGTATATACCCTATAGCCCTATATCGTACGAAACATCCCTAAGCAATTAGAATTATTATGACACATTAGATAATCAGTTTCATCAGCAAGAATGTTGAAACAAGGCGCATGTACTTAAATCAAAGCAAAACTTAGAATGCAGACCTAGTTTTTTAAATTATATTTTGCCTAGAACTTTAAATATTTCTATTTTTTATTATTACCCCCAAATTTATGAAACAATTATAAATATATCGAGCTGTCAAATATGGAACTTGTGCTTCCCTTTAGGAAAGCACAGTTTCACTTTTAAAGTCATAAAAATACTATGCAAGTTCTAGGTAGACAAGTTTTAAGTGCAAGTGCTGTCTAAGGTTGTTGATACTTGCCTACTAAGTCAGGTTCAATTCCCGACACCCTACAAATAACACACAAACTGTCTTTTTTAAGACAAACTTGATGGTGAGAGAAGTGCCTTCTCCTAAAAACATCATTAATTGTAAAAAACTTTGACAATGCAATTCGCCAACTAATACCAAATGGCCTCGATTTTGAAACTCATTGTTGCATTTTGCTCAAATCTAATCAATGCTTATCTCAAATTACTGACTTATACTTTATTACAATTTGTATGGCCTCAAACAAAGAAAATTGAACATCTATTAACGGAACCAGGTGTTTGTATGGCTTTATACACTAGTAAATATGTACACTAACTTTTTTTAACGTTTTAGAAGTATGGACTTTGTTGAAACAAGTGGGTGACATTTTTTTATCTTTACTAAGCTTCCTCTCCTATTATAAGACATGAGGAAGCTAAACATATTGAAAACAGTATTTCTTAGTATTACCTTAAGAGAATTTTAGCAAATTTTTTCAGAAAAATAAGTTGTTTGTATTTTTTAAGTAGGTAAATTGAATGGGTGCAATCAAAGAAAAATAAATGACTTAAGAAAATTTATTAGAACGATTTTAACTGAGTTTATGTAATTTAAGCCAATAGTAAGGATTTACAGATACCTGCACAAGTCTGTAGATCAGAAAATATATTTGTCTTTGTACAATAATAAAAATATCTCAGGTCCTATTAAAGTAGAAATGTCCTTAAAAAGTGAATTAAGTTGTCATTCACAATTTATGTTCCAGAAAAAAAAATTAAGAATAGAACTACTACTTACTCTTTAACTTTTGGTGAATTTTATAATATAAACCTGGATTAAATATATATACATCACCATTTATATACCTGGCAGCACGGTTAAAAAGCATTTTAAAGAATTAAGATTATTTTTATGGATTGTAATAAGATTTTCTCAGGTTAATTAATGAAGACTTAAGGTTATTATAAGGTATAAGGTTATTATAAAAAATAACCTTTTTAATAAAATTGAACATTAGAAAAAAACACATATTCCAAAATTTTGCTTGGTTTGCTCTAATTTGATTTTAAAATTTAATTTTAAAATTAAAAGTTATAACTACCTATTCCATGTTTTTTAATCCTACTTACTTCCCCCTACCTCCTGATCTATAATTACTTTCTTTGGGTGGAATCCTTGTATAAAAACATCTTGGCTGTGCAATTATGTCTTTATTGTTTGTCCAGAGTAAA
This sequence comes from Microvelia longipes, assembly GCA_018340805.1. Classification (NCBI taxonomy): domain Eukaryota; kingdom Metazoa; phylum Arthropoda; class Insecta; order Hemiptera; family Veliidae; genus Microvelia; species Microvelia longipes. The sequence goes on from JACMZG010001914.1 coordinate 36,442,773, forward strand.
CAAAAAATAATATACAATCTTACTACATTATACAAGATAGACCTAACATCTCTCTCTTCGCTCTTAAATTTTGAATCGTTAGACATTAATTGATGAAAGTTGGGATACTTTATTTTGAATAAAGGGGACTTGTTTTCCGAATTTTATAAAAATAAAAAAAAAAGAAGTAAAGTGGAAGGTAAATTTTTATTGGTTTTTTTATTTTAGAGTTTCATACAAGACATTTGCATATTTTTGTCTATTTTGTTAAAATATGTGGCAAGAGAGTAAAAATTATGTATTTTAACTCAAAATTGAAGCTTAAGTATTGACATTAGAATGAATTTCCCATAAATAAAAATGCCATATTTTTGGAAAATATATTTGTAATTTATTGCATTACCCTCATTTTAAGGTATTTATTGTCTATAATGCTGCTAAATTTAGGAAAAAAAGTAACCCTTTTTGTTGTAAAAGTAATAAAGATTTTAGTTCTTAAGCCAAAAATAAGGCTAACTCTTAGCAAATTCTTTCTAATATCTATACTTACGCTTCAATTTTGAGTTAAAATGTACATTTTTACACTTACAGCTCTTATCCCCACCAAAATAGCAGTCTTAGAAAAAATATGAAGGAGGGAAAATGTCTTGTATTCATCTGTAGAACCTAAAAAGCCCTAAAACGTTCAAATTTACGTTTAGTGTTGCATGGGACACCCAAAGTTAACAAGACCACCAAAAAGAATTTCGTTTACGCAAAATGAACTCAAAGTTTCATTAATTTATGTTTAATGGTTCAAAAGATAAAGTGTAGGGGGTCGCTTTAGTTAATATCTTAAAATTTAAGAGAGGCCCTGTATAGTTATTATCTTCCTTGAAATTTAAGTAACTAAAATAACAGGTGGTTTACAGCTCCTAGCTCTCATACAGGGAGACCTATTATAGCTTCATTCTCACCATCATAGCACATAAAAAGAATGTAATTCCATTTATTCGTGTATATTTTAATACAAATTAAAATTAAACCTGAAATAATTTCACAATTGTTCCTTTTGTACAAGTATGTACATTTTAAAACTTAGACCACCTCAGAAAAATCTTAATATTTAACTTGCATAACTGAGTTGGGCCTAAAACTTATAAAATATTTTATCTAGAAGGAGCAGTCAACTATTTTTATCTTAAAATATTTTGTAATTAATGAAAACTATAAAATAATAATGATTATTGATCTCTTTATTTAATGCTTACACAGAATTCAATATTAGGTTTAAAATTAAATGTATATTACGATTTTCCTACTTAAATTTAAACTTAAAATGTTATTTGAAATTTTAGATTTAAAATAACAAATAAAAGCTTGTAGGGCGTTTTTTAATTATTTTTCTAAAATTTACATTTATGATGTAAATTTTAACAACGTGATTTTTTAAAAGAAGAATTATGGACATTGATTTCAGGTTATTTTGAACAAATTGTTTCAGTTGTAAACCAGAGTAAAGATAATGAAACATGTTTTTAACTGTCCGCTATTTTGTTTTCGTGAAGATGGAAGAATTTATGGATAAAAAAATAAGAAGAACTTTATATTTGTTTGTTAGGTTCCTATGCTTTTAAATTATTTTAAAAGCATAACAGAATGCCTGACGATATATAATGTGAAGTTAAATATATAAAACTTCAACATTGCCTTGGTTGTTAAATACATTAGTTCCCCTGGGTCCAACTCTGGAACTAACTTACTGCTTAGGGAAAAATAACATTCTTTACTGCCTTGTTGCATATATAACTATTGCTGTTCTTCATAATTATACGTAAATTATTAATTTCCTTTTTGACTAATTAATTAATATTAAAGAATACATACATAAAATTAAAAAAAAATAGCATACAAGTTAAGAAAACATAACATTTAGCGATTACTGTTTAATTAGCGAACGTTTAATAATATAGCACCTTTTTTGATCTCCCTTAAATTTTTAGGTAAAACTTCCTTATTTTTAAACATCTGGTTGTCTTTACTCTAGTTGTATACTAAAGTTATGGCTAAAATAACTGAATAGAATAGATTCTCTGTTCTCAGTTTCTAGTTGAAGAGGGTATTTTAATTCCATCTCTTTGAAGAGGGCGGTGACACTTCGTTCATTATAATAAGGTTCTTATGTCCATAATTAACCTTTTAACATTTTATATTTATTTTCTATTTCTTGTTATATATTTCTTTAATTTTTTGTAATTAGTTTGTAAGTTTCTTTTTGTTATTTATTGTCTTGGATGTTTCAATTAATTAAGCTTATTTATTTATAAGTACAGTAAGATAATCTTTAAAAATATCTGTGTCAAAGTGCATAATTTTACTACGCAGGCAATATTTTTTTAAAAAATATGTTTGCTTAATTAAATTATAAATAGTTCTTTGACTTCAGTTCTTTAGTGATGATGTAACTAGAGTTGCCATTCCAGCAGTCTACCGATATTCTAGTTCGACTATTTCTCTTGCAACAATTACTGTCAATGCTTAATTGTGAAAATAATGTCTAATTTTAAATCCATATGTTTTCAATTATTACTAAACACTGGATTAAGCTTAAGGAAAAACTGCCAGTGGGAAGTTTTACGGACTAAATGGCTAGACCCTATGCTCTAAATTTCTATTATTGTTAATATTTTGAGAGGCTATTACTTATAAGATTAATTTTAATTTGTTCTTATTAATAATTAGGTTATATATTAAATACATAGAAGTATTATTGCACTAGAACTTTAAAACTGGTATACTGGCTCTATTAATAATATCTCTGTATATAAATATGACTATAATACGGAAATATATAAAGTACATAGAGATGGAAGTGACTAACGCATACTGATGCGATAGTGGTAGTAGTCCTAAGAGGAACAATAATTTTAGAACTTATTTAGCCAACAGTATAATTGATTTTGAAAAAAATGAAGTGTGTCAGGTATTTCGCCAATTCGACCAATTAAAATGGTCCCTCCTCCAAACAACTCTTACCTATTACAAAAAAAAAACTACTCAAAAAATCTATCTACTGCTTTTTTCATTATAATTAAAAAAAAATTAAAAATTATTGTATTGTATTTTGTTATGTTAAAATTGTAAATAGTTATTAAGATGGAAATAAATTTAATTTATATTAAATATTAAATTTCATAAATAAATAAATTTGCAACAAAGAAAAATGTATGAAAGAACTATAATTTCCTAAGAAAACCCTTTTAAGGAAAAACGACAACAGAACCCATCTCCTTACTGTAGAGGTTTTTTTTATTTTGTGCTGGCTTATCCATAACTTGACCTGTCTTTCCTCATATAATAAACAAATTATTTATAATTTTTATTGTAATTATTTTATTTGTAATGATTGTAATTTTATTGTAATGTTTCATTTCTCTACCATCTCTATGTAGTTTATATTTTAAGTAATAAAACCATGTTAATATAAATTATCCTACAGTATAATTTATTCACTAGTATATGTATAATATACCCTAACTACGCATAAATCTAATAACAACTATGATTTCAAAATAAGCATCCCTAATGAATATTCCTCATTAAAATTGAATGTTTCACAAAATGTAATTAATAGGATTAAATGGTTTGAATCAGAAAAATTAATTAGAAAAAGGGTAATCATACTTAATGTCAAGTGGGCAGTTAAGTCTATTATCATTCCTGAGCTAGTTCATTGAAGAGCGACAGTACCTCTCTTTTAGGGGGTTGTATAATTTTAGAGGTGAGTTTATATCAAGGCGGTTTGCGCTTACATCAAGAAATCGTTTAAACAAATTGGTTACGAGACCTCTTAAATCTTTCTTGCATAGAAAGTACACAACATAAACAGTTGAGTGATATTTCTAGCGTTCACATCATTACTTAATCAATAATAATTGTTCTTGTACATTTATTATTTTTTAACTCAAATACGAGTACTATAAAAATTAAATAAACATTTACTATAAGTATTACACAAGATAAATTGACCAATAATGGTTTTATTCATAAGGTCTGCTAATGTGCGTATAAAAATTCATCAAAAATCTTTATTCTTTCTTTTTACTTTTCCTCATTTATACCGTACATGAAAAAGTATTGTGATCGCAAAAAATCCGCCTGAACTGTCCGTTTTAGGTGTTAAGTGGTTTTCACAAAGTTCTTTATCTATATGTGTGCGTGTGGTGTGTCATCATCGTAGCTCCACGCGTATTTATGCTAAACTGTTGAGATTTGGTAAAAAATCAATCTACGACTAGTTTGCTAGCCCGAAAATAATTTTATGGCATGATTTGGAAATTTGATTGATTTTTATGAAATTTGGAAAATTCATTAATTGCGGAAACTACCTATTGGTGTGAGAGTTGGCGTGCACGTGATCATACATTAGACCAACAAATGTACAGAGTTTCATCTCATTATCAGCAATTGTTCGATTTTTTTTCCAATGACTTGTAAACGTTTTTTAAAAAATTGTAAAAAATCAAAATAATAATGCAATTGAGTTGAAAGTTGTACAGGTGTATCTCTTTACATAATAAATAATATACTAAGATTAGTTTAAATACAGTAAGAACATGTATGATTCTTGTTGGATCATACAAGTTAAGCAGCATCGAACGTCGTCAGTGCTTGGATGGATGACCCCTAAAAATAAAACTAATATATGTATTATGTAATGACACGCAAAGCGAATCCGAGGACTTGTTGCTGTATAAATTTGGCGCGAAGCAACGTTTGAGGTAAATAAGATGAGCGTAAGAAATCCAATTTGGTTAGGAAAAGTTCTGAGGTACCCCTTACCCGATCTTTTAAATTTATTTCTTAAAATAAAGACCAAATAAGTTGGTCACAGGTATGAAAAAATAAATTGATAATAAATATATCGAGTACGGGTACCTCGGAGCTTTGCCTGACCCCATCGGATTCGCTATGCTAACCCTCCCTACTTCGGACTTGCTTCGCTCATCCTCACAAAGCTAATACATTAGTTTTAGGCACTGATACAATACAGCATTTTTTTAGGATCCAACAAAAACCTGAGAGATACTTGTCGTATTGTAACAAATCTTAGTACACTTAATTATAAGTAAAGGGATTCACTTTTTATCAAATTTCGACTCATTTTTATTACTTTTTTTATTTTGTTGTACTATTGCTGATAATGAAATGAAACTTGGCACATTTGCGTTTTATGAATTATCAAAATTTTCACTTGTCACTATTTCTGGTTAATGATGTTATAAAAAAATATTTTCCAGATATAGCACAACTTAATCTAAATATCAATTATTGTTCTATGTTTCAACTCTCTAGTTTAAACACACTGTGAGCTTCGATGATAACAGAAACAAACATACAGACAGACAACTTTACGAAAACCACTCAGGATGTATTAAAAACAACTGAAACAGATTATTCAGGTGAAATCTTGGTTTTGGTCGTTTTGGAAACACAATATCTTTCCTATATACCAACGGTATATATGAGGAAAAGTAAAAATGTCAAAAAATAAAATAAACATTAAAATAGATAGAGAGAAAAACAAAAGGTTAGTTATTATCTTTAAGTAATGAACGCTAGTAATTACCTGCATCCCTGCAGCAACTTTTGAGAGCCCAGGAAAGTTTTATTTAATCTATAGCTAGCTGCCGGTGCGAACCTTAAAGTATTTGCATTTTTGGCGCTTTTAAACAGTTAAATACGTTTTTATAAATACGCCGAACTGTCAGTTCGAATATGCTTTTCGCTAAAATAATTTGTAAATTCACTGCTGGGTCATTTCATATAGAATTAACAAAATTTTTACGATATTCAACCCAACCATCTCATATTTTGTTTATATTTGATATAAAATGAAAATTTATTAAAAAAGATTCTCTTTTTCCTGCACCAAAACAGTACAGTAAATAAAGTAAAACGTCAGCGGAAAAATTCTTTAAAAAAATCTTATAATTAGATAATTAAAAATTTAAAGTGAGCCTAGATGAATAAATATTCGTTACAAAGTATTTCAACACCCAAATTATATATCTCGGCAAGCCTCGGGAATCAAAATACATTTAGTAACCTCGGCAAACCTCGGGATTCAAAATACATTTAGCATCCTCGGTAATGGCCCGGGAACTAGAGAACAAGTAAAAACATGCTCTCCAAGAAAAAAACTTTCTTTGCGCTCTATATGGATAGATAACGATCTTTCGTTGGTGCATTTCACTATGCAGGATCCTAATTATCATTCAAACCACCTGAAGAAGTACCCGCAAAAGTAACCATTGTTTCTTTATGGGATACCATATAATAGCATTTTAAAGGTTATTCGATAGTATTTTGTACAGTATCTTTATTATTTTTATTTGTAATGAAATAAATATTATGTACTGATTAGACAATAAAGTATTTTATTTCTTATTTATGTTTTTAAAATATACTTTTTTCCCATGAACGAATCAATTTCAACTTTAAACCAAGGCCCTAGATAGTAATAAAGATTTGCTGCCTCCAAGTGGAAAACCACCAGGACACAAAATGAAAAATTAAGGCAATTTGTGATAAATATGAATAATATGAAAAATATGAAAAACTAATATGTTCGGTTATAATTGACATTTATTTTTTCAATTAGATGGATGGACCTTGGATCATTAAGTTCGCAATCTTATTTTGTTTTCAATTAATAATGTTTTCTTAACGTTGAGCAGCTCTATTTTGATCCCGTTATTTATGTATTCCCCTAAGGCCACAATATTCCCATCGAAATCGCGCAAAATTAGTATACGCAATATTGAAAACTGCTGATTTTGTCTTATGTTTAGATCTTTTAAAGTAAAGAATGAAAGGTGAGTTCCTAAGCATGGAATTGAACATTAGAAGACGCTTGACTCATCAGAGTAATTTTGTGTGAAAAAAAATCAAGTCTCTACGACAGTTTGTTAGTATTGGAGCAGATTGAGGGATTCAATATAGAATTAAAGAGGTTGAATTTACCGCAAGTTGAAGAAACAATTGAAGAATCAGCTACCGTCGGGTATCTTCAGAGGGCACTTCGTGCTCATTGACACTAGAAGTTATTCACTAATATGACTTTATTAGTTGAGAGCTCGAGTGCTGCCCCGTTTGCTGATGATGGCGTAATGCCGAAAGCGGTCCAGGGATATTCATATCAAACAGTAAGTATCGACGGTAGCTGATTCTTCAATTGATACAATATATACACGATTAACACAGCCTTAAGGGTAATACGGAAATAAAGAGTAATATGTTTGAAGCACCAGTGAGCCGCCTCCGTGTTCGATGGGAATCAAAGCATTAATTTATTCTGACTTTTGATACCGAAGCGGTCTGGGGATCGCACCCTAGGTTATGCTTTCAGTTAATTAAATAAATTGTCGCCACATTTGGAATACACTTGGAGTTTAGCGTGGGAAAATAATGCGAGAAGCCAATAAGGTTAGTACTAGGTGATAAAGCTCGCAATCAATTTCATATAGGACCAATCTCATTGATTCCTTAGCATTATTTTCCAAAGTTGTTAATTGATTATAACCGTGTGTATTACTATAAAGAATTGCGCTTTATCAGAGATAACCCTTCTGGTAGTTGCGGCCAAAGAAATGCTTAAAGGGTTATCTAATGTTGGTACAAGTATAATTTGAAAAATAATTTTATATAAAGTAAGAGGATAATCCGGAATGTGTACCTCAAAACCACGTGGGGTCAGCTAGGGAAGCGGGCCTACAAAACTAGGTGGCTTTGAAGCGGCCCACCTACTAAAAAATTAGCGAAATACATGGCAAATGTCAAGTAATAAAAATCATAATATAAAATAATACATAACAACAACCATTACACAAAGGACTTTATATGAGTGGGCCGATAGTCCGCAAAGCTGTGGCCAAAAAGCGGCCGGGGACGAATTCCCTGTTTTATAATTTTACTTAAGAATCTAATAGAATACCGGAAATTGTAAACTTTTTATGTAATTTTGTAATACGAGAAACTGACACTGATGTTTTTGTTAATTAAAGTCTAACAGACAGGTAAATTTTATGATAACTAAGCAAATAAGGAATTTAGGATCTAAAGCGGAAATGCGCAACTTGAAATTATCGACTAAGCTAAATTAATTAACTCAGAGAGCAGAGTATATAAAGTCATTTCGGTTTGAGATCGATGCTTTTAAAAGTCTAATAACATTATTAAGACTTATTCTCCGTCTTTTATAACTAACTTCTTTATTTTTAATGATAAAAGAAATGTCTAATATTTTTAAAAATAAATTAACAAAGATTCTTGCAACGTATTAAAAATTAATTTTCAAAAAATTATATGAAAGAAAGGCTTAATCCGTTCCCGTCGATACTTGCTGCTGAATAAGAATATCACTGGACCGGTTTCGGCTTAACCCTATCATCAGCAGGCGAGGCAACACTCGAGCGCTCAACTTAAATAACTTTTAGTCTCGATGTATAAAGTATCTATAGGTATAAAAAACGTAGTATTATTTATAGGCCGACCAAGCAAACATGAGAACACAGGTGTCGTAATGTTAGTTTTTATTTTATAAAATGTAAACACATTCGATCAATACTGAACCATACTTAAAGTACACGTGCATAGAGTATTTCTATAACTTAATCATTTGCTTACTTCGGCAGAATTCTTAATCACGATTTTACAGTAGATAAGTTTAACAATATCCATCGATTCTTTTTTGACTTTATATTAATTTCGGAATTCCCTAAAATGAATTAATAAATTCAAATTTTAAAGATGAATTAAATAAATTACTTTCATTAAAGAGAGTAATGTTCTTTTCCTTCCCTCTGCAAGGGAGACATAATTCTCCGAGTTGTTACCCTCAGCCATCCTCAGGAAACAACAAATAAAATCCATTACCAATTCTCGAGGACAAAAAAAATCCTTGGTATGTATCAGAAATTAAGTTTCGCTTCAGAAATCAACTTGGCTTCTAAAAAGCCCGTTTCTCCCTGAGAAGTTAATAACTATTTTTTTTCTAGATAATCTGTTGGTTAAAATTAAATAATTCAGCCCTGAAACTCTAAACCTCTAAAGATTATTTTTAGTATATGGTTGAGATATACTCAAAACCGTTTGCCTTTTTGCAGTAATTAACAAATGTTTTACAACAAAACATGAAAATTATTCCTTTAAAACAATGTTAAAAGCACTAAAAATGTAAAAGTATCAAATTTGTGCTTTTATCTATTAAAAAAGAGGATCTACGATTTCTCAATTATGAATTGGCATTGAGAATAGAAAAAAATATGACAGTGTAAGATTTATGATACGCTCTTAAGAAGTCCTAAAATCATTGTTAACCATGTTAACCCATGACGGTTACAGTTACTGAAAACATGGTTCTAAATCCTAGACTTTAGGAGATGGTCTCTACCTCTAAGTAAGTTGATTAGGGACGATCAAATACACCCAGATTTTTTTATTAGTTTCACCTTTTTTGACAAATATCTAAATTTAAAATTAAACATAGAATGTTTAGGATGAATGATTAGGAAACATATATTTTTTAACAAATTTATACCAATAGTACAAAACTTCGGTGTTTTATTTTAATGTTATTCGATCAAATTTTCTTTTAACCTAAATTAAAAGTCATTAAAAATGAATATCTTACGCATATAAATTTAAAAAAACTGCAACCAAAGAGTTAATAAAATGTGTAATTAATTACTGTTTGGTGCATCGATCAATTTCTTTTTTCCCACCATAACCAACGACCTACATGAATTGTGCTAGGTCCTGCCTCGTCACACCGGATACCATCTATAACCTTTACAAGCCTCAATTTGATCTCCCCTTCAATATTATGGCCCTGATTATTTCCCAGAACAAATGATGATTAAATTAACCTATAAATAAACACGTTTAGAACAAGGTGGGGTTTATAACACTATATGGTCCCCTCCAACATAATACTGATTGAACAATTTACTGCCATCCACCTCCAAACTGACATAATACAAAAGATATCACACAATACACACTTATATAATAATGAAATTTACCAAAATTGTATAATACATCAAAATTGAAGAGTTTTAAACGGGTTCTCGTTGAAATAAAAATGTATTTTTGAACATAATTGCTTTTTGGAATGTTTTTAAGGACTTACATGAAGAATAATTACTCCTAAATTTGATGTAAGTATCTAATTAAATTTTAGTTTTACGCATGCATAAGATTCTATCTCATAGACGATTAATAAAATGTAAAAAAATATATTTATTGGGTAAGACCGCAAAATATCCACCATAAGTATCTCATTAAAAATGTTAAATACATGTCTAAATGGACATGACTACCTTAGAAAACACACCGTATTGACAAAGTCTGTATTTCTTCATGACTGCTACAGAGCCAGGTAACAGTCAAGAAGATATTCCTGGACAGCTCCCATGAAGTCTGTCCTTAATTAGATTATTTTATGAAAGAAAGAATATTTATTATTTGATGATGATCGTCAAAATTAAAAAGACCTGACAAATTTTACTCCGATAAAGCAACAATGCATTGGACTGCTAGAAAGTTCACTAACTTCTACCCCCGTATAAATGGACATTAATATTTCACTCTTAAGACGCGAATCTTAAGACGCCAAGACATCATATTTATTTCATATTTACTCTTTTCTTAACAATTTTGCTCCACAATGTGATCTTAAATATATCGTATAACACCATATCCTGGTTTTTAGAAATACAATAGTTTGTTTAAATAATTAAAATAAGAAAAGGAACACGAATATCTTAAAGTTGAAATTTCTATTCTTGGATATAAAAAGTATGACCCGCAGAAATGGCAAGTATAATTTTTAACTACAGGCATAGACCAATGTTTACACGCATAGTAAGTAAGGCCTTACTATTTTTTTATAAGGCTTGTAGAGTGCCAACATTACAAGCACTCAAATAGCCTTTATAGAGCAAAAGAGTTGCATGTTGGCTTTTTGTAGGCATCCTGCATAAAATAAACCTGGACCAAGTATAGTATTCACTCTAAAAATTAATAACAAAGATTTTATCATTATCTTTTATAATAATAAATGATACGAATAAAAATGCCATAATAATCTTTTATTGGTGGTACATAACATATAGACGTATGAAACTAAGCAGCGTCTAAGCTCGAGAGTTTCAACTTGTCTCAAAAATCGGATTAAGGTCTTATTGTGCTAACTGAAATTATATTTTTAGACCGCACGTTATCCTAATAGGGGGTCATCGAAATTGACAAAAATCGGGTACGGGGTACCTAGGAAGTTTTCCTCATCACATGGGATTCGCTACGTTCCTCCTCCCTACTTCGGAATAGCCTCGCTTGTCCATAGAATACATAAATCGCCAAACTTATACTAAAACACGTCTTCTGACTCGCTTTACTCTTTCTCAGATAGTAAATGCATACATTTTATTCCCAGTGGTCACCCTTCCAGGCACTGACTACGCTCAATACTGCTTAACTTTTATGATCTAACAAAAATCATAGATAAAATAAATACCATCCGGTTTCGGATGGTTTTTCGAAAACGACTAAACTTTTAAGCTTTGAACTGTTTTTAAGGAATGAAAAACAGCTAGAACGTGTGAAACACTAAGTTCTTGCTAGAGAGTTGAAATAAGCTAAAAAATCAACAGCATTTTTTTATGCTTTTCTGAACACAGAAACGTGTTTTTCGTATTACTATTGAGGCTATTAACTGTAATACACTCCTGAATTTTAATTAATCTTAATGTAGATTAATTATTAATCATTAATTTTCTTTTTTCTAGTTATATTTTAGTTATAATTACTTATTATTGAGTTGATACAATAAATTTGCCATGAGATTGTGGATAGCATTACTATTGCTAGAACTGCTAGTATATAATGTAATGGCAGCACCAGCTAGAGGTGGAGGTGGAAGGGGTAAGGGAGCAAGAGGAGGAAGGAGAGGATATGGCTCTAAAATGCCAATTTTAATCAGAAACCCAGCTTCAGCATCTTATTATGAAAATAAAGATGTAAGTAGAATAAAATACTAATACCGCCTTACGCTGAAATCTTATATCATAGGGGTACACTTAAGTGGTATATTGTGAAGTTAAGTTAACTCAAGTAGAATCATTTTTTCAGAGCTTCCATATAGTTTTCTATTTAAATGTATATATAATAATAGTTTTGGTTTTAACCAGTTGAAAGTCCACTAAACATTAGTGAGGGAAGGCGCCCTATTGGTTAAAGCTCATCTCTTGCACAATGAAATGTCCAATATCAAGCAATAAACTTATCTTGACTTGATTGTTTGGGAGGGCTATTAAATATAAATACATTATAGTAATCTCCGGATTACGCTCTCTTAAACATGGTTAGTTAATAAAGCTTTAGCTCATTATTTGACTATTCATAATACAAATTTTAGATTTTTTCAACGCAATTACAATTTAATTTATTTTTATAATAGGTAATAATTTAAGTAATTATAGGTGAAATATAATCTATATTTCTCACCTCCAATACAAATTTTAAAGGATAAAACGCTTCAGATTAGACTACAAAAAGTACGTGAACAAATGTCATTCAAATCTGATGTATATTTTCGGAGGTATACGCCCAATAGATTCATTTGATAATGAAACCTGTAGTAGGGCCTAAAGTGTAACGTAAGTCTGGGACTACTATGGAGGCTCAGAAAATAATCAAGTATGGAAGATAAAGCATGAAAATAATGAAATAATAATAATTAATGTGTAATGACAGTAATAATGAAATAAAACAGAGTCTCTCCACTAATGATATATATTTGACATAGCCAGCTTTCAATCTTAACAGATCATCATCAGTGCCGGCGAGCAGCGAAGAAAAGAGTTAAGAGACAGCGGTTACAGTTTTGTCTAGAGGTTTGTAGCTGACTAAGCTAAAAACCTCTAGACAAAACTGTAACCGCTGTCTCTTAACTCTTTTCTTCGCTGCTCGCCGGCACTAATGATGATCTGTTAAGATTGAAAGCTGGCTATGTCAAATATATATCATTAGTGGAGAGACTCTGTTTTATTTCATTACTTGAAACTCCACAACTCATTTTTCCTTATTTGACAGTAATAAGGTATTTATGAATTATGAGCAATAATTCAAAGGAAGGATTTCATAGGAAGTACATAGGATACATTTTTTTTTTGTTTATCAAGATTAATGTAGGCCTAAAATTATGTGGATTACCGCTAATATAAGTACTATATTAGGTATAGATAATATAGGTAGGTGTATTAAGGGTACAATAAACTAAAATTTTCCTATGTTTATAAAATATTATAAATGAAATTTCGCTGTGTAAAAATATCAAATTTACCTTTTAAAAACATTCTGATGAAATTTAAACAGAAGGTGCCTGTTCTGATCATATAGGTCCTTGAATAAATTGTTCTAACTATTTTACACAGTACTTTTTTTTGTTATTATCTCACAATGAACTTTCATCACTATTTTAATTTTTAATTTATTATTTTATTCCACTCGAAAATTGTATAATTTATTCTTTGTAATTACTTATAACATATTACAATGAAATATTTTCAAAAACTACAAAATATAAGTGTCTTGAATACAAAAAAATTATAATAATACTCAAGAAATTTAAAGTCAATAGATACACACACGTTTAATGTATTAAAAACTAATTGAAACGTAATGCAAAACATAAGAAATACGAATGAGGTTCACTATAAAATAAATTAAATATTACAAAATTATTGTAATGCTGATGCAGCGAGGTCACCCATCTGTTTAAGCTGTTCTTTAATTTGCAAAGTAATGCGTTGTCAACGTCAGGAGAAAATATAGGAGGAAAAATAAGAATTATCATACCGAGTGCTCGTGCCTAGACGAGATGTAGCTTTGTAATTAGATAAAAGATTATCAGCAGAAAAATATTTATACGACTAACGTCTACTTCAAGTCTGCGCAGTTTTTTCCGGAAAAATATAATACATATTTGAAATATTTATGACTGTGATTGCTTTGATTAATTTATGATTACCTACTTAATCACCAAACATTTTAGATCTGTCTTAAAAATAAATTTGATTTAACTATCATTACCTACTTAATTATCTCTCATTTTGAATCTGTCTTAAAAATAAATTTAATTTAACTATGATTACCTACATTATTACCTAACATTTTAGATCTGCCTGAAAATAAATTTGATTTAACTATGATTACCTACTTAATCTCTCATTTTAAATCTGTCTTAAAAATAAATTTGATTTAACTATGATTACCTACTTAATTATCCTCATTTTAAATCTGTCTTAAAATAAATTTGATTTAACTATGATTACCTACATAATTACCTCTCATTTAAATCTGAAAAAAATTTTGATATAACTATGATTACCTACTTAATTACTCTCATTTTAGATCTTCTGAAAATAAATTTGATTTGACCATGATTACCTATACTTGATTTCCTCTCATTTTAAATCGTCTTAAAAATAAATTTAATTTACTATGATTACCTACTTGATTTCCTCTCATTTTAAATCTGTCTTAAAAATAAATTTAATTTTACTATGATTACCTATTTAATTACCTCTCATTTTAGATCTGTATGAAAATAAATTTGATTTGACCATGATTACCTATACTTGATTTCCTCTCATTTTAAATCTGTCTTAAAAATAAATTTAATTTTACTATGATTACCTACTTAATTACCTCTCATTTTAAATCTGTCTTAAAAATAAATTTGATATAACTATGATTACCTACTTAATTACCTCTCATTTTAGATCTGTTTGAAAATAAATTTGATTAAACTATATCTACATATTTACCTTCCATTTTAAGTATTGTAAGTTAGTCCTCAATTATATGTATTTTAGTTTTAAATGAAAATAATTAAATGTTTTCAAGGTTTTAAGAAAGTGAATGAAGAAGAAAAAATAAGAAAAATTATAAAAAAATAATTTGTTGGACTTAAAACTTAACATGGACGTAAACTTAACATATAACTTTTATTATTAACCAATCTGATTATATTGAAAACAGATTTATCACTTCCTATTCACATATCTCCTTTATCTAGGAGCCATTTGTTTTAAGCTATGGGTAACCTATAAATAGGAAATACCTTTTTTTTAGTTTTAGCAATGGTTATTGAATGGTCATTGATTATTATTGTAGAATAAAAATAATCAATTGCAATGAAATATATCTGGACAATCTCTATTACAATTTTTTACTAAAATGAAAAATGGTTGTCACCATAGAGATATATACTAGAGAGGATATAGCATATCTCAATACATTAAGGGACCTGAAACATCCTTTAGGGGCTCTGTGTAACCTTTTTAAAACCTTCTCCAAGAGTAAGTTAAGGATATAATAAATCAATTGTTTTGGGCTTCCCGCACATTGTTTGTGTTTTGATTTGTATTTTAAACGGTCCACTATATAAGTTACTGTATTTTCTTTCTTTTTATTTAATTATTTTAAAACCAAATACAGACAGGTTACTATTCCGATATTTCAAAATTCAACCAATAGGGCCCCTCAAGTAATATATCTCTATGGTTGTCACCAAGGATTCCACGTTGACTATGTATTGTTCTTGTTATTGATAATACGGGTAAACCTCGTATTATCCCGGGAACCACCTATATCAACCTTTGAAATCTACAAACTCCAAAATGATCCCAAAATGAAATGCGAGAGATGAGTTAAGTACTCGAATGATTACTAAAAGGAGCGAGCAAAATGTTTTGTAAACTATTAATACTCTACATATAGTGTGATTAATAATAATAAAAAATGTAAAAGTTATTTGTAAAATAAAAAGTATTTTCTAGCATACTTAATCTATCTCTAATATTTATCCATTGACCTCTAAGTTTCTAAATGTCTAATTGTTTTCAGGGAGCTAGAATAGTTAAGTCATCGCATTTTGAATTGGATTACATGTTAGGAAGAAAGATAACATTCTTATGTATGGCACAAGGTTTACCTAGACCACATATAACATGGTTCAAAGACGGTATTGAATTGTACGCACACAAATTCTTTCAGGTATGTCGTAAAATATTTAGGTATTATAAATACGCAAATATACATGTCAGTCGCATAAGTGAATATTACATAAGTGAATCTTATGAATTAAATGAGAGTAGTTTTTAAGAATACTACCGTAGGTATATAAATAATGAAAGAAAAGAAGTCTCTCCACAAAATAAAACTTTATTGGCAAAGCGCTTTCAACCTAACTAGAGGCCATCATCAGTGCAAAACCTAACAAACAAGCAAATAAAATAAGTAAAACACGAAAGAATTATTTAACAAAAGATGAGCAAAAGTATGAATGAAGACGAAAATAAATTACAAAAAAACGTAATAAATAAAATAAATAAAATAACTACCGTTGAGATGTAAAGAAGAAGAGAAGCCGTAGGTATAGTTTTTCCTTTATACCGTAGGTATATATAAAAAGTATTGCGTTAGCAAAAAATCCGAATAATACGTTTCAGGTATTTTAAAGACCTTCGAATGATTTTCGCAAAGTTGTCTGTCTGTACGTATGTGTGAATGTCTCTTTTACCGTAGCATAAACACATTTGTTTATGCTAAAAAGTTGAAACTTAAAACAAAAATCAATCTTAAAGTCCAGTTGTGGTGTCCGGAAAATATTTTCATGACGTTATAAACCTGCTTTATTAACTTTTATCGAATAACCAGTGTACATTTTTAGAAAATTGTGAAGAATCAAATAATAATTGGTACAAGTGTATCCTTTTACGTAATAAATTAGTGTACTCAGTTTCGTTTCAATACGACAAGAATATATAAAAAATTTAAGCAGCATCAAGGTCAGTGCCTGGATGAGTGACTACCGGAAAAAAAACAAAAGTATTTACCATCTGAGGTCGAGCAAAGCGAGTCTGAAGATGTGTTGCAGTGTAATTTTGGTAATCTTTTTCTTCTTCATCTTTCATTCTTTAAAGTAATTTTAGCCAGATACTAATAAAAAAAGAATATAAGCCATGTTTTTGTTCATTGCAACCGTACGTTTTAACTTTCGTTTTAAGACCTTTTAGCACCCTTTGCCTTGTCCTAACAAATTTACCAAAATTTAATTCTAACATGATCAAAATTTAACTATTAATATAATTGTATTGACTCTGTTTAACAGATTCATGAATGGATGATTGGAAACGATACTGTCAAATCCAAAATGGAAATAGATCCAAGCACACAGAAGGACGCTGGGTATTACGAATGTCAAGCTGATAACCAATATTCGATTGATAGGAGAGGATTCAGAACTGATTATGTTATTTACACTTATTAACATTATTACACAGGGTTTACATTTAGCTAACGCTACCAAACAGGTCAATAAGGCTAAGATACGATTGTGCTTTGATCGAACCCTATTTGATCATGATAGGATGATCATGATAGGAGAAAAATCTATCGTATCATGATTGATCATGATAGGAGAAAAAAAAAAGATGTCTGACATCTTTCTTTTTTTCCTATTTGACCAATTTAATGCTAGTTAAAAATCTTAATGTAATTTACTTTATTAGAGAAGTTTCCCCCGACGAGTTTTGCTACAAGCATGTATTTTAGCTATTTAAAAGATTTTTTCTTGCGTTTTAAGTCATCCTGTCATTATCAAGTACTAAGGAGATAAGGTTATAAAGAAGGTACGCATAACCAACATTCACACATATATACTACATATGTACTACTATATGTACACATATATACACACATACATACATACACAAATGTACACATATATATACATACACACACATGCATATATATACACACATATTCACACATATATACACATATATACATACATATACACACATATTCACATAAATATACATACATACACACCCCTACATACATATACATACATGCATAAAATAAAAGAAGGAGAAAAAGTATTAAATTAACTGAAATAAAAGAAATCTCATAAGATAAATGTTACACAGATAAACATATTTATCTTATTTTTTATTTATAAGATATTTAAAAGTATCAAAGTTCAAATTTTTTTGTTTAAATTTATGCTAATTATGTGAATGCCATAATGCTATGATTCCACATTTCATTAAGGTAGAGTAGTGAATGACTATAGCTATTGTCAAAGTTTATGCTAATTATGTGAATATCCAAGTGCTATGGTTTCGCATTGGATTGAATATAGAATAACTATGACTACTGCCAAAGTTAATAGTAATTACTTCACTGTCATAATGAAACGATTTTTCTTATCATTTAAGGTAGAATACTACTCTCAAAGTTTATGCTAATTACGTAAATGTCATGATGCTATGGTTTCGCATTGCATTAAGGTAGAGTAGTGAATGACTATGACTATTGTCAAAGTTTATGCTAATTACGTAAATGTCATGATGCTAAGGTTTCGCATTGCATTAAGGTAGAGTAGTGAATGACTATGACTATTGTCAAAGTTTATGCTAATTACGTAAATGTCATGATGCTATGGTTTCGCATGCATTAAGGTAGAGTAGTGAATATATATTGTCAAAGTTTATGCTAATTACGTAAATGGCATGATGCTATGGTTTCGCATTGCATTAAGGTAGAGTAGATAATGCCTATGAGAATTGTCATTCACTACTAAGTTTATGCTTATGTAGTAAGTTTATGCTATTACGTGAATCCAAATGCATGGTTTCGCATTGTATTTAAAGTAGAATAGTAAATGACAATGCGTGTAATATAAAAGTTAAACATATATTATCTTTTAATAACTTTTTTGGTGAAAGGTTAATATAGAATTTAATGATAACTTTATAAGGCAATTACCAATAATTGTATCCATTCACAAACAATCTTTACATTTTCTCATACTAGATTAGGGGCGAACAATATATTGAATTATTTTTAATTACTTATAGCATTTATAATTTGTTGAATTTATATTCTTATAATAAAATTAAGTATTTAGTGTAGACCAATAAATTATTTAAATTTACATTTTATGTATACATTGTAATGGTTTTGATATGTTGACAGCTTATCAGAAATCAGAGTGGGAATAACTCTATTGGTGTAAGCTCCTTCTTCTGAAGGGGACCAATTGTAATACCTTCTCTCACTACATTTCGGAGAATAGTCAACTAATCAAACACAAAGTTTGTATCGTAAAAGCTATGCAAGCATAATTGGCTAAAACACTAATAAGTAAAAAATTAAACTATTTGAAGAATAAACTAAATAAAATCTGATAGATATATGATGTATTAATGTAAATATGATAATGTAAACTATAATGGAGTAAATTAGCTAAAAAAAATATTGAGATTAATTAAGTTGAGGAGTCACATTTCCATAAAAAAATACCTCCTAACGAAAACTCTGAAAGAAAATAACCGTATTTTTCTAATTAAAATAACCTAAAATATATGAAATATCTCCACCATTTCTTAACAGGAATCTGAACTAAGTGCCTTCTGCTGTCGGTCAACATTGGTAGCTCTGATGATAGAGAATCAAACCAGTAATAATAAGGTACTGGGCTCAGATTCCAGCAAAAGATGCGATATTTAATCGTTTTTAAAGAGTAAAAAGTTACAGTTCTTTAATTTGAAATGTTTTACTAAGTACGTTGCTTCAATTGAAATTTTATAATACTTAATTAAAAAATGTAAGCAGTTAAAATAAACTGAATAAATTTAGATTCAAAACAAAAGGTGCGCTTAAGAGGTTTAATTAGTTAATATTTTTATGTATATCAACAATATATAGAGCGCAGCTTTTCTTTAAAATCTAATAACTTAAAACATAGCTTTCTTATAACGCAAGTAAATGTGGAAAATAGAAGCGAATTGAAGGCTGTGGTTTTGTAAAAAGACTTACGAAACCACAGCCTTGTGAAGATTTATTAAAATGTACTACAGAATTAAATTGTAATTGTAAGTATAATTATTATAATTTTAATTAAATGTATTTAAGTAATTATATTTTATAATGTATAAAGAAATGTTTTTACTGAACGGCATAATTTTGTAAATATATTTATTCGCATAAAATAATACATATGTTGCTAAACATGGATGTATAACTTTCTGGAATCAACAATCAAATTTAATACATATTAGATAAATTTAAAATATGAAAGATGTTTATCGAAAATTATTTAGGCTATATGTATGCTTACAAGCACTATTTCTTTTTAATTTTAAAATTAAATTGAGTCAAAACAGGGTTAACTTTAAAAACAATTATTGATTGTATTTAAACAAGGATGAATGCATTTAAAATATAACTAAGACATGGTTTTAATTTTAGTTAATTAATATTAATTGCACTGATTAACTTTTAAGGTTAAAAATATTAAAATTTTAGTAATTATTGAACTAGATGTAAACGAGCTGTAAATAAAAAAAAATATTTTTAAGTTAGGAGCAAATAGTATACTAGTACAAATACATTAAGTTTAGAATGTAATGTAAAAAATGCATGTTTATTATTTGTTATAAAGTATAATTTTTTTCGTAATGCTAATATAGTAAAATAAATTTATTGTACTATATATTTATTTATTCGGATTTACTCAACTTATTCTCACCGCTTCGATCGTCCTCAGAATTCGAAAAACGCCTAAATGTTATTGCAGTATGGCTTTGTAGTCGCTTTGTTCGTCCTCATTAACTTAAAAAAATTCTGGCGCGGTGGTCCGCATGTCGGGCGAATTTCCTTTGGATGCGTGTTTCCGTGCTTTTTACATTATATAAGTTTACAACTACTAAATAAATAATTCCAGCGCGGTGGTCCGCTGTCGGGCGAATTTCATTTAGAATGCGTGTTTCCTTGCTAAACAACCCATTTCTTGCTTATGCAAGAACCATGCCCATTGCGTGGTTCCGGTTCATGCTTTAGAACCCAAGCAGTTACTCAATTGTCAAGCACTGCTCGTAACTCACTTTGTCTGTATTTTCCAAAGGAAATGCGCTAAAACCTTTAAAGATAACTGACTAAGCTTAAAGATAAGTAACTAAGCTTTAAACTAGAGCAAATAATAGTGCGTACTTCTAATTTTAGAGGCATAGTTTTGTACAACCAACTGGATAATTATGCGCATTTCCTTTGGAAAATACAGACAAAGTGAGTTACGAGCAGTGCTTGACAATTGAGTAACTGCTTGGGTTCTAAAGCATGAACCGGAACCACGCAATGGGCATGGTTCTTGCATAAGCAAGAAATGGGTTTTTAGCAAGGAAACACGCATTCTAAATGAAATTCGCCCGACAGCGGACCACCGCGCCGGAATATTTATTTAGTAGTTGTAAACTTATATAATGTAAAAGCACGGAAACACGCATCCAAAGGAATTCGCCCGACATGCGGACCACCGCGCCAGAAATTTTTCTAGTTGAAAACTTATATAGGTAAAAAAAACGATAAAAAATTATGTCCCTACTAGGATTGAACCCAGGTACTCTGGGTTTGAGTTTTCGCATCCAAAGGAAATTCGCCCGACATGCGGACCACCGCGTCAGAATTATTTTCTAGTTGTAAACTTATATTAAGTAAAAAAAAACGATAAAAATTATCGTCCCTTCCAGGATGTGAACCCAGGTACCCAGCGTTTGAGTGGTCGTATTTACTCCGGACCACTGGCATTCATCTCAGAAGCCCAAAAAACATTGAAAACGACACCCTACTCGAAATTTATTTTCAATGACCGTAAATTTGGTTTTCTATAATTTGTGTGGTTTTTTTCGACTTTTTGGTAACTTAAAGTGGTCGTATCGACTTCGGACCGGTTTCATTCGATTCAGTGCCCAAAATTACATAGAAAACGACACCCTACTCGAAATTTAATTTTTATCGACCTAAATTTTGGTTTTCGGTAATTTACAATGGTTTTTTCAATTTTTAGGTCACTTAGAGTGGTCGTATCGACTTCGGACCGGTGTCATTCGATTCAGCATCTCAAAAAACATAAATATTGACCTTTTTCGCGGCAAAAAATATTAACCCTGAATTTTTCCGATTTTTTGAAAATTTCGCTGACTCAGCAAACCGGGTTAATGACGTCACCAAAACCATGTTTTTAATAGGGTTCGTGTCCTCCCGAAGGTTGATTTTTGTACCAAGTTTGGTTAAAAATAATAATCAGTTCGAAAGATAGAGTGTTTACAAGAAAGTGTCTAGAAATACATATATATATATATATATATATATATATATATATATATATATATATATATATATATATATATATATATATGTATATTATATATATATATATAATATATATATATATATATATAATATAAATATATATAAAGTCTTGCGAAACTTATTTTTTCGTCATTAGGGACCTCTGAAACGGATTTGTGTCGTGGTCCGAGGTTCGAATTCCGCCATGACGCCTATCCCATTAGGCGAATTTCCAAAGGAAATTCGCTAAAATCCGTTTATTACCTGTGGTCACCAGTGATCCCAGAAGAAAACTTTGGGAACATAAAGAGATAAACTCTCACCAAATTTCAACTCACACAAATGATTTTTCTAATCTCATTAAAAATTAAAGTACTCAACCAGGCAGAGTACTATAAGTAGCACAAAGCTCCTAGGCAGAGTAGCACAATGCTTCTATGCTTATTAAATTTTTAAATTACATGCTTAATATAAATACGTAATAAAATAGCGTATATTAAATAATAAATTCTTATATTCAAACAGCTGGTTCAGGATGTTTAGAATACCACTATACCTATATCAGATTCATTCTTTCAGTCCCTAGCATATATTTACTAATGAGGTAGGCGTCATGATGGGAGACAATTTCAGATGGAAATGTTTTAGATGTCTGTTTAGGTATATATATATATATATATATATATATATATATATATACACATAGGAGCTAACCGAACACTTTTTTTACACATCCGCCATTTTGACCTATCTTTATTAGATTCTTAAGAGTAAACAAATGATCAGAAATATATGGGTTCTTGTCCTAAATAAATAGCATTCCCTGAATATTTTATTAAAATTCCAACAAAAATTCAAAACACACAGGTGACAGATTTTTGTAAAGACGGATACGCTATCTAATGACGATGAGAGAATGAAACAATGTATATTAATTAAAGTGACAAAAATAATTTATTTTTAGAATAGTTCAAACAATAGAGAGTTAAAGAACTTCGGAGCTACGGGAAGAGGAATTGAAAAGTTTAAATATTTGGCCGACGACCTTATACGTATTAAATTTATTTTAAAAGTTAAATTTAAGCAATGAAAAGATTTTCACACACAAACACACTTACTAATGAAAATTTAGTAAAACTGCTTGGAAGATCTTAAAAACACTTGAAATAGAAAATTGAAAAGACTTTTCGTTTTAGTGTAACCACAATAATTCAGTTTGTAGAAGGTTTAGTATCCCATATACCGTTTCACTTTTCATTGAAAAAGAAATAAAGCTTTATACAAGGCTTACACCTTAGTATTTTCTCTAAAGTTTAAGTATGTCATATAAGTTATTTTATATAAGTGTAATTACAAATAAACTTACACATTTAATAGTAATATTAAGGTATTAGAAAAGAAAAGTATTGTATGTGCCCAATTTCTCTATGGTATTACGAATAATGTAATTTTGTCAAATACATAATAGTCCAAGAGCCAGATGCAAAAAACGTAACCGTCAAGCCTCGAAGGTTTAACCCGTTTAACCGGCAGTTTAACCGGAACACCGCTATAGCGGTGTTCCGATTGGTTTTATCAAAAAAGTTAAAGATGTATTTTTTTAAGTTAACTCAATTTTCGACAAATCCATGTTTAAACCATCACAATATGTTTAATAGAATAAATAGTCTGCATGCATAATACACATTTTTACGAAATTTTAGTTTTTACCCATTTTCAGCCTGAGATTACCAAGACCACCTGATCCTACATCAAAGAGCCTACACCAGTCAATCTAGGAAAATAAACTTTTGCGGCTGCGGTCACGATTTTAGCGACTTGCTCTTGGACTATAAGGTTGCGTACAATCGTAGAATTTATATTTTATGAGTTTCTTTTCATGTGTCTGTTGGATTGATTTTTCTTAATAAATTAAAATGTGTGATATTAATGTATTATGATATTAAAAAAATATATTAAATAAGGTATAAATGATTTTTTTTCTTTAACCATTTTCTTTCGTCCAGAGAATTATGTAGCCATTATTTTCATTTAGTTAATAATCCAAGATTTGCTGCTAATTATCAGATAAATTGGCAATGTAATCTAAAAAATACCTTGAAATGAAAATGTAGAAAAAAAAATAAAAAATGTTCCGTTTATGTGAATTAATTATTCACTCTTTTAATCAAAACTATTTATTTATGAAAGTGTCGTGCTTGGCTTATGGTTTTAAGAGTGAAAGCTTAATCCAGTTTAGTCGTGTCGTTCCTAATTAAAGCTATCAAAATTAATTGTTACATCACGGCTCCTCTATTTTTTAGGCTAAAAATGTCTATACTTGTAGTCTTTTATACTAGATATTAGTACATTAACTTCTATATTAAGGAGAAAGCTAAAAGATCCAAATACTTGCTTAAGTAATTAAACACCTCTCCTACATTATCAGACATCACTATCAACAAGTGATGACAAACATGTACAATGACTAGATTTGCCATCGAGGCTGGCCTTGGTTTTATTTAATTTGAATGCAATACTACATCAACCTCTCTATGTCGTACAATCATTAAGTTGCAACAATCGTTGTCTATATATCCAAATTTTTGAAAAAGTCAATATCTTTCTAGCTTGCTTACTCTAAATTTCAGGACATCATATTTTAAACTGAGTCAAATTTGAGGAGATTTTTGGAGGAATATTCGCCTTTACATTAATTACCCAATCTCTTATTAATCAGATAGTATCTATGAAATAAATAGGAATCTTATAGAATAACATCTAGGATTAAAATGTCAAATACCTTACGAATTTTATGAAACTATCACACACCAAAAGAAAATAGGTTTAGCTGTTAGTAGTTTGAGTTAAACGAATAAAAAGTTTGAATCTAAAAAATATTTAAAACAAAAACATATTACCTAATGATATGATTTACAATAGAAACATGACTTATCGAGTGAAGAGATATAAAAATGCGAGATTCTAAGATTTATAAGTGTATCATTGATAATAATGAAACTAATATTATCAGTACTGAAAATGTTCCTCGAGATATCTTACGAAAACAAAAATAATCCACGTTGTTTTGGTAGCTCTATCAAAAGATTCTATTCTATGTAATATTATTAAATTTATATTTCTATGTCAAGTCTCAAGCAGAGAAGTGACTAAGCAATGCTATTCTATTCCTGTTGGTTGGAACAAAATGGTAACTTACTACTTTGAATGATCATTTACTACTGATTAAATTGACTACTACAATTACTACTGATTAAATTGACTACTACAATTACTACTGATTAAATTGACTACTACAATTACTACTGATTAAATTGACTACTACAATTACTACTACTAATGATCACCAATGAATGATCATTTACTACTGAGATAAAAGCTCCACATAATATTTGGCCTTACCAAAGTTAAGGCTCGCTCTTTACCATCGGTTAAATATCGGCCATGCAGCCCTCGGTAAACATTTGATTTATGATTGTTAATGTCAACCATTACAATAACCATAACAATGACCATAACAATAACCAATAACCATAACCATTACAATAACCATAACAATGTAACCATTGTTAATGTCAATCACATAGAAAACGTTTAAGATAATATAAAAATTTTCAATTGACACATGATTCATCAAGGATCTAGAATAATGAGGATAACGCATTAAGTCGATTTGCCATACAAAAAAGTGACCCCATCGAAAACCAAAAAAAGAGAATACAACACGAAATACACGTCAAAAACCAACTGCACATGCTTGGTACAAACTGCGCATGCTTACAATTCTTATAACAGCGCAGGTCTTAAATTTTAGAGGCAAACTTACCTCTCATTGGTTTCCTATTGTTTATTGCTTCAGAAAGTTATAAAAATGCTTAAAAAATCACTCGCTGAAGTGGCTAAGTATAGTCCAAACTTTAAAATTAAATAATTACAAATGACTTAACAAGAACCATAAATTCTCAACTTTTTTCTGTGCTTCTCGTGATTATTACCACGAGAAGCACAGAAAAAAGATGAGAAGCAAACTCGACAAACTTGCTACATAACCTGTGTTTGGCGCCTTTTTTCATTATAACCATGGGGAAGGTAAGTTTGCTGCTATTTCTCTATCTCATACAACTTCCAAGGGGTCAGAAATGTTTCTTAATCCGTCATCACCTTTATTCAAGATCTTTGTGATTCATAGTCAGCTGGACAAAGGTAACTTCATGAAGAGGTTTTCGAGATCCCACAAATAATTTTCTAAATATCCTATTCTTTAGCATGAGATTTCTCATACAAACTGATTTTTACCAATGGAAAATTATGTTTATTTATTTATTATATTTAAAAATTTATTTCTTTTGAAACTAATATAAAAAACATAATTTAACTAAAACGCATGTAATTTTGCCTTAAATATTGAACAAATTTAAATGAATTAATTTTTTGTCAAATACCCCATAAAGTTACGGCATTGTTTAGAAAATTATAGCCCTATCATAGCCCTTATTAGTCATAGTCAGTGCTGTCAACTTTAAGAATTAATTACACCTGTCTATTTCGAACTGATGGGATAGTTAGTTAAAAGGGAGCAGATGCACAATTATCGCCAAGCAAGCCCATGACAATGAATTCACGTCAATAACACATTGACATAAGCTGAATAAACCCAATTGCAGTCGTTTATCCTAACAGCTGTAGGCAAGTACAGCTGTAGATTCGGTTGAGAGCGGAACTTAAATAGGTAAATTTTTTTTTTTTTTTTGGCTAGTTTGAATTCTGCTCTTATTCGCGCTTTTAGTCTGCGAGGAATTGGATCTGGGTGCTAGCCATGCGCTTGGAATGCTTTCGCGCGTAGTAATTGTCAATAACATCTGTGTGACTATTAAGCTTGTCGTGAATCTTATGTAAACTTCCACTGTATTTTAAGCTTTGCTTCTTAATATTAATATTTAATAATTAAAGCAATATCTTTGAGCTAAATAAGTAAATATATCTAAATGACACTTAAAAATATGTAAGTAAACCTTAAGAACGGATGAATAAATCAAATAAAAATACTCCCTCTCATGCCGCAGGACCTGGTCCTTTTATGAGAGGTACTCTTTGTATTTTGTTTAGTGGTATAGTTTTATTTTTTTTTTTTTGGAAAATTTAATTTTGTCAATTGTAATTTTATATTTTTTATTAATAAAGAGAATTAAAAAATAAAAAAAAAAAAAAAAAAAAAAAAAAAAAAAAGTAAAGTAGACTAAATACGTTGAGACGCAGAAGAATAAATGACACAAGAATCGCCATATACAATTTTAGGAAGGAGGTACAACGACAATTTAATCAAATTTGGAGATGGTTAAAATAAATTAAACATTGAACTAGAGAGAACAAGCTAAATGAGATTGTGAATTACACTGGATGGACCTAATAAGAAAATACGCTAGATTAAACCAATTCAATAGGATTGTAAATTATACTAAATGGACCTAATAAAAAAATTAACTAGATTAAACTAACTCATAAGATATTGAATTACACTGGATGGACCTAATGAGAAAATAAGCTAGATTAGACCAATTCAATAAGATTGTGAATTATACTGAATGGATCTAATAGGAAAATTAACTAGATTTAACTAACTCATAAGATAGTGAATTACACTGGATGGACCTAATGAGAAAATAAGCTAGATTAGACCAATTCAATAAGATTGTGAATTATACTGAATGAATATAATAAGAAAATTAACTAGATTTAACTAACTCATAAGATAGTGAATTACACTGGATGGACCTAATGAGAAAATAAGCTAGATTAGACCAATTCAATAAGATTGTGAATTATACTGAATGGACCTAATAAGACAGTGAGGTGGGCCGAAGAATCCAAATAAAGAAATAAAAAAACTATTTTCAATAGATTCAAAACACCCACAACATATTGAAATAGAATAAATAAAAATAATAAACTTAGTAAAGAAGAAATCTAGATTTTGAAATACATATACTGTTGCCAATTTGAAAGTGCATAAATATGCAATGTCAACAAAATGTATAATACGGCGCTCATAATTCGTAATCATAGTATATTAATATTTAATAGCTATTATCCCAATAATACGAATTCTTTAGAGAAGCCATAGCTTGAATGCACATACATGTTTTGAAGTCGTATTCACCTAATCAGTTATTAAATTTTTCAATGTCATGGATATTCATTGCTTGTAAATTAGAGCATGCAACAAGTGGTGTTGAAAACAATCTCCCCTCTCATATCGAGGTCCGGATGTCGCGAATTTATACCTGTTATGGATATCCCGTGATTTTGATTGGTCCAATCTATCTCCCTCCAAGATTTATAAGGAAGGTAATTATTCAATAAATTGAACCCAAAATTATATGGAATTGTTTTGCAACTGTTATTAAGGGGGAGTGCTATACTTGACAGTATGAAAACTGGTTTATTCTAGGAGTTGATTTTTGCCAATAAGGGTTCTTAGAGTGAATTTAAAGTTAAGGACGACCTTCATCTACTTCATCCCTTTTTGATCTTAAGGGATTTTTTTCATCTAAAGTTTTATGTCTGATTAAATTCTCGACACTTTAAAGGTAATTAATTTTAGATACTACTTAAAATATATTTCTACTAATTTAAGTTATTATATTGAACCTTAATGTTATATGAAGTTGTTATAGATAATTTAAATTAGCTGCTATACGTTCAAGAAAAACAAGCTATATTTCAACAAATTATTGAGGCCATTAATTTGCAAAACCTCGCCCTAACCTCATAAGCTCATTTTTTGGTTGAAACTTCCCTAAAAAAATACTAAAAACTCCATAATCACTATCTCAAAATCAAAAATCAGATTATAGACACAAATCAAAATCAAAAATTAGACACAAATAGGATTAGAGTCATAAAATGATACAAAATAATGAAACATGATCTTATAATGATGCCAAACATATACCGTATAAATTATATTGAATGATATTTTTATGAAGTCGATTACACTGTTTTACAGCGCGCAAAGAAATAATTTTAAACAATTACCGAAAAAAGCCCCAAAAATATTATCGGGGGATATAAGCGGAAAAAAATTATCTGATTAGTACTAAAGATCTTATTCAATAAAAGATATTTGATGCCGTGCGACCAAATATAATTTATAGTTCTATGAGAAATGTAAATTATAACAGTAATGAAATAAGAGATAGATTTCTCGCTTAATAAAGTTTAATTTTAGGTAAGTTTACCACGTGTATATCTATCTTTTAAAAATAAAGTGTTTAGTCGTTGAACTAAATATAGATGGCAAAAGGTGAGAGGTACCGCTTGTTCGAGTCCTTATGAATACCCAAACTAAACCCTTATCTTTGTAGAACAATCCACAAGATCCACCAAAGCAGGTAAAACAGATACCAGGAACAGGAAAAAATGAACTGTCAAATTTGAAACTACGCTTCCCTATTTCATAGTTCAAACTTTATTAAAAATACAAGACGCTTTGTGGCCTTGTTTTTATTTAAATTTGTATGCCTCAAAAACAGTGTTTACCACATATTCTAAACCTTTTTAAATAATTTCTAGTACTAGATTGTTTTATTTTCTACACCCGATCTACATTTAAGGCTAGTACAGTTTTCGAGGAACAAAAGACTAGACAGCGGATCGAAAATCGGCCGTTTTTGTCAAAAGGCAAGCTAAAGGTCCATATTTGGCAGATTTTTTTTTCGATTTAAGCTCTGTGTGCGAAGAAACAACGTAAAAATTAGAAGATAGATGTCCTCTGTCCATTACAGTATACTCTTCTATTATAGAAGATAAATATAAAAAAAAATGTTTTTTAACAAAAGATAAAAATATAATATTATTGCACAACTTTAAACTTATAAGAACGATATAAAAACAATACAAAAGAATGCTCTTCAACATCATTCTTGGAAATAACGCGAGCTGAGTTGAAATATTAAAATACTAATTCTAGAAAAAAAGTTAGACGGCATGTCGCCTGTTTTCCCTTACGGGTTGCATTGACGTAATAGCTTAATTTTAGCGAATTTCGAGAGTCAAAATGAGTTTATGAGATTAGGGTTGTAAAAGGAAGAAAGGTGTTTTATTGAAAATTGAAAGGGGGGATTCTCCTGATCAAGAATATATATATATATATAATATATATATATATATATATATATATATATATATATATATATATATATATATATATATATAATGTCCGTTTTATTAATGATTGGGGTTAGAGTCGAGGATATTTACTGCCTTGTGGATCATCAGGGATAACCCCTGCGAGAAAAACTCCAGGTGGTAATGGCAACCGTAACGCTCCAAGTTTTATCTTAAGTTGGCAACAATTTATTTGAACAATAATCTTATATAAACTGAGGGCGTAAACATGAACCCACAAGAAAGCAAACATGAAATAGATTTAAGTTAGTAAATATATTGTCTGTATGTTTATATATGGATAGTTGGCTAAATGGAACATGAATGGATGTGTGTGTGGTTTTTAACGTAACACGGTTTAGACCAAATGCTTTAATTGAATTAGATTAAACACGGTACAAAAATCAAGTCCAATGAGAGAAAGTACTGATTAAATTTTAAGTATATACGGTTATTTGGCTTGATGTATGGATGTGTTGTTGTGTGCTTTTCATGGAAACACGGTTCAGACCAAACGGCTTAATTAAATTAGATAAACTTAGTCAATTTCAATAAGAGGAAGTACAGATTAGATTTTAAAAGAAATCTATTTTTTTATATGCTACTTTTAAGAGTTTTGAGTTTACTAATCACTTAACTTTATCCATACCAAGGGCAAACACAGCTCTCGAAATATTCAAAAGCTGGGCCCTAGACTCTTTAGACCCCCCGTCGATTTGCCGAGGAAGGTAATTGCGAGGGAAAAATAGCATTTTACTCCCAAGTTGCATACAGGATTTTATCTCCAGACGTTGAAGTCATTTAATAATTGTTAAATTCTTATTTTCATACGTTTTTTTGTATTGTATTCTAATTTTGTTTTTGATTGGACCCCCCCCCCTTTTAAAGTTTAGGGGTACTAACTCTAAAAAAAATGTATTGCTCCAAACAACTTTTTTGTTTTGAAACGAGTTTGAGCTAATAAACAATTTTTTTGGTCGGGACCCCCTTATAAATTTTGGGGATGGAGCTTTCAAAAAAGATTCAAAAATATTTCCTTGCTTCAAACAACTTAAAAAGTGACTATCAAGTCCAAAGTGTTACAAAAATTGATCGGTCCCTTATATAAATTTAGAGGATACCATTCCCCTAAAAAATTGATATAATGGGCTTTAACGCCCAATATTAAGAAACACTTTTCCTCCCTTGAGAGTAAAAATGCTTCTTTACTCCCTAAAAACTAGTCAATGAAGTTTACATTGTACGCCATCTGGAGATAACATTTTTTTACGTAATAAAATAGAAATGTATGACATAAAGGTCACTAGGTTAAAATTTTCAAATTAAAAAGCTTAATCCAAGGGCAAATCAGGAAAGAGGAATCTAGTATGAAATTAAAAGAAAATATCTAAATTTTATTTTTTAGTGGCAATAATTCCTTTATTCTTTGCCATTTCTGAAATTTCGTTCAAATAAATTTTGGTTTCAGTCATGAAATTTATGCTTTTAATTGTGCTATCACTTGCTGTACTAGCAGCAGGACAGAGAAGAGGGCGAGCTCGTACGAGAACTAAAAGTAAATTTCAACTTGGTTTACCCATTACTGGCAAATATAGAGATCCTGAGTCGGATAGATATTACAACAATAATGATGTAAGTCAATACTGCCAATTTAACTAATTTAAACTATAAAACTAAAAGAAAGGATTGTGGTTTCGATTAATCTCGTTTAGTATTTTTATGTTATTCCACGCACTGTTAAATTAATTATAAAATAAATTATCGTCAGAGACAATAACATTTATAAAATGTGCAGAAAAAAAAATCAGCAAAAAAGAAATTCATAAATTTGTTATGTAAAAATAAAAGAAGTGTGGCTAGTATAGTTATACGAATAAAGTAAACAGGGGATACAAATTAAATATGTTGTGGCAGAGGACAATACTCTGCATTCTAGTGGCAGATATTTTGTACTAAATTGTTTTCTCAAAGTTATATTTATCCCAACCCAGATGCTTTTATTAATAAACTAAATAAAATTATTTTTTCATTTTTTAAAGTTACTTAAACACAATTATATATAAATTAATATATATATTATTTATTATATTAATATAAGTATCAGTAAAATGTGTTGTATTAATATTAAAATGATAGGAAGAGTCATGGATTCCTCAGTTTCAAAAAAATGATCTTATTGAAAACTTTAGCATGATATAAATACGTATAAATCAATAACATAAAACCAAATGAATAGTTTGATATAAATGTTAATTTTGTTTACAGTGGGAGGATATTTTTAGCAAGATTACAGTGATCTAAAATGGGTAAAAAGTTTTATTGTTTTATTCAGCTTATATTCAATTTCCAAAGAAACTGAATCCAAAAACTGAAAAATGAATATATAGATATGAATATAAGAATTATTCATACACATACACACAAAAGCCTATACAATTTTAGATAAAAAAAAAGTGATGCATAGCTGTTTACATAGAAATTATAAAAAAGTAATTTTGTAACTTTTCTTTTTAAATTGTAAATGACTGAGATTTAGTAAAAGTGAAATTTTACAAAATTCCAGTAGCCATTAAAAAGAAAATATTACTTTTATTGTTAAAAAATGGATTTAAAATTTTACTTTATGGTTTTAGGGAGCAAAAATTTTAACTGCATCTCATTTTGATTATGAATACGTACTTGGACATAAAATAGCTTTTCTATGTGTAGCTAGAGGATCTCCTAGGCCTCAGATTACTTGGTTTAAGGATGGTGTTGAACTTTATTCACATAACTATCATCATGTAAGTTACCTGCTATGTAATTAAGAATAGTAATATCACATAACTAATACTACACCCTCATTACATAAAAGACCATTTACTTATTATAAGCTTTCACAGAAATTTATTAAAGCAAAGAGAAATGATGGTAATATTTAGTCAAATTTAAAAAAATTGACCATACATAACATTATTAAGTATACAACATAATCTTTGGACCGTACAAAAATATAAAAAATGGTGAGTTGTGTGGATCATTGCAACAAATAAGAAACATCACTCATAAGAAACAATTATCAAATAAATTTATTCTTATTAATCGAATAGTCAGCTACCATTGATACTTGCTTTTGGATATAAATATCCCTGGAATGTTTTTGGCTTAACGCCATCATCAGCAGGCGGGGCAACACTGATATAACAAGTATCGAAGGTAGCTGATTCTTTAATTGCTTCTTCAACTTACGGTAAATACAACCTTTTTAATATTCTTATTACCACATTATTAAAATAATAATAATGAATGTACAATTTTTTTATTGGGTCTAGAATGTGAGTAAAAAATAAAATTTTGTCAGTAAAAATTTAATAAATTATTAATTAAGTAATTTAAAAAATAAAATTCAGTATCGAATTTGAAGTTAAATTTAATTAATTAATTATAATATTTTGTTCTAGCAAATAAAATGTTATGTACATATATTTATTTGTTGTTTAAGACTATACCCAGATTTAACGACACTTATAGTTTTATTACTATAAATATTTTTACTTTTCCTTACCTGAAAAATACTGTGTTTGCACTAAAACTCTGAAACCAAGATTCCACCTGAATTATCTGATTATTTTTATATGTATTTTCTCTAGGGTAAATAATAGCTATTTATCCTTCCAGGATTAATTTTTTGTATACTTCAACTACTAAAACAAAGAAAAATAACAATACATTAAAATTTAAATAATTCCATAAATTGAAAGAAAGAAATAAATTGTATTTTATTAAAAAAGGATGACAAAAGAAAATTTATATGAGTGGGAGTGGTGACAAGGAAAACTCTTTTTACAATGCAACACATATATTTGTCATAGGCAGATATTTCAATAAAGATATTTTTAAGGACTTCAGAATTACTCTCAACCCATAATGTCCTTGTTTACTTGTTTTATTCTTGTATAAAAAGTATTTTTTTCTTTTATCAGAAAAATTAAGTATTGTCACTTAAAAGTTATTTTTAATACTTAATCTACCTACTCACAGTTTTATTACTTCTTTTGAATTTTAAAATTGATTTATTTATGTTATTGTTTTAGGTTCATGTTTGGGAAATTGGAAAGGACAAAGTAAAGTCCAAACTAGAAATAGATCCAGCTACTCAGATGGATGCTGGGGTTTATGAGTGCACAGCTGATAATATGTATAGTATTGATAGGAGATCATTCAAGACTGATTTCAGCATTGCTTTTGATTAATTTTTTGTAATAGTGTTATAAGTGGCATCAAATGATAATTAAAATCAAGTGTGGATAAAAAATGTTAAGCATCAAGGTATCAAGTATCTACCAGGTACTCTAGTAGGCATGAGCAATCAAATAGTAAAATTATACATAACTAATATAAAATTATTGACCAAACTATTTAAAAAAAGAAGGCCTACTTTACGGCCTAACTACGGAAAGCTCAATCTTTGTGTTTTTATACCTATCTGACCACTACATAAAATTATATGAAGTGTTTTTAAACGAGTATTTGAAATATTTAGAGGAGTTTTATTAAGTAGTATCCAGCAGGTATGTTATAAAAATTTTATATAACAAGTTAAGATAAAAAAGCAGGCTTCTGATATATTTAGGAATTTGATATTGATCCAAAACTTGTCAATAGAGTATCTTAATTTGAAGCCATTAGAAGAAAATGGACCAGTTATAAATTTTTTTTTTTTATTTTTTCTGAAAAACTCTACCTGCTAGTTATACTATGGAGTTTATTATAGCCTAAAAGGCTGTAGGGTTAGTTCATTGCTGAGGCAATAAATTCTATAAATGTTGTCAGATCAGTTTACTTTTATTTCTTAATAGCTATACGAAACAAATTTTACTATTAAGTTGTCGTTTGTCAGGTGTCGTTTGATAAAACAAACAAATAATATTAATAAGGTTAAAAAAAATTTAGGACTTAAAGTATTTAGACGTCACTGAGTAACGTTTTAGATTAAAGTCATTTTTTTGGTCATCATAACACCATGATTATCATAAACCAATTCTGATAGGCCATACATTTTATTTATTGGTGACGAGGATACATCTAGTCATTGAAGAATTGATTAATAGAAGAAATCAATAATATCATATTAGTTATGTCAGAGATTAAACATAAATTTTGAATTTTAATTTTAATAGAACTACGAATGGGTACAAACTCATAAACCAAGTGATTTTGGTCACTGGCTACAAAATGTTAATACACTGGTTAGATTAGATATAGAAATTTTGGAGTTATTGTGTACTTTCTGAATAGTTAAATACAACCAGTATCTTAAATTATTTGTACTTGAATATCCTCCCTCAGATAGACAATAAATTAAATATAAAATAAAACTTGTAATAAAAGTATACTACTCTCTCCTTGCCACCTTTATATAAAAAAAGTTTTCTTGATACAGTTTCATAAAGAAGTGTATAGTCTCCATTTTTGCAAAAGTAAATCAAGTTAACATGATATTTATTAATACAATGTCTTTTTAAATTTTAATTATGTCTAGTTTATTTTGTAGTACACTTTGTTTATGAGCATTCCTAATATGAGAAAGGCCCTATTATATTTATCTTTGTAAATAAAGCGTTTCTATCTCTTTCATTTCATCTTATAACTATGTTCTTATAGTGTTTCTACTAGTTTTCTCTACAAACCAGTTTTGCATTGCAACGAGAACAAACTCTTAGAATAATACTAGTATAGAAGGAGCATAGCCACCGTAAATACAATGAAAATCCACTGATAACATGAAAGCCGGGTTTCTAAAGTTCTTGACAAGAGAACAACAAAACATTATTTGATTATAGTGTCATAAATGCCCATTACTGAAGAAAGTTCATAAAAATCATATATAAAAACCCAGCAAAGTACATATTTATTAAAGTCGGTCTCAGACAACAAAAGGTTGACAAAGTACAATAACCTACATTTAGTTGATGGGACTGCTTAGTATATTTTTCATTAAAAACATTAAATTAAAATTTAAAATTCTTAAAAAAATTAAAATGAACCAATATTTACAATAATGTTTAATGACAAATTAAACATGTTTAATGAGCATGGATTAATTATATAATATTCCAGCCACCGGAAGTTTCGCCAGTATCTCAGTATGTTATTAGGGTGGCAGCATTAGTTAAGCCACCAGAAAACTTAATGTTATTATATATATATATATATATATATATATATATATATTATATATATATATATATATATATATATATATATATAATATATTATATATATAATATATATATATATATATTATATATATATATATATATATATATATATATATTATTATATATATTATTATTTATTATTATGGATGTACTACAGGTTTGACAGCGTCAATAGAAACACTTATATGCATAGAGTCAATAGTGTATTAAAGAATGAGAACAAATGTTGCTTTGGCAAATTGTGGTGCCATTTTTAAAATACTAATAATATTTTGTAAATTTTAATTACCATTTTATTAGTGGATTCCTTTTAAGCGAACATTCAGAATTCATATTCTTAATATTATTTATGAATTGGAGACAAAGAAAGTATTTCAGCTACATTTTTAGAACCTTGTTTTAAATTTTATTATACTTATAAAAAAAATCATATTTTAAACAAAGAATACAAGAAAATTAAGTGACATTAAAATCATTAAATTGGATTTATAAAATAAAAGTTTAAGCTTTCGACTGAATGATTAAATAATATTTTTCTTTACATTAATATATTTATATAAAATGTTAGAAAAACAAATTTTGTAAAATAGAACATTTGTAAAATTATATATTAGTATTTAAATTAACAATAAATTGTTCCAGTAAACCAAACTTTGTGTCTGGAAAAAATTAATTTACCAAAACTTTTTATTTCCTGAACAAGGAAACATACTTGAAATAGCTTAAATGTGTTCATTTAAATATAAATTAAAAATCACTGAATTTTCTGTTATGAACGGACGCCTAAAATTACAGTGGTAGGCTAATTTGGCAATGCATGCCCGTATTGTTTTCAAATCGAAATAAGTAAAACTTATTTAAATTACTTGATTTAAGTAAGCTGTACGATTAAATTTTACGCTACATAATTGTAAATTTAATGAAAATAGTTTAAATTGTGAACCATATAGAATGAATTATGTAATTTAAGATGGAGTTCTGTTAAATAAGAAGTGTAAATAACGACAAACTATTGCAGAGGCGGATTGGCCTGTAATGGCTTTGGGTGCCAAAGCCACCAATAAACTTATTTAAGAAAAATATATTACAGGATACCTTGGAACTTTTTCTTAATATATTGGATTCGCTATGCTCTTTATAATGCTTCGAACTCGCTACTCTAGAACCTAAGCTGTCACTAAATTGTCAAGCACTGCTCGTAACTCATTTTGTCTGTATTTTTCAAAGGAAATGCGCTAATACCTTAAAAGATAACTGACTAAGCCTTAAGATAAGTAACTAAGCTTAAAGATAAGTAACTAAGCTTTAAACTAGTGCAAATAATAGTGCGTACTTCTAATTGTAGAGGCATAGTTTTGTATAACCAACTGGATAATTATGCGCATTTCCTTTGAAAAATACAGATAAAATTAGTTACGAGCAGTGCTTGACAATTGAGTAACTGCTCAGGTTCTAAAGCATGAACCGGATCCTTAAGCAAGAAATGGGTTGTGAAGCACGGAAACACTCATTCTAAATAAAATTCGCCCGACAGTGGACCACCGCGCCGGAATTATTTATTTAGTAGTTGTAAACTTATATAATGTAAAAAACTATACAAATTATCAATTCAACCAGGATTGTTGTTAAGCACGAAAACACGCATCCAAAGGAAATTCGTCAATATGCGGACCGCGTCAGAATTATTATTATACCTGTACCTTTAGGGACCCCACACGGTAGGCTAAGGCCGTCTGGATGGTCTCTCACTTGCTAAAACCACAGAGTACTAACAAATAGTCTCTGGCTAATATTGTTCTAAACACGTAAGGGAGTTAGTTGGGACTATTTGTTTATTTATAGTAGTAAACCAACCTTCAGAAGGTAAGAGTGCATCTAAATTTAAATTGTGCAGCAAATGTAATTATTGCAAGCAAGTGCACTTTGTTTTACAATTATTTGGCTTGATACTAAGTGGACTCTTCTCTTTTTTCCTCATCGGGGTCACTTGGTTTTATAGAAAATTGTTTAGCGCGTAGTACCCTTTACTTAACATAGTTGGTTTGAGCATGTAAAGTTTTTAAAAATTTAACAAAGTTTTAGTCCTTATACGTGTGGATGTACTTCTTGTAAACATGTTACAGGCCAAACAACTCAACTGAATACATAAAATAATGAACGCAAACCGATACTAACGAGAGAAAAAACTGATTAGACTATCGAAATATCTAACTTGGCGTCAAAAAAAGACGCTCATCTTAAATTTTCAAAAAATGTCTAAAATTTTTTATAAATATAGTTGCTAAAGATTATTTCTGGGAATTATCTCGATTTACATTCCTCAATTACATCTGAGACTAGCACTGCTCCTGGTATATTTAAGCCAAACACAGCCCCAAAGCGGCTCGAGTGTACAAATATTTTTGAAAAATAAAATATGCAAAGTTAGTTTAATGTTTGACTGCTTGTTTAAAATTGTTTCTTATATACATATATAATACATACATAATATTGTTTCTTTACATATATAATATAGTATATATATATATATATATATTAAATATATATATATATATATATATATATATATATATATATATATATATGTGTGTGTGTGTGTGTGTGTGGTGTGTGTGTGTGTGGGTGTGTGTGTGTGTTGTGTGTGTGTGGTGTGTGGGTGGTGTGTGTGGTGTATAAATTTTAATTATAAAAAGATAGAGTCGAGACATCTATGAGCATACGTAAGTTATCGTGTCCCATAAAAACGTTAAGTAATAAAATCTTTTACATACCGACATGTATGTTATGAAACATGAAGGAATAAAATTACTTCGATCACACGCGGGGTTGGGAAGAGGGTTTAACCACCGGCAGTTGTCGTGTGAACTGGATTTAACACGGAGTTCAACCTTGAAACTCTGTAAACCATAGCTTAAAATAAGGTGGGGGTAGAACCCCGTGTACACACTTTACCGTTTCAACCCTTTTCCCCTTTCGTGTGAAACGTTGGAATCACACCTCCTAGGGGTTGAACCCTATGCCAAACCCCGGATGTGAACGAAGTATATGTTTGCTACTGCAATGCCTCTGTAGTAGGTAATAAGTAAGGAAATATAAAACTAGTTATGGATTAAGTTGTATTCATATTGTACTAATTAGTAAAGCTTAAATTGATCATGAATAACAGCAACATTGCTTTTCATTAGAAATCAAAATAAATATAGATCATTAAGATAAACAGAAGGGTTGTTTTTTGTAGGTCATGGGATTTTAATAAAATAAAAATAGGAGATTTCATAGAAGTCCATTAAATTCAGAAACCGAACTAAATAAATAAAAAAAAAGTTGATATCCCATCAGTTAAAATCAATATGAAACGGACTTGGAAAATAATTTAAAAAGTGTCATTTGGAGATAAAATAAAATAAATTACTAAAGAAAAAACAAAGCAAAATGATTTTGAATCAATCAAATTAAAAATGTATGACCAAGACAGATATAAATATTCGTCATCAACTTGATATACGCCACATACGTGAAATAAATGCTCAATATCTTTTTTTTTTGTTTTTGCCTGTTGTACCGATTTCGTGTGAAGTTTGGAGGGGAAAATATCTTTATCAAAATGGAGGGATCTCTTTTCTAGGAAGGTGCACGTTTTCTTTTTACATTGAAGCAGTTTTCTTTCACGACAGATATGTTTTTCCTCACAGCAGGAAAACTGATTTCTGTTAGGGGCGAAAAGAAGAAATAGATTCTTTGGGAAAGACCAATATTGCCGCCAGCTTTTCAGCCAAATACCATTTCGCACTACATCACTTTTTTTACACTTTTTCTCCTATACGATATAAAACAAGGAGTAACTGTTAAAAAGTATAATAAGAAAGGAGGTACAGAATACAATTTATTTAGGCATCTCGCCAAAAATTATTCAAAAACGTGTCCAGAAATATAGAATTTTTTCCTCCCCTCATTCTTTATTTTTCTTCGTAGGGTTGTGAAAAAAAATATTACTAAGTATAAGAAAACTGAAAGAAATAAAAAAGGATGAAATAATCTGATGGTAGTGTTGCCAACCTGTCTAGTAAATAATATTCACTAAAAGACTACAATACGATGCTTAAACATTTTTTTTAGTAAGGAGATAAGTAGTATTTTTGCATTTTTTAAAAAACGGCCATAAAACCATTCCTACATTTAATAGTAAGTCGTTTTTTCGTTACAACATTTATCAAATGCAAGTTTAACGATGTATGACTAAGCATAGAATGACAGCTATAAAGGATATTGTATTTTTTCAGTGTGAAAGTTATAAATATAAACAAATGTTATATTGAGAATGGGCAGTTAATATTATAGCAAAATAGTATTTTTTGAGTGCAATTCACCATTAAATATTATACTGCTAAACAAATGAGCTTATTTTTGATAAAGTTATTAATTGTAATTTACAATAAATATGTATTTGACATAGTGATCATACAGGTTAAAGTGACTTGGCAGACTTGATAGGAGGAATCACCCATCAGTGATAATATTCCTCGCATAAGCAAAATATTATTTGTTAAATTATTATTTTTTAAATTACCAAGTTACCATAGCACATTAGATTGTTAAACAAAAGGACAGTTAATTAATAGCGAAATATTATTTATAAAATGCAAGTTACTATTAAATGTAATATTGCTGAGGAAACAGATACCACATAGGTAACTATTAAGGGGTATGCCATTATTCTCTATATGGGGGTAACTATGGGACCCCATATCTTTCGAACCCATTTCCAAATCTTAAAGAAACGCGGTACAAAATTCAAACTAATAAATGTCGTCAACCCTATTGTTTATGTAATGTGTGTCACGTCATTAACATAAAATAATAATCAAGACATTTTTTAATTCACTTAACACTAATTATCAGATTTGCCTGAAATGTAGTATACATATAATTATATATAAAAGTAAAAAAATAAAAATTGCAATTTTATTTTTACCATTTCTTCCAACTAAATAAGAGAGAGAGTGTGTGTGTGTGTGTGAGAGAGAGAGAGAGTTTCTCGAACGTATTTTTTCGTGAATAAGAACCTCTGAAGAGAGTATTTTGGCCGTCCTCCCGGGTCTGACTCTTGCTATGACGTCTATCTCATTAGCGAATTATTTTCTAAGAGAAATTTGCTAAAAGAAGACAAGATGTGAACTAGCAACTGCATCACTAAAAGACCCTATGCTGTCTATTATTTACGTTTCAGCAATTCTCTCTAGTAAACATCAACTGTTACTTTCTGGTGAGCATCGAAACAATATTTTACTAGATTTTGTACGAAGTTGTTAAACTGTCTAATGCACAATAAAATATATTAAGTGAGAATTAAAAATCATTGTATATATTTTTTACATCTCATTACAGTCAAAAAGAGCTCGAGTAAATAAAATTGTGAGACGGGGAGTTTTCTCAGCCTCATTTCCTCTTATTTTCTTTTCTACTGAATTTGACCCAATAAAAGAAAGCGATTATCGATTCCTTTTCTTTTTCCTAGTAAATATTGAATCAGTAAATAAATTCAATCAGTAACAATCTGAAGTTCCCCCAGCCTTAAGTGTGCCACCATGAATTATTGAAAGCACTTTTAGCCTTATACCACTGCCACTTCAGTTTTTCAGGAGACTTTAATACCAATGTTTTTTCTTATCCCGTAAGGAATATTCCAAAAAATATTTTTACTGAACGAAAAGGATTTATATAAATGTTCTTTGATCTGTTTTTTCAAAGCTAATTTTTCATTCTAGATAATTTAATTCATGAACC
This sequence comes from Microvelia longipes, assembly GCA_018340805.1. NCBI lineage: Eukaryota > Metazoa > Arthropoda > Insecta > Hemiptera > Veliidae > Microvelia > Microvelia longipes. The sequence goes on from JACMZG010001914.1 coordinate 36,485,144, forward strand.
TTTAAAACCATTGAAATACGAGTGGAAAAGTTGAAAAATTATTTTTGTTTCTTTCTTTAAATTATTATTGAGAAAATGTTTAAATTAATAAGCCCTTTTTTTCTCTGTTATAAAACTAATTTGTGCAGGGTTTAAATGAAAATCTAGGGAAAATCAATGACGACTTTGTGCAAGATATTTTAAAACTTTACAAAAATATTTTAAAAGAGAATATATTTGTATAAAAAATGCAAGGTGCAGAAATTTTATACATATCGGCCGCCCCCCTGTTCAAGCCTTATGCTTTCTGGTGCGCTAGCCTTAGTTAAATACATGTAACATTAATATGAATTATAGTTTACAGTGATCTGAAGTATTAATTTATTAAAATAATTTATAATATAATATACTCAAAAGATAAAACTAAAAAACTAAAGTAACTGCCAATATTGTCGACACTGACATTTTTATGATTTGGTTTGAGCCAAGGATCTTGAATAAAGGGGATGACGTACTAAGTCGATTTGCCATACAAAAAAGTGACCCCATCGAAAACCAAAAAATAGAGAGACTTCAACACGAAACACAACGCCAAAAACCCAACTGTACATGCTTGGTACAAACTGCGCATGTTTACAATTCTTATAACAGCGCAGGTCTTAAATTTTAGAGGCAAACTTACCTCTTAATGGTTTCCCATTGTTTATTGCTTGAGAAGGTTATAGACACGCTGAAATTATCACTCACTGAAGTGGCTAAGTATAGTCCAAACTTTAAAATTAAATAAGCACAAATGACTTAACAAAAACCACAAATGTAACAATCACGAGAAGCACAGAAAAAAGTTGAAGGAAACTCAACAATCTTGCTACATAACTTGCTTTTGGCGCCTTTTTTCATTATAACCATGGGAAAGGTAAGTTTGCTCCTATTTTTCTATCTCATACAACTTCCATGGGGTCAGAAATGTTCTTTAATGCGTCATCTTCTTTGTTCAAGATCCTTGGTTTGAGCAGAACAACTAAATTTTGATTCTAATTCAAATGAATTAGTCGCCTAAACTCAGGCGTTTCGCAGAACACAGAAATAAGAGTTACATGCTAAATTTTATTTAGTATGTAATTTTTACATCTCAACTGAGTGTTATTTTTAGAACAAAAAGAGAATATCTATACTTGTTTAATTCGTTGTAGTTCTGTATTCAATGCTTTTACTTCAGAATTTGTTTTTCGAATTAGTAAATAAATAAAAATAGACTTTAATCAATTTTTATCATTAATTTTTACAGTTTATAGTTTAAAAAAAAACTATGTTCCAAAACAGTTTCGACGCCAAATATTATAATTGAGGTATTGAAAGCAGGTGTTAGAATCGGCATAAAGCTTACCTTAGGTAAGTAAGATGTACAAATTTATTTCTCTTAATATTTATGATAATGACATAATATTGAAAGATATATACTATTCCATTTATCCTATATTGTCCATATGTTTAAGAAATCTGTGTCCCTATAAAAATGAATTTAAGTTACTATAAATAAAGGTACGTCCTTTCCTTATGTTTTGTCCAGTCCCTTAATACTTTCCGGTAACAAATCTTTTTATAAAAGATTAGATGGGTCTAGAAACGTTCTTTTCACCCTCCTATTTCTTTTAATTATTTTTATCGGCTTTTTTTAAAGAAGACACAAAAGAAATAAAACAATATCCCCTTTGTAGTTAAGTCATTGCAATAAATCCTAAACGCTTTCTTTCTTTTCATTTGAGGATTTTCAGGTTTTTTACAATTTTTGGATTTTCCTGAGGGGCGTCAGTACTAGGTGTCGGGTGGCCACGACACTCGGCACGTACTTAGAATTCTTTATGATAACTTCTCCCTTACATGTATGAAAACGCTGTGAAATCTTACTCGCATTACAAGAAAAACATTGGAAAAAGAAACATTACGATACGCTAGTTTTCTCTCACATTTTAACTTTAAATAACTGCTTTCAATAACATCTGTAATTTTTCTTTTTTTACCACCTGTGCTTCTACTTTGTTTTTTTCTTAGTGATTTGACTATTTTTAAAGTATTACAGTACCACATATTGCCTTATGTATATAATTCCAAAATGTAGTAAGAATCTAATGTACTGCATTATAGCCACTAACTTTATTTAAAATGGTGAGATAATTTTCAGTATAAGATGCTTTGTATAATGTTCATATTACAATTAGTATAGACATAAATTATATTGCCTAAGGTAAAATGTTTGAACTTAAAATATTTGTTTTAAATTAAAGTCCTATAGAAAATACCGAGATAAACTAAAAATAGTTTAATGAAAATTTCAATGATGTCTAAAAATTCCTCTCTCCGTATTTTTGTATAAAAAATAAAAACCTCTTTTTGTGATGTTAATATAAGAGAACTTAAAGTGGGAAGGAGGATAAACCCCGCTCCTATAGAGGGGGGGGGGGAGTCGAAATATTCCCTATAAAGTGGGTTGGGGACTCATTAACTTAACCTCACCTCGGCATGTAATAGTTATTTATGCCATAAAGGCTGAGAAGTGTGTCTTATGTCAGGCAATTAGATTTACCGACGAGCGAAGCGAGTCGGGAATAATTGCAAGACATAAAGACATCTCAGCCGGATGGCATACCTATTTTTTTGAGGTAGCATCATTAAAATAAAGCACTCATTAAAAAATCAAAAAATAGCACTCATTAAACTACGCTATATAATTAATTGAAAAAACAAACGTCAATTATTATTAACTCCATATTATCGTCGTCATTAATTCATCCATATAGCTTCATACTTTTACTCAAAAATGTAAAAGCTTTACAAATAAACCCACAAATATTGTTAATTAAAACACCTTTTAAAAACGAAAAAAAAATTAGTCTTCGAACAAAAACAGAAACAAAATGAACGTTTTTAAAGAAAACTCATAAAGGTTTAACACAGATTGTTTTTTGAACACACTACATTACAGTAATGGCGGCAACATATGAATTACTTTTACGTCCTAGGAGTTTTTTTACATTCATTATTGTCCTCGGAGGTGAAAGTACTAAATAACCTCCTATAACAATAATGATTGGCTTCTCATCCTAAAAACGGTCCAATAAAGTGCTCAATTACGTACTACCTCAAAAAAAATCTTTACTCTAGTTCTATATTACCAGCCAGCCAGTTTCAAAACATCCAAATCATAAAAGTGAGTCTTCCAGTTCATTATGCATTTCCTGGGAATGTTGAAGTGTCCCATGAAGTTCGCACTTCTTGGAACATCCAATGAGAAATACTCTCCAAAGAAAGAAAGCATTTGACAATATAAGTTCCCATAAGTTTGTTTTCATGATCAGAGGACATCTAGACACAATCAGGGAAAAGAAGAAATTCTAATGGTTTATCCAAACCTTGCCCCTTCCTAGATTATTCGCTGTTTGTCAATTAATAAAATTCTACAATTGCTGCTGAGTCCAGCGCACTTAGAGTTTTAATTTGAACATATAAGTAACAAACGAAAACCTTCATAGTTTATATTTACGTGAAAATATAAACACTTCCGGCACTGTTGGCCACTTCGCGGCCACGTGGTTGTTATTAATACTGGTTCATTTGTCATATTACTGGTTTATATAAATGGCATACTGCCACGGTATAAGTAAATTTTCAAATGTATTAGTGAAAAAACAAGGTTTACATTATGTAAATTAATGACAATGTTTTGTTTGACATATATATGTCAATCAATAAATCCGGAATTAATACTTATGGATCTTAGTATTTTTGTGAACCATAGTAGCATATGTGTAAAAAATCGCTACCCAATCTAAACACTATATAAAGATTTGTGATTTTTTAAAATGTTTGTGAGATCATTATTGTGGGTTAATGACGTTACACATATTTCATAAACAATAGGGCTCAGGAAATCAGCAAGGTTAATTTTTGTACTAAGTTTCGTTTCGATGCGAGAAAGCGTTCGACACGATGTTATCGTGTCCCATAGAAACGTCTAGGACACCAAATCTCGTATATAGATATATACATGTTATTACTTAATATTTTAATAAATGAAATAAACAATATGGTACGGGACAGCTCGGAAATATTCCTCATCACATCGGTATCGTTACGCTCGTTTCCACTACTTCAGACTCGCTCCGCCATATTTATAGAGCAATATGTCTTCGGACTTGTTTCTTTTGTCTTATGGAGTTAATACATTCATTTTATTTCCAGCGGTCGTCCATCCCAGCAATGACCTCGCTCAATGCTGTTTAACTTTTATAATCTAACAAATCCCCTGGATATTTATACCAAACAAAACTTACTAAACTTATTTATTATGTGGAGGCATACACTTGTACCACATTTCAACCTATAATATTATTTTTCTACTTTTACAATTTTTTTAAAAACCTGTACAAGCCATGCTATGAAAATACTAACTTCTAACTAATGATTTGTTGGAACTGGAATTTTTGGATACTTTGTTTGGAACTAATTGAACAACACATTTGTTGTTCTTGTAAATGACTACAGGCGTGCTAAATGTCAAATAATCCAAATACTTTCCGATCATTAAAAACAATTTGCTTCTATGGTACTATTTTTATTATAAAATAAGTAGACTTAGAGTACATGTATTCCCATATTTTAATTATAAAGTATATTATCAAAGAATTAATCACGAAATTTAATCAAGTTTTATTCATACTGAATACATACTAAAAGATCTTAATACCTATAAAAGCTTATGTTAAAAGTAAACATAAGATACCTATTTTAGACGTAATTTAAAAGGAAAAAGTTTTTTTATTATTTGCGAAAAGTTGTTATCTGGATCAGAAAATCATCCAGAGGATAAAAGATCACCCCACTAAATGAAACTTCATCCCTCTTGTTTTCAAGAGGGAATCCAAAAAAAAGTTGAGACTTTTTACTCTTTTAAATTTTTTTAAAGGACCCTTTTTAGAAAACTTAAAGGAATCGAATCCTAATTTTTTTCCGCTTAATTTCGGTAAACTTTTTGCTACCAATTTTTTTTTCTTTTATTGGAACTTTTTTATATTTTCCACCAATCTTTCAGTTCCATTTTAAATAGAAAAAAAACTTCTGTGGAGACCAATTTGTAATCATTTACAATAAAGTTTTTAAATTCCGTGACTTTCCGCATGATTTTTTTACAACCTTTTCTCGTATAGAGATCCCCCAATAGACTAAAAAAAAGATTTTTTTTTCGATTTCTAATTTCTTTTTTATCTACTTTGAATTTTGTTTTTCTGAATAATTTCCAAGAGTAAATTTTATTTTTAGGATTTTATTTTTAGGACAAAAATGCATTGAGCTAAGAAGTATTTTTATTTACATCTCATTACCGTATTGTGCATCTATAGAATGTTTAATAAGTCGTAGCCTGTTATACATAAAAGACTTCACGTCACATAGAGCATTGTACCATGCATGACTAGCAATAAATAATTAATAAAGTCGTTCTATCTCAAATGCAGGTATGAAATAAATTAATAAATGAACGAATCTTTTTTTTGTTATAAAAGTAAAAAAAAAACATTTTAAGGAGTAAATTAAGTTTAAATACAAACTACCCAGCCACAATAGAGGAACTCTGTGCCGCTCGTAGCTGGGATAGTTTTATCTTAGAGTAATGTAGGAGTTACTAACACTTCTCAGTTTTTTTTTATTTATACTCTTTTAATAAAAATAATGTTAATTCCATATTTCAGTTATAAAGTTATAATTCAGAAGACTATATGGATTTACAAAACAATAAAACATTAATTAATTAAAAAAGAAGAAATCCCCAAAATCGTGCAAGGAGCTCATTAAATAAAAAATGAATAAATACAAAAAAAAAATTAAATGTAATTAAGTAACAAAAAAGAGAAAAATGTTAGCAGCAACACTTAACAACTCAAGGTCATACAATTTTTTATTGAATGTTCGAAATTTAGCTTATTTAATGTTAAAAATTAAAACTGTCTTGAAGAGACCAAGGTATAACACCTAAGAAATAACTGGCAAATACCATAGGTAAAAATATGAATTAAAATCAAAAATATTATAAAATAAAATATAATACTTGGTTTTGTTGTTCTTAAAACCGAGAATAACAATTTACTGTCACCTAAACAATATTAATAAGTTAAAATCGTATATGATGACTTCATGTACGAAAACCACGACTTAACTAACAATGACACGACTATAAGAATGACATCTAGACAAGTAGGCTATGGTAGTAACAAGTTTTCGTAAAATTTGCAAATAAAGAAAATATAATGACTTCTAAAAATAAAATAAAACTGGTGAAAGATGAGGTTGTAGACACTTGGTTTTGTACTGCGAAAGCCGTTCACCAATCGTCATTTACAACCCAGATTGTAAATGATGAAAAATGAATTAAATTTCAAATCTCGATGTTTAAGTGATCCAACAAATGAAAAATTTACTATGGAACCTTATTAGCATATACTCTGCCAAGAAATCGCCTATCACTAAGGCCAAATTGTTTTGCCTAATCCTGAAGCCTAACTTAATCTAAAAGAGAAGTTTTTGAAAACATTTGGTTCTCAAGTCAATCCACTAAATATTCTAATCATAAAATATACAAATAGCAAAACTAAGGAGAGCTCTCTGACTTTAAGCCAGACTACAATGTAACCAACCTACATCCAAAAAGGTAAAAATAATATGAATAAAAAACCTATAATAAACTAACTTCACATTTTGTCTTTATACCATTTACAAATTTAATTCGAACATTAAACAATAAAATTAGTATTTCCTGAAATATTTGTCATAATTCTCTTCACCCCGAATCACCGATGCCAAAATGGAGAACTTATTCAATCACAGCCACACAACACACACACACACACACACACACACACACACACACACACACACACACACACACACACACACACACACACACACACACACACACAACACACAGATATATATATATATTATATATATATATAATATATATATATATATATATACATATACAATCATTATAGGTTAGTATAGTAGTATAGGTTACCCAATCAGTTTTACTATAAGAATTTAGTTTTAATGCTATATTAATATTGTCTTGAGTAATGATATGAGATGATAGTCTAATCGAAAGTGATTTTATTTTCACAATTTACTTATTCTTAAAAAAACAAACGTTTCTTATTATTTTGCGTATTCACTTTTCTACGTTTATTTTCCAATGTCGAAAATAATTGTGTGTAAAGGACATATTTCATTTTAAAACAAAAAAGAACAATTATAGTAATAATCTCAAGGCTTATTTGAATGTTTGATTGAGGCAATAAACTCGGTTTTTTTATTAGTGAAGGATAATAAATGTAGCTAGGATTGCTTGTAAATTCAAACCTTTTTTTCAGATAAGGGTTAGGCTAAAATTCTTTATGCCTTAAAAAATAAAAAAAGGATTCTGAATGAAGTGCAGCATGAGGGCCGCTTTGGGAGGCGAGAATAACTAATTGGCTGTACGGTGCTTTAAATCAAGAGTTAACCCCATAAACCCTAGAGAACAAAGCAAAAAAATCTTATGGGAATAGTGAGAAAGAGAATTGCTAGTGAGGAGGCTAGCGGCTAGCCCACCCTAGGGAAGCAGCACAGGGACTGTCGCAGACAGTATACTTTCATTGGACACACATCCTACGCAGGGAAACACATTGTTACAATCAGAACACACGATTTCTTACTAGTACACTCATTGGAAAATTAAGTTGAATTTTGTCATGTATGTCTTCATATTTATGGATTTAAGAGGGTGTATGGTCGGTAAAATGGGAGGAGAAAAGAACAAGTCTCGCTTTAGGGAGGGGAGCTTGTAGAGCGGTTAGAGAGAAGGTTTCAGTACTGTTGCCACCATATATCCACCACGCCGGAAGAATAAGGGGAATTAGCGAAGTCCTTAAGTTCCCGCCAATTTGCTAGCAGAGGAGGTAAGAAGGAGTCCGGCGAATTAAGTTCTGAGAGGTAACGTCTGTAAGACCTACCGTTAAATTAAAAGACAGGGCTATGAAAATTTAAATGTCTAGATTTAAAATGATGAAGTAACAATCTAAGAGTTCCTGCCTTCTGAGGACTTAGCAGTCCCCACTCCACTACTAGCCTATATGTTCCCCTTCTTCTTATTTGTTTGCGGTTTTCTATCGACTTATACCACATGGCGGAATTTGATCAGTATGTTAGGATTGCCGGGTTCTTTAAGGGCAATACTTAGTGTGTGAGCTAAACGGCCTTTTTGTTCCTTTCTCCATTTGATTATCATTTAATTTTGTGTCCTATTTTTTACCTTGTAATTAATTTTTAAGGTTATGTAGTTCAATAATTAATTTATTTTTATTTAAAGTTGTTTGTTTTAAGTTTATTATTATATTAGTGTTAAAATTGATAAAGTAGACAAAGAAAGTTAAACGTTTTACTTATTATATTGACGTTTAACTATCAATTGAAGGCAGATATGTTTAAGTTTAGTCATCAAACAAAAACAAAGTCAACTAGTCAACGACATCGGACAAGAAAACAACTATGCGTATAATATGTGCATATTATAATGGTACGTAATGTAATGTTGTAGTGATCTTTTTAATGATTATAATTGCTTTTTTACCTCCAGCTCAACGAAATATCAACAAGTAGTTGAAACCTTATTTTTGATACTTTTTTTATATCATTGTAATTCACTGTAGTACTTTTTTTGTTCATTTGCTATGCATTTTATTTCATTAAAAATAATATTTGAATTTGAATCCTTTAAGGAGAAAAGTATTAGTATAGAAAAAAATAGAAAATTTTGTAACGAATGATTACGTTGTCAGGAACTACTGATCTTAAAAATCGAATTAAGTAGGTTTATTGTGTGTGTAATGGTAGCAGAGCCTTGATTGTTACTTGTTGATTGTAACTGCAAATTGTTGCTTTGTTATTGTTAGACTTGCAGTCCGTTTTGTTTGTATGTAAATAAATACCAACGACATTTATGAAGAAAAGTAACAATAACAAATTTCTTGTAAAATAAAACGAAAATTATTTAACTTATTTATTAGATAAAGGGATGTATCAAATTTCAACTCAATTATATTGTTTTTAACATTTTTAAAAAATCTGATACAAGTCATTTAATTGAACTAATGCTGATAATGACATGATATTTAGCATATATGTAGGTCATATATATGACAGTATACGTGCCGAATATCATTCCGATCGATTAATTTTTCCACCTTGAATGAGTTTTTGAAATTTTTACCAAGTCATTATTTCAGAATTAAGACGTTACAAAAAAGTTATATTCCGGATTGCACAACTAGACGTAAAGAGTGCTTTTTGATCTAAGTTTCAACACTCTAGCATAAATACGCTGGGAGCTATAATGATAACAGACACACGCAATCACATACATACAGACCAAGGATCTTGAATAAAGGGGATGACGCATTAAGGAACATTTCTAACCCCATGGAGCAAACTTACCTTCCCCATGGTTATAATGAAAAAAGGCACCAAACGCAGGTTATGTAGCAAGGTTGTCGAGTTTCTTCACAAACTCGTTAACACTTTCTTCTGTGCTTTTCGTCATTGTTACATTTGTGGTGCTTGTTAAGTCATTTGTGCTTATTTAATTTTTAATTTTGGGCTATACTTTGCCACTTCAGTGAGTGAGAATTTAAGCGTTTTTATAACCTTCTCAAGCAATAAACAATGCTAACCATTGCAGCGACAGATGGGCAGGTTCAAAACGGCGCGGGAAATGTTTACCACCGGCGCCATCAACTGAATCAATTTACCGAAATAAAATAACATAGCAGATAACAAGTCTTTTTGTCTTGCTATCTAAAAAAAATATTTTCGTGTTTTTATGTGTTATTATGTCCAATAATAATAATAATAAATTATACTTTATTAAAATTAATTAAACTTAATTTTACATTTTTACTTTTCCTCGCCATACGAAGGTATATAGAAAAAGTATTGATTTCGTTTTTATCTATCAGACCGTATTAAAGAGGTAAAAAAGGCATAATTAACACGAAATTTTTACGATACTTTCTTTAATTGACTTTTACAATCGATAACTTTTTAAACAGCGACTAATAACATTGACTACTTAAAAACTAAGAAAATCTATTTTTAAAAAGTAGTCGATTTTTCCCGTCGCTGATTTATTTCTGTAATTTTTGTATTTTTTTGTAAAGTCAACCAACCGGCGACCGGCACCGGTCGCCGGTTGGTCGCCGGTTGGCCGACCGGTTTGTCACCGGTTGGTCGCCGGTTGATCTACCGGCGCCTCCTGCGGCGGTCGCCGAATTTTTTTTTTTTCTTTGCAAAGTCGACCAACCGGCGCCGGAACGCACCGGTGCCTTGGGAAATTTCCCGAACGCTCTTATGGCCCATCCGTCGCTGAACCATTGAGAGGTAAGTTTGCCTCTAAAATTTAAAACCTGCGCTGTTATAAGAATTAAAAGCATGCGCAGTTTGTACCAAACATTTGCTGTTGGTTTTTGACGTGTGTTTATGTTTAATTTTGAATTCTCTGTATTTTTTAGTTTTTGATGGGGTCACTTTTTTGTATGGCACATCGACTTATTGCGTCATCCCCTGTATTCAAGATCCTTAAAACAGACAACTTTATCAAATCACTCAGGAGGTTTTCAAAACAACTAAACCCGAGTTTCGGATTCTTTGTTGCAAAAACAATACTTTCCCTAATATACGTAAGGTATAAATAAGGAAAAGTAAAAATACATCATAAAGAAGTGTCCTCTTGTGAATAAGAATACTAAAAGAGGTTGAAGGGGTCAAAAATGATAATTTAATTCCAGTTTGAGAGCCTTCTACTTAAAATCCCTGCGTTCAACCCTTTGGTTATTATTACTATAATCGTTTCGCGTTAAAATCTTTGTTTGTGTTAGTGTTTAATAGAGTCTGAGGATTATGTCGGGATTTCTCCAACATAATAAATAATCATTTTCAATATTAGTTTGTTCCATGAGGTTTAATATTGGTTAAACCTGGATATTATGCTTCCAGAGGTAGATTATGTTATTTTATCTCCATCTCTTAGAGAGAAAACTTCAACCCGGGTCCCAAAAGGTAATTAAGTAGATTCGTTTACCTTTAGAGTGACCCAATCTCAGTTTGTGTTTTACACTTTTATACCGTTATTGGTTTGCTTCCCTCCTTCGTATTATTTGGGATGGGAAGTGTGATTACTAAGAAAAATTTTACGTTCAAATTTTTGCAGTTATTGACGTCATATTACTCAGTTATTCTGACGTCATTCCAATTTCATAAACAATAGGGTTCAGGACATTAGTAAGGACGTTTTTTATTCTTAGCTTCATTCAAACACAATAAATCAAATAAATTCAATAAAAAATTATTGTGTTTCATAGAAACGTCTCGGAACAATACTTACGTATATACACATACACATATATATATATATATATATATATATATATTATATATATATTATATATATATATATATTATAATATATATATATATAATTATATATATATATTATATATATATAATATAATATATATGTATAAATATATATATATATATATATATATATAATATGTATATATATATATATATATCATTAGTAATTACTTCTTTCAAACAAATACCACCACCCTTCTTCATGAATCCAACCAATACATGGAATACATATGCTCTTTTCTTTAAAAAAAATCTGGTACTATGTAATGATAATGATGTAACTAGTAATGATACTACTGTTCGGTTCAAGTTATAAACCATAAACCGGAATACTTTTAAGTTTAAACTTTAAAGAGAAGTGGGAGGAGAGGGGGGTGGAGTAGACTCTATGTTCGCTTTGTATAATTCTGTATAGTTTTTGTCCACCTTAAGAAAAGAGTTCCTTAAATTCGTATTTTTAGAGGATACTATCAGTTAAAAATTTTAATAACTTTTTATTACAAAACGTAGTCTGTTTTTAGTACAGAACAAAAGTGTTTCAAATACATACTAGAATTTTATTACATTTATTATATCATTGTTATAGAGAGTAATATAAAAAATATTACTTATCTTAGCAGTTTATTAATTAATTTAAAACACCTATCTATTACGTGAAAACAAAGAAGTTGAATTTATGAAATTGACTATATTTTTAATTGAATTTAATATTTGTCACTATTTTTAATTTAATTTATTTAATTAAACGATACACCTTTAATACCTTATTCGCAGATATAATCTGTCACAAAATTAATGATATAATCAATAAAAATTATATATTTTTTTTTAATTACATTACTTCATCGATAAATTTTTTGTCTAATAAAACTAATAAATATATTTATAGTTTTCTTAACACTACAGAAAACTATATAAAATAATTATTTGAAAGTATAAAAAAAATATTAAAATGAAAAAAGCAATAAAAAGTTAGTATTTTTCGATGTTTACGATTGTTGACCTAAAAACCAATAAAAACTAAGTACTTCTTTCAAATCGGGTTTGCTTGTTTAAAAATTTATTTATTTTTAAAGGGGGTTTATCAGTTAAATATATAAAATGAAAGGTGTTATAAAATATTTTTTCTTTGAAAATTTCTGATAAGGAAAAGTCATTTTTTATGCATTTTTCTTACAAATAAATTGCATTTAGTTCATTTCAAAGCTTCCTTTTATTTTACTAAGATAAGGAAAGAATCTATAGTTACATTTAGCAGTGAATTTCCGAAGAAAAAATGAGATTGTGGTCATTAAGGGAAGAAGAAGGGGGTGGAGGCGTTTTTATTTAAACATATTTTTTCTTTTTAAATTGGTTAAAAAATGATTTAATTATTTAATGAGTAAGAAAGTTTTTATATTTTACAAAAAATATACAATATAGTATACTGATATACTAGTATACTATACCAACCCTTCCCAACCCTTGGGTCGCGAACGAAATTTTTGGGTCGCCAAATTTTTTTTATAGTTAGCGACCAAAAAATGACAAAGATTTATGTGAAAAATTATTATGAGCAATAACAGATTTGCTTGAACAGATATTAATTTTAGAAATTGATAATACTTTTAAACATGCGATAACAGAAGAAGCCGCGGCCAAAACATTTCTTTAGAAGTCCTTTACTGACAGAGGCACCTGCCTTATCTAATTCTTGCTACTTTGATGAATGTAAGTATATGATAATACCTGGTGTTACACACTATCATTACTTCTTTTAAAGGTTCGGGTATTAAATTATAATGGTTCAATTATATGTGAATTTGGTTCTAAACGACATCATCGTAGTTTAATATCGCGTAAAAGTTTTTTAATTATAATTGTTTCATCAGTATATTTATTTTATAGTTTTGCGTTTTAATTAAAGTAGAGAAATGAATAAACAAAACACTACTTGACTTATTAGTGGAAAAACCAACAGCAACAAATTACGTCATTGATATGAATACATATTTTTATTCTTTTTTTTTGTTTACTATATATCATTATTTGATTTTTCCTTTAAATAATAATGCTCATTTTATATTTAATTTATTTTTTTTTTTTTATATTTTATTCCTATTATATAATATTTTTCTTTTGAACTCCAATCAGTGTGCAGTTTTTTATTTAGGTATAAAAACCTCATGAAAATTATGATTCGACGATGTCTGTAGGGTCATAACTAGTTCGGCAATAAATAAAAATGCCTGCAATTTTCAGGTTATGCAAATAAATGCATTTGGTCGCCAAACTTTAAAAAAGCAAATTAATAGGGTCGCGGTATAGAAAAAGGTTGGGAAACGCTATACTATACTATTATACTGATATGCTAGGATTGTATAGTATATTAATAAGCATTTTTAAAATGAGTAAAATTTATTCTGCTATATCAGTGATACATATACTTGTATTATATGAAAATGTATTAAATTTTTTTAAAACAGCTTTAAAGGAAAAGTTTTGTTTGCACTAAAAATTTGAAACAGGGATTTCACATAAATTATCAGTTTTAGGTGTTTTTAAGGCCTCCTGATAGGTTTTTGCAAAGTTGTCTGTCTGTATGTGTGTGTGTGACTGTTACCATCATAGCTCCTTAAAATTGTTTTGTACGTGTAGATCTGGTATTTGAAAATAATTATTTTTTAAAGCCATTAACTGAGATCATCAAATGTGCTACGTTTTATCTCATTATGATCAATCTCGTTTTTATTCAATTTTTATTGAAGGACATCTATAGGTTTTTTAAAACATTAAAATAATTAAAGTGAGTTGAGATTTCGCACATGTATATTACTTTTAGCAAATTCCTTTTGGATTAATTCCCTATGAAGTGGATGACATGGCCTGGCCAGAGTCTGGCCTAGGACTGTATTAGAAATCCCTTTTAAAATAGGTTTCGCGAAGCTACACACAAACAGACACACATTAATATGTATATATATATATATATATATATATATATATATATAAATATATATATATATATATATATATATATATATATCTATATGTATATATTTCTAGCCAAAAAGATCTTTATTAAAAACCAGGGTGGTATGACTTCACTAACCTTCTTTGCTGAGTCAGTAAACTTTTTAAAAAGTCGTTTAAATTAGGGACTAAAATACCAGGAAAATCGTATTTACTTATGTTTTTTGGGATGCTGGAACAAATTAAATCAGTCTAAAGTCAATATCACTACTCTAAAAAAAATCAAGTAAACCTATGGTAACAACCCGGAAACTGAAAAACATGAAAAGTTGAGCGAGGTGACATTTTCGATATGCTTAAAGGCTCTGAGTCAAATGCAACCGATCCGAAGTAGATTCGACCACTAATACTTGAAAAACCAAAAATATAGGTATCGTTTACAATGTTTTTGGAGCCCTCAGTTAAATGAAAACGGTTTAGGGCATATAATATGAACACTTAAAGTACTATCGGGCGAATTTCCTTTGGAAAGGGTGCTTCCGTGCGTAATAATCCGTTACCGGCTTACGATTCCAGTTTACGCTTTTACTTTAATAGCAGCATTATAAGTATCCTAGCTAATTTTATATGGGGTTTTCAAATTAAAAATCCATTTAATTTTCCATTTAAAAAACTTATATAAAACCTTTTAAATGTAAGTTTTAAATTAGTGCAAATAAATAATGATGTGTACTCCCAATTTTGTAAGGGGCATTTACTTTGAAAAATCAAGATAAATTGGGTAAGTTTCTAGGAACCCTGTACCAGTTTTTTGTTTCTTTCGGTAGTATTCTTAAACTAGTTTTACGCGGTGTCTACACAGGTCCTATTATAAAAACTTTATGGTTGGCACCACCTGTTATTTTAGTTATGTTGGTTTAATAAACTTCTTTATAATCATATATTAATTTATATGAGTTTTTAGTTTAGTAAATATCCCTTTAATAGGACAATGTTACACTTAAACTTATAAGGAAAATTCTGCAGCGAAATCCCTTCTCTCGATCGTTCTAGTTTAATAAAAGTTAATTTTCTAAAAAGCCCTTATAAGTAACAAATTAAAAAAGAACCAATAAATGGTAACACTAAGTAAGTATTAGTAGATATTTTCTATACTGTAAAAAAGAGTTTTCTTTTTACTTGCCCTTACAGCAATAAATTTTAAAGGCGGTAGTAGTTGATTTATACGGTAGTTAGTGCTCCTAAAGGGATTAGTAGCTTTTCCAAGTTATATTATGTGTTTTTTGTTGACACTTTAAAACTTTAGGCTCTTAGTGGACCCCCCCCCCCCCTTCGCACTAAAAAGGTTTAAAACTGTCCTATCCCTCTTTCTCCCGTTTTATCGTAAAATGGCCTGGAGGTTTTGAGATGGTCCAGTATATTACGACCTTACCAAAGCCTCCTCCTAAAGACCCCAAGTGGTCTCCCCCCCCCCCCCAACTCAACTTTTTATTATTCGTGGTAAAGCTTCCCTCTGCGCAATCCTTTTAATCCAACAAGTTATTCTTTAACCAGATAAATACTTATAAAGCATAAAAAACACTTCGACACAATAATTTTGTTTTTATTGCAAAGGTTCTACATAGCTCATTGCTCAGTATTTTTTTTTACATTCATGACCGTTGTCTCAAATTGTCCCGAGAGCTTATTATACAAACTTTTTATTCCTGAAGAGTGTAGAGGGATCTAAGGGAGATTTTTTGTCTTAAAAAAATGTTTACAGTATATTATGCGTTTTAAAGGCAAATACTTATTTTGAGCGAATTTCCGATGAAAAAAATAATCTAATGAGGGAGTGAGTTAAGGTCTAAGTTAAGGTCAGGGAGTGAGAAGGTGAATTGTAAACAATGCACTTAATTTAAAAAAAATATGAGATGAAGCTAAAATTTCATACACATATACCACTATGTAAGGTTTTTATGACGTCATTAACTGTTATAAATGATTAGCTAAAATTTCAAAACTTCATTAAACAAAGAAAAAGTTTTTGATTAAGTTCCAACTCAGCATGCCTGTATTCCTACCAAGACAAACATATGTTCCACGTTTCCTGTCATCATCAGCATTTGTTAAATTTACGCTTGTTTGTTTTTTAAAACTTTTTCTTGTAAAACAATTATAGAAAGTTTCATTCTAAAACGGCTAGTATTGGTACAGATTTTTTCCAATTACTTGTGTTAAGCAGCATCCAGCGTGGTGAGTAAGATGGATGGGAGACCGATAGTATTAAAATTGATATTTTTTTAAGGACGAACGAATCTAGTCCGAAGATATACTGAATTATAAATTAGATATTTTCATAATGGGAGTACGAGTGAAGCGATTCCTATGATTATTATAATCTCCTTCAAAAGGTGTGGTCAATTGATTGATAAATTATTTATTAACATTTACTAATTACAATAGGAATAAATATTAGTTAAAATTAATTCATTGGTCTATTCTATTTGAGTTCGACAAATAATTTCTCAACGGTAGAAAACAACTTTATCGACGTAACAATATGGGCTCAGCATAAGCTTTGAGTAACAATATTACATATTTTCTTAATTTTAACAGCCATTCAGATACATTTTAAACGCGTTTAAACTACTACTTGTTTATTAATTATAGACGGAAAAATTAATTAATAAGAATGTCAAGTTGAACGTATAACTTAAGCTAGGGGCTGCAATAAATTTTAATAAAATTTTCTTTTTTACAAAATAAATAAAAAACTAATAAATATAAAATGAATAAGAAGTTCTTCGATTAGTCTTTCCCTGTTTTTACTTGTAAAAGGAAAGAAAAACAAATTTTTATCAAAAACAGGTCTAGAAAAAGTTTTTTTTGTAAAGAAAAACCTTGTAATATTTTGATTATTATATTTTGAAGGGAGGGTTAACGTTATAGTGTCAGGTAAGGCAAAAGACCCTAATGAAATTTCCTGCCCAATGAAACCTAACTTCTCCTTCCAAAGTCTTGAAGGCTATCTTCTCTAATCTCTATCTTTCTCATTCCTTCTTGTACTTTAATATTATTATACACCTCCTTGAGTTTTAGAATTCTGGTCGAAAAAGATTCATACTGAACGAATTTACTTAGTCGTAATTAAAGTAAAGTTTCGTGTGTATTGATGTCCTACACTCAAATTTATACAAAACTAATATAAAATTATTGACCAAACTATTTAAACTAGATAATTTTTTGACTTTATAATTTATAAATTAAAGTTATAATTTATACACATAAATTTGTATAAATATTCATAAACATACTCATAACCATAAATACTCGTAAACAAAATATCTTTACATCCACAATTTTTATCCCATTTGGCCAAATTAGGTAACTTATTATATAAAGAGCCCTGAAGCGTCTTTACTTTTTAATTTTCATCTTTCAGTAAACTATAGTTGTTTGACATTGTATTAAAAATTGTTTATTTTTTATAATCTCGCAAAGGAAATCTAAATTCTATAGGCTTTATTTGTAAATGCCTGAGAAAGAGGGAGTGTATGTCGATAGGTGTATGAAGTAAAATCAGTGATACCAACCGTACCATCTCGGAATGAAAAGTACTATAATTTAAGAGGTTGATATTGGATTTGGAAGGAAACTATAATTATTTGGGAAAACAGCAACAGATGCAGACTAAGATATTTCCAAAATTGGACAGAAGAAAATCTTGGTGGCTTCTTGACCTTAATAAATCTAGCTTAAGACTTATGGTAGGAGTAATCACTAGGCACTGCAGGCTAAATAGGCATTTAGCGCTAATGAATATAACCGTGAGTCCCACAAGTGCAATATGTAAAGATAATATGGAAGAAACAGTCTACTTTTATTAAAGAACGTGTGAAAGGTTTGGAAGGCTTAGGCGTTCAGGTTTCAAATAATTAGAACTAGAATGCTACAGGAAGAGATGACAGAATATTCTTACTATTATCAATTGTAGCAGGAGGTTTGACGAGGATAAAGTAGTGGAGGTATAGTGATAGGTGGTTAATTTCGGGGTTAGTGAAAAAGACCCAAAGGTGTGTCTACTCACCAGGCTTAATATCGCCACTCTTACGACTGAGAGCTTGTAAACCCTGAAATCCTAAAGGTACCATCCTTTTAAAACGTATCTTCTTCGTTTTTCTTTTTAAGAATTTTCGAAGAAAATGGGCTTACGAGGTTGATGTCATGGAGGGGGTTAGGGGGTGGATTTTTTAGAATAATCCACCCCTAGACGTGAGTTTTTGTACCTAGACGTTTTTATGGGACAAGATAACTTTTGAACGATTTCTCGGATTAAAATGAAACTTGATACAAAAATCGGCCTAGTTAATGTCCCAAACCCTCGAACCCTATCGTTTATGAAATATGTGTGACGTTATTAAACCCAATTTTAATTAACAAAAATTTTAACTCAGTTGTTAATTTTATAATTAAAATAATTCTGGCTCTAAGGTCCGCAAGCTGGACGATTTTTTTGAAATGCTAATTTTTTGCTCATTGATCCATGTCTTGTTTTCCGCAAGAATTTTCAGTGTATGCTTTATAACCTTAGCCGTAGCATTCAAACTTAGAAAAAAGGACCTATTTATTCCTTATATTATACAAAACTATAAGCTCGATTAAAAAATAACACTGCATAGCATTCTGCGCACTCATTTAAAGCTATGTGTATGCTAATTATATATATATATATAATTTTATTTGTATTACGATATATCGAAGTCGTGTAAGATAGACGGAAAAATTTTGATAATGTGGTTTTTTTTATATTTTATATGAGATACAGTGAAATTGTTATCAAAATTTTAACTTGTTTGTTATATAATTATGGACTTAAATAAATGAAAATAAAACTGGTGAGTTTAATTATTGTTTTCAATAGATATTAATCAGAATAAACTATACATTTTTCTTATCTTTTCCGTTATTTTTGTGTTATCTGCTAATTATCGACTTATCCAAGATATAAACAATCGATAGTATTTTAATTACAACTAACACAGAATTCGATTGTGAGGAAAAGAACTGAATTTTTAAAAGTTCTAAACACATTTTGATGAAGCGGCTTTAGAAGGAAATTCAGAGACTGAGTTGTATCAATGTGACTAGCGCACTCTGTTGGTGTAGTGCAAAACTAGAAAGGACTATAAAGAAGTGTAAAATTTTGTCTACTAGCGCTTTCTCTTGACAGTTTAAGGAATCTATTGAACTCTGATTTGCTTTCCAAGAAGACATTGGACGCTATCTGTTGATAAAGAAGACTACTATACATACATTTATTTAATTTATTATGCTTTCATTTTATTTTTTCTGGATAATTATTGTTTAGATTTAACTATTTATGATTTTACATTCCTGTTCCTACCTTTATGAAATAGATTAAAAAAATCCTTATTTTTAACAAGAACACTTTTTTTCCTTCATTCCTGTTCCTTACATACTTTTTGTTTTTATTATTTTGTTTTTCTCAAATTTTTGACTATTTCTTTGACTTTTTGACAATGGCTTTTAATACTAGATCTAAAGCGAAAAAAAACATAGATACTGATGAAAAGAGTGTTAATAAAAAAACAGAAAGTCTTTTTGAAAATTTGGGGTTTGATGATGTAGAACAAGCTTTATTAAAACTTAATAATGTTCTAACAAAATATGAACAAACTATTTTAAAAGATGATGCTGAGATAATATGTCAAGAATTAAATATTATACTAAATAGATTGGATATAACTGTAAATAAAAATTTAAAATATGAAAATGATATGATTGAAAAATTAGAAATAATAAAAAATTTGGAAAAAAAGGTAATATTGCAACAAGAATCTTTAAATGTGTCTATGAATGAAATGATTGAGATAGAAGAAAATTTTGTATTAGATAAAAATGTAAATATTACTCAAATAAAAAAATTAAAAGAACAATTAATGCATATGGAAAAAAATTATCAAATAAAAAATGATCAAAATTTTAGCCTGGAAAATAATGTAAGTGAAATGAAGATGAAAATTAATAAATTAAAGGATGAGATAAAGTTGAAAAATATCTCAATTGAGCAATATAAATCTAAATTAGAGAAGGTATCTAATAATAATGGTATAAAAAATAAATATATTGACAATGAAAGTCAGACTATAATACCTCAAAAAAATTTAATTGAGAATTGCTCACAAACAGAAAATTTGGTTTTGGAAAAAATTATTAGTAAAAAAAAGAGTAATATAGCGAAAAAGAGTACTCAAACTGATATCCAAAATTATAATAATTTAAGTTCTAAGACTTTTAAAAATAATGAGAGTCAAACAAAAATTTCTTCACGAATAAATAAAAGTAAGCAAACTGAAAAAGAAATATCAAAGAAAGGAAAAAGTAAAAAGAATGTGAAAAATGGTTTTATTCTAAAAAACAAGTGTTATAAGATTAGTAAAATATTTAAAAATATGAAAAAATCTAAAAAATCTAATAGAAAAGGAACAAATAAATTTGAAATAGAAAATATTAATGGTGAAAAAAATACTGTACCAGATTTGCCAAGTCCTATAGAAAGTGATAATGTTTCATCACTAGTGAGAAAGAAAGTGTTAATACTAGGCGATGAACAGAGTAAAAATGTGGTTCATTTACTTCAACAAAAGTTAGGTCCAGGTTTTTCAATTATGTCTATTGTAAAACCAAATGCTTTAATGTTAGATTGTTTAAATGATGCAGAAAATCTTTTAAAGGAATATGGTAAGAATGATTATGTTTTTGTTCTGGCAGGAAGAAATGATATAGATAAATTGATTTTTCAGATGTCACTTTTGAGAGCCTACAGAAAAATAGAAAATATTGATTGGACCAATATTGTTGTAACCGAAATTCCGTATAATAACAAAGGACAACTAAACCAAATGAATGACATCAAATTTGCAAATCAATTTATAAGTCGTCTGATATATAATAATTATGGTCATGAATCAGAAATTATGACATTTTTATCACTACAGGATAATTTAACTATCAATGATTTTGTTCCCTATAAAAGCCATTTAGTAAATAATAGAGGTAAACAAAAAATTGCTGAATGCTGGGAAAAATATATTATGGAACATTTATGTATGAAGGAAAATGTCAATATTTCTTCTATATGACAAAACCAGAATAATCCTGCTGCTGATGATGACAGGACAAGTAAGCACAACAATGCTGAAACATTTAATAGTAAAATTAAAAATAGAATTACTATTTTTTCTCAAAATATGCAGTGTCTAAAAAATAAAATTAATGAGTTAGAGGTAATTTTGCAAGAACACAGATTTGACATTTTGTGCCTGAGTGAACATTGGTGTGTGGATGATGAAATAAATTCCTTTAATATCCAAGACTATGAGTTAATTTCATCATTTAATCGGAAATCATACAGACACGGGGGTACTTCCGTATGGTGTAAAAAAATTATGAAAAACAACTATGAAATTAAAAATCGACTTGATCTTGAAAATATTAGTGAAGAATTAAATTTGGAATGTAGTGCGATCCAAATAAAAGGTAAAAAGAGACAGGATGTTAAATATATAATATTAAATATATATAGATCTGAAAAAGGATCTTATGATGTTTTTTTAAGTAAATTAGAACTTTTATTGTCTAAAGTTTATAATTTCGAAAACAATTTTAAATTACTCCTGACAGGTGATTTGAATGTTGATTTTATTACAAAAAAGAAGTTAAAGGCTAGGCAAAAGAAAGATCTTATAGGGATTTTTTCTAGATTTAATCTAAAAAACTATTGCAAAGAGCCCACTAGAATAAGTGGAACTTCTAAAACCTGTATAGATTATGTGGTATCCGATCTACCTAGATCCAAGTTTGATAGGAAAGTTGTTGAATTAGGCCTATCCGATCACAGGGGTCAAATAGTAAATCTGCCAGGATCAAGTGTAAATTTGAAAATTAATAAAAAGATTCACAATAGGACTATTACACAAGATAGTCTTCAGGAAATTAAAGCTAAACTTGAGCAAGAAACCTGGGATGAAATTGTACTTAATAAGGATAAAGATGTGAATTATATTTATAATACTTTTCATGATAAGCTTTGTCTATTATAAATAATGCTATGCCAGTAAAAACCAAAAATGTTAAAACAAATAAAAAATCATGGGTCACAAAAGGAATTAAGGTATCAAGTAGAAATTTAAATAATATGATGATAAGAAAAGATGATAGAAAAGTTTTGGAAAAATATAGAAGATTATACAAAAAAGTGATAAAAGAAGCTAAAAAAATGCATGTTAATGAAAAAATTGAAAATATAGAAAACTATAATAAAGGACTATGGAAAGTGGTAAAAGAAAGTAATTCAGAAAGTTGTGGCCCGGAATCTGTGAAATTAAAAGTTAATAATAAATTTCTGGAAAAAACAGAGGCAGCAGAGGAATTTAACAAATATTTTACTACACTTCCTGATGTGAAACTGCAAGATCCTCCTAAAGATTTGAAAGAACAATACAAATCTAAATTGTATAAACATGCAAATTCTATATTTTTGGAAGGGGCTACTGAAGGTGAAGTAAAAAAATATTATAAAAGAAATGAAAAATAAAACTTCTTATGACATATATTTCATGAATAATAAAATCATTAAATTTATAGAACCTTTTATTTTGAAACCTCTAACTTTTATAATTAATCTTATGCTTGAGCAAGGGATTTTTCCTTTAAAGTTGAAGGTTGCTAAGCTTACTCCTTTATTTAAGAAAGGAGATTCGAAGGATGTAAATAATTACAGACCTGTTTCTGTTTTGCCAATCCTTTCAAAGATTTTTGAGAAGATATTATATAAAAGGCTTTTTTCTTTCGTAACAAAATATAAATTGATCACTGCTAGGCAGTATGGTTTTAAAAAGAACAGCTCGACCATCAAAGCAATTGTAGGCACCATTGATGAAATTCAAGCGAAATTGGATGAAGGAGTCAACTCAGTTGTAGTACTGGTTGATTTCTCTAAGGCGTTTGATCTGGTGGAGCACGAGATGTTGCTCCATAAATTATATTGCCTTGGCCTTAGAGGAGTAGCGTTAAAACTCATAGCCTCCTATCTAACAGACAGGTATCAGTATACTGAACTTAAAGGGTTAAATGGCCAAACTTATAAATCCAGCCAACGCAAAATAAACAGAGGGGTGCCTCAAGGCTCTATATTGGGGCCTCTTCTTTTTATTTTATATATAAATGATATAGTGAAGGCACTAGACCAGTGTGAAATTAAAAATTTATTGTGATGATGTCCTTTTAATTTTTCATGAAGATAAAAAGATATGTTTAAATAATAAAATAAATATTGAACTAAAAAGCTTTTCATTTGGGCATTAATAAATAAAATAAAGATAAACTCAAGCAAAACTGAATATATTTATTTCAAAGGTAATAAAAAATCAATTCATAAATATAACTTATACATAAACCATGAAAAATTAAAAGAAAATGAAAACGTTAGATATTTAGGCATGATTTTAAATAATAAACTTAGCTGGGAACAACATATAGATTCTCTTGCTAAAAAACTTAATAAATCTATCTATTTAATTAAATCATTTAAAAAAATCTAATTAATCTTTACTTTGGTCTCTTTCAGTCAAAACTTTATGGGATTATCTTATGGGGGAAATCACCATTTGCAAAAAAAATTTTAAGATTACAAAAAAAAATATTACGCATAATATTTAAGAAAAAAATAGGATCTAGTTGCAAAAAATTATTTAAAGAGAAAAAAATTTTGACAAGTACTGCACTATATATATTAGAATGTGTAAAGCATGCAAGAAATAATTTAGGTTATTGTAATAATTCTCAAGCCTGTCATGTTTATGAAACAAGAAATAAAAAANAAAAATTGAAAATATAGAAAACTATAATAAAGGACTATGGAAAGTGGTAAAAGAAAGTAATTCAGAAAGTTGTGGCCCGGAATCTGTGAAATTAAAAGTTAATAATAAATTTCTGGAAAAAACAGAGGCAGCAGAGGAATTTAACAAATATTTTACTACACTTCCTGATGTGAAACTGCAAGATCCTCCTAAAGATTTGAAAGAACAATACAAATCCAAATTGTATAAACATGCAAATTCTATATTTTTGGAAGGGCTACTGAAGTGAAGTAAAAAAATATTATAAAAGAAATGAAAAATAAAACTTCTTATGACATATATTTCATGAATAATAAAATCATTAAATTTATAGAACCTTTTATTTTGAAAACCTCTAACTTTTATAATTAATCTTATGCTTGAGCAAGGGATTTTTCCTTTAAAGTTGAAGGTTGCTAAGCTTACTCCTTTATTTAAGAAAGGAGATTCGAAGGATGTAAATAATTACAGACCTGTTTCTGTTTTGCCAATCCTTTCAAAGATTTTTGAGAAGATATTATATAAAAGGCTTTTTTCTTTCGTAACAAAATATAAATTGATCACTGCTAGGCAGTATGGTTTTAAAAAGAACAGCTCGACCATCAAAGCAATTGTAGGCACCATTGATGAAATTCAAGCGAAATTGGATGAAGGAGTCAACTCAGTGTTAGTACTGGTTGATTTCTCTAAGGCGTTTGATCTGGTGGAGCACAAGATGTTGCTCCATAAATTATATTGCCTTGGGCTTAGAGGAGTAGCGTTAAAACTCATAGCCTCCTATCTAACAGACAGGTATCAGTATACTGAACTTAAAGGGTTAAATGGCCAAACTTATAAATCCAGCCAACGCAAAATAAACAGAGGGGTGCCTCAAGGCACTATATTGGGGCCTCTTCTTTTTTATTTTATATATAAATGATATAGTGAAGGCACTAGACCAGTGTGAAATTAAAAATTTATTGTGATGATGTCCTTTTAATTTTTCATGAAGATAAAAAGATATGTTTAAATAATAAAATAAATATTGAACTAAAAAGCTTTTCATTTGGGCATTAATAAATAAAAATAAAGATAAACTCAAGCAAAACTGAATATATTTATTTCAAAGGTAATAAAAAATCAATTCATAAATATAACTTATACATAAACCATGAAAAATTAAAGAAAATGAAAACGTTAGATATTTAGGCATGATTTAAATAATAAACTTAGCTGGGAACAACATATAGATTCTCTTGCTAAAAAACTTAATAAATCTATCTATTTAATTAAATCATTTAAAAGATCGCTTTCTGAAAAAAATCTAATTAATCTTTACTTTGGTCTCTTTCAGTCAAAACTTTATGGGATTATCTTATGGGGGAAATCACCATTTGCAAAAAAAATTTTAAGATTACAAAAAAAAATATTACGCATAATATTTAAGAAAAAAATAGGATCTAGTTGCAAAAAATTATTTAAAGAGAAAAAAATTTTGACAAGTACTGCACTATATATATTAGAATGTGTAAAGCATGCAAGAAATAATTTAGGTTATTGTAATAATTCTCAAGCCTGTCATGTTTATGAAACAAGAAATAAAAAGAATTTAAAAATTAAAAAACATAAACAAATCACTACAAAAAACTTGTGAATACAATAGTATGATTTTTGTACAACAGTATTGAAGATAGTTTTAAAAATGGAATTGATGATGATACTTTTTTAAAAAAATTAAGAAGCTTCTTTTAGAAAATACATACTACACTGTTGAAGATTTTTTAAATAGGAAAAAGCAACCTCTTATTAAAAATAAAACTGATGCATAAATTTTTTATATTTTTTTTAGTATTTTTTAAAAGTTAATACCATTTTCTTTTCAATGACTAAATTGTTCCTTTTTATTTCAAATAATACCTAGTTAAAATTTTGTTTCCTTTCCTACCAGAATGTTTTTTGTTGCAATTTTATGTAATTTAATAAGACAACATGTTTAATTTAATAATTAATTAATTATAATTATTTAATTTAACTAATTTTTTTATTATAAATTTTAGTTGTAATGTTGAGTTGAATTTTAGTTTTGACTATTTACCCAAATTACTTTTTGTATTTTAATGTAAATAAAAAATATTTTTCTATTCTATTTTCTATTCTATTCAAACCACACACACATACAGTACGAGTATAAAGTTATTACACTACAAAACTAAAAATATTATTTAACATTTCAAGATATTTAAATCGAAAAAAGAAGATGCATGTTATGTCGTCACAACGGTACATGCAGAAAAAAATTCTGGCGCGGTGGTCCGCATGTCGGGCGAATTTCCTTTGGATGCGTGTTTCCGTGCTTTTACATTATATAAGTTACAACTACTAAATAAATAATTCCGGCACGGAGGTCGCTGTCGGGGCGAATTTCATGTAGAATGCGTGTTTCCGTGCTTAACAACTCATTACTTGCTTAAGGTTCCCGATCATGCTTTAGAACCTAAGCAGTTACTCAATTGTCAAGCACTGCTCGTAACTCATTTTGTCTGTATTTTTCAAAGGAAATGCGCTAAAACCTTTACAGATGACTGACTAAGCCTAAATATAAGTAACTTACCTTTAAACTAGCGCAAATAATAGAGCGTACTTCTAATTTTAGAGGCATAGTTTTGTACAACCAACCGGATAATTAATTATGCGCATTTCCTTTGACAAATACAGACAAAATGAGTTACGAGCAGTGCTTGACAATTGAGTAACTGCTTAGGTTCTAAAGCATGATCGGGAACCTTATGCAAGAAATGAGTTGTTAAGCACGGAAAACACGCATTCTACATGAAATTCGCCCGACAGCGGACCACCGTGCCGGAATTATTTATTTAGTAGTTGTAAACTTATATAATGTAAAAAGCACGGAAACACGCATCCAAAGGAAATTCGCCCGACATGCGGACCACCGCGCCAGAATTATTTTCTAGTTGTAAACTTATATTACGTAAAAAAAAAACGATAAAAAATGATCGACCCTTCCAGGATGTGAACCCAGGTACCCTGAGTTTGAGTGGTCGTATTGACTCCGGACCACTGGCAAACATCTCAGAAGCCCAAAAATCATTGAAAACGACACCCTACTCGAAATTTAATTTTCAACGACCGAAATTTTGGTTTTCTATAATTTTTTTGGTTTTTTCGTCTTTTTGGTAACTTAAAGTGGTCGTATCGACTTCGGACCGGTTTCATTCAATTCAGCGCCCAAAAATACATCGAAAACGACACCCTACTCGAAATTTATTTTTTATCGAACTAAATTTTGGTTTTCGGTAATTTACAATAGGTTTTTCGATTTTATGGTCACTTAGAGTGGTCGTATTGACTTGGGACCGGTTTCATTCGATTTAGCGTCTCAAAAAACATAAATATTGACCTTTTTCGCGGCAAAGAATATTAACACTGAATTTTGCCGATTTTTTGAAAATTTCCGCTGACTCAGCAAAACCGGGTTAGTGACGTCAACAAAAACCTGGTTTTCAATAGGGTTCGTGTTCTCCCAAAGGTTGCTTTTTGTACCAAGTTTGGTTAAAAAGTATTAATCCGTTCGAAAGATAGAGTGTTTACAAGAAAGTGTCTAGAATACATTATTATATATATATATATATATATATATATATATATATATATATATATATATATATATATATATATATATATATATATATATATATATATACATATATATGTATGTATATATAATATTAAAGTCTCGCGAAAACTTATGTTTTTCGTCATTAGGGACCTCCTGAAACGGATTTGTGTCGTGGTCCGAGGTTCGAATTCCGCCATGACGCCTATCCCATTTAGGCGAAATTTCCAAAGGAAATTCGCTAAAATATATCTTCTTTACTGAAGAGACAAAAGAAAAAGAAAACACACAAACAGACATAAAACTATGTGATAACCACTTAGGGAGTCTTAACAAATAACTAAAACGGATAATTCCGAAGACATCCCGGTTTCGGATCTTTCGTAAACACAATACTTTTTACTTTTCCTCATTTATACATTTGGTATATAGGAAAAGTATTGTGTTTGAAAAAAATCTGAATCCGGGATGAAAACGGAATTATGCATTGTAGGCGTTTTTAAGTTGTCTGTCTGTGTGCGTGTGTGTGTCTGGTGTCATCATAGCGCCCAGTGTATTTATGCTAGAGTAAAAATTTTGTAAAAAAATCAGTCTACCGCTGTAGTTGTGCTATTCGGAAAAAAACTTTTAAGACGTCATTAACCCGCAATAATGACTCAGCAAAAATTTCGAGAAATCATAAAACACTGAAAAATGTTGCAATCTGATTGAAATTTGGCACGCATGTAGCCATTTATAAGATTAACTTATGTGCCTAGTTTTATCTCATTATCAGCATTAGTTCAAAAAAGTATATTAAATCGTAAAAATTAAATACGGAAAATATTTTAATGAAGTTAAAATTCGTACAACAAATGTGTACAAAACAAGTGTACCCCTTGACGGAATAAATAAGTGTACTAAGTTTCGTTATAATAGAACAAGTCTATCTATGATTTTTGGAGGATCATAAAAGTTAAGCAGCATCAAGCGTGTTTAGAGCCTGGATAAATGACCACTGGGAATGAAACGAATATATTTAATATTTCCTATGTGTTGCAGTATAAATTTAACGACTTGTACTTCTGAGGACAAGCGAAGCGCTGGGAGGATGAGCGTAGCAAATCCGATGTAATGAGAAAAAGATTCGAGGTACCCAGTAAACTACCTATATTTTTTTATATATAATTATTAATTAATAATTAAGGTATAAATAAGGAAATATAATAACTAATAAAGACAAAACAGTTTGATTAGGTTCTAATTACTCATTTAGTATTAAAATACAATTAATTGTTGAACATTTGCCAATAGAAATGATAGTCTTTAAATATTACTACCATTCCAAGAAGAAAAACATTACTCGGATAAATTGCTTTGAGGAATTGATTTTATAGCTCATGTTAAAGCTAAAGACCATAGGAGAGGGTTTTATTGGTCACTTAGGAATAGAGATAGGGTCAGTTGCAGGGTTAGGCTTCATCAAGTTAACTTATAGCTTTGCGTCATTGCCAAACAAACGTTCAACTGTTTTAACTTACGAAGCAACAGTTAATTAATTTTTTACTTATATAGCGTCTACTTTGTAACTTTTGTTTGAGTCAGAATTTGGTTAAAAAATTAGTAATTATAAATCAATAATTAAACAACTCTATCACCTATTGTGATGATGCTAAACTAACAAACAAGATTAGGTTTCTCCTATGTTTTGCGAACCAGGGGAGCTAATTAAAATAAGCTTAAAAATCGTGTACGGTGTACCTCCGAACTTTTATTCTCCTTATAGAATTTGCTACGCTCATCTTCTCTCGCTTATTATTTCAATTTTAGCTATTTTTTTAATTTTTGAGCCAGCTGATCACATGCATTCACGCATGCCTGAATTTTTTACACAGGTTAGTAGTATAGGAGTTTCCCAAGGATGTTGAATAAAGGGGATGACGCACTAAGTCGAATTGCCATTCAACAAAGTGACCCCATCCGAAAATCAAAACATAGAGAAGAATGCAAACCGAAACAACACGTCAAAAAACCAACTGCACATGCTTGGTACGAACTGCGCATGCTTATGATCCTTATGACAGCGCAGGTCTTAACGTTTAGAGGCAAACTTAACTCTCAATGGGTTTCTCATAGTTTTGCTTGCGAAGGTTAGAAACAAATTAAAAAAAAGTTCATACTTTTTAACTGTTTTTGTCAATATTGCTTAAAAATTAAACAACATTAAAGAAAAATTAAGAACATTACAACCAAAATTGAATCTTGAAAACTAGCAAAATATTTCACTAGGCTAAAAAAAGACAAAATATTAACATATTTAACTTTCTCTCTACGAAAAGTAAACGGTAAAGCTTCAATTACTCTCACTAAAGTGGCTACCTGGAGTCCAAAATGTAAAATATAAGCACAAATGACTTGACAAGCACCAAATGTAACAATAACGAATGCACTGAAAGAAAGTTGAGAAGCAAACTCGGACAACCAAGAATTGGTATAACAACTTAGCTACATTAACCTGCGTTTAGCGACCTTTTTAATTATAACCTAAGTTTTGCTCCTATTTCTCTATTCTCATACAACTTCCACGGGTCAGAAATGTTCCTTAATGTGTCATCCCTTTTATTCAACATCCTTGGAGTTTCCCTACTTGGTTTATATATTACTTTACTCTAAACTAAAAAATCCAAGATGTATTGTATCAAAAAATAGTCCTTCTTCCTATTTTTACTTACTCAACTACCTATAGGTAGTTGAGTAAGTAACAGACCCCCGTTATTTACTGGTAGGACACGTATATCATGAATGCTCGCACGTTCCTAAATAGATTTGAAGAAACATGTTGTAGACTTCCCTTTGTAGTCGAGATGACATTTACTAGAAATATTGCTAGGGGACATGTTTCTGCTGGTATTTTACCAAAACTAAGTAATGTTGTAACATTTGTTTTACAAGTACGATTACAGAAGATTTTATTTTATGAAGATTGTTTTATAAGGTTGTTGGTATCCAAAGGGAGCTAATTCAAGTTATTACATAAATTGACGATTAAAAACTATTAAAGTATTATATTAAATATATATATATATATATATATATATATATATATATATATATTATATATATATTATATATATATTATATATATTACTATCATATATATTCCCATTCTCACATATAAGCCCATTCTCTTAGGCTTTTCTTGCTAAATAATAGGAAAAATCTAGGTACGTCTAATCTAGTTAAATCTAAACTTCATAACCATATCCTATTCGTTATGCTCGGCCTATCCACTTCCGAATCGCTTCACCCGTCTTCAGATTTTAAAAATCTTCTAATTTATACTGCAGTTTGTCTTCGAACTCGCTTTGTTCGTCCTCAGATAAAAACATTAGTTTCATCCCTTACGATCACCCGTCCAAGTTAACACTTGTAACCCAACAAAAACAGAAGACACGCACCACCATTGGATACTACCGATTATGAATAGTTGACACAATATAATTGTAAAATGTAACAAGCAAAATGCAATGCTACATCTGGGAACTGTTCCACCATTCGAAATTCGTCATCATTTATGACTCGAAATAATGCTATGGACCACTCTGTTTCGTTACGTCTAACTCATCAGAGCACCGACAGAGCCTGAACTCACTCTGACCTTCAATTAAAATTCCGAAGAATATAATGCGAAGTATATTCCTGAGACGAGCAACAATTATATTTTGTAAAAAACAGAAGATATATCAGCTGTGTGACATAAAATACAAAAATATAAAACATAATGGGTTGCGATCGTGCTAAATTTCAACTTGATTACATGATTTTTCGATTTTTATTTATTTTTTTAAAAAGCGTATTTTTTAAAATATTTTATTTTATTTAATAAATTGTACAATATTAAATAATAAATAAATAACAAGACATTAAAACAAAAATAACATGCATTAATAGTAACTTATTAACTAAAATATGGTCATTTATCTTTAAAAGCCCTGCTGAAGGAAGGGAAAATTTAAAAATACATTCAAATACATATCATTCAATAAAAATTGAACTAAGGCTAATAATGAAATGAAACTGCACATTCAATGCTCTTATAAATGATTACGTACGTTTCAAATTTCAAATCGGTTTTAATATTGTTTCGCGTTTTAATCAAGTTTTTAAATGTTCACTGTAGTGTTTATCAGCACGGAGAGTACAATTAGACCTAAAATTAAATCCGCCAAGTTTCAACTCTCTGGAATAAACACTCTGGGACCTGCGATATAACAGACACACTCACATACGTATACACACATATAACTAATATATACACAACGGTATATAATAATATATATATATATATTATATATATATAATATTATATATAATAATATATATATATACTAATATATCATATAATATATTATAATTAATATATTTATTAATTGTTGAGTGTGAATGTATGTATGTATTAGAAATCCTTTACTTACGTATCTAAACAACCTCAATATCGTCATTATTATTAAAATACTGTTCTATGGTAGAATATTATTACAATTTACAATTAATTCATGGTTAAAATTTTATTTACCTCAAAGTTATTAGAAGAAATTGTTTTATTTCGCATTAATTCCTTTCTCTTATTTCTTGTTAACCCTTATGATTATATTTTATATAATAGTTATAATATCTTAATTCTCCTCTTTAATTTTACCAACCTGAAAAAAAACAAATGAAAAAGTAAATATGCAACAATGATAATAAATTTGTGGATAAGTTGATTTTTAATTGACAATTGTAATAATTTAATTTACAGCAAATGGTAAGACTTTGAATTTGTAACACTATATGAATCAGTACTTACTTTTATTTTACTTTCGTTTTATATTTTATTCATTGAAGATTGCTTATGCAGTTGATGTTCTGAATTAAATCATTTTTGTTGGTGAATAAAATTAACAATTAAAAAGAATAGAAGACACTTATTTTTCGAGTGTATTGTACTGAATAAAAATAATTCAGTAATATTAGTTTGTCCGTCATTATGAAAATACTGTTACTGAGAACAAGGAATGAACATTTTTTACAGAAATAAGTTAATATCCTGAAAGAAATTAGCAATTACACTACGACCGTGTGGCCACCACATTTGACCACATTGTTTCTATTTTTTAAATTATCCAATGTGTCGAGTGACATTGGATAACAATATGTCGTCAGATCACACAATGTGTCGTTAGATCACAAAGTCTGTAGATTTTGTGATCTAACAGCTTATTGAATTTGTATGCTTCGCTCAACTGAGAACTCAACTGAGAATCTATTTTGAGAATCAAGACTGAATGTGATGTTCTAAAAAATGTCTTCCGCTTGAGTGCCACTTAACTATACATTTTTTTGTGGAGGTTACAATTCTAACTCAAACTTAACCATAAATATACTGCCCTTTCTTTTGCCATTCCAGTTGAGCAGCGTTGAGCAGCATTTTGGAATTTTATTATTAATTGACAGCAAAATTCAGTTGCAAATAGAGTAATTAGTTGAAGGAAGGCCTAAGGTTGTTACTCCTCTAAGCAATGTAACAACATAATTGTTTTTGTTATTTTCACTCGCCATGTTGGCTGCCGTTTTGAAAACAACATGTCGGCTGCATCAAATATCTTAGCACAACATGCCCTCCCTCTCAACTTATTATCCGAAACGTCTAAAATGTAAGAACTCACTAACGTTCACATCAAAAATATAATAGCTCTCGTACGTTTAAATAATAGAACGTCTTTGTAGTTGTTACCTTCAAGCCCTCCATGTTATTGGGCTACCGGATGACTTCCCTAGGTGGAAGCCCTACTGAATACCAACACCAGTTTACATTAATACCAAAACAATGTAGGGCTCCCTCTTACCTTTAGTACCGGCGAAAATCCCACCTAATGATAATAGTCACTGACTTTAAAAATATAGAGTGGTAAAGACCGACCAAGAACTGAAAAATAGGAGTGCGCTACTTTCCCAATGTACTTTAAATACTTTATGTACTATAATAATGAAGACTTTAAATAAAATACAAGTAAAATAATTTAAATAAAAAATTTAATATTTGATTTTTAAATCACAATTAATTGTTATTGTCAACAGAAAATACTGGGTTTGGAAATATGATTATACACCTTGCATCGTGTATCGTGTTCTATATTTCCACTTCTTGGTCTGGCTCAAAAATAACTTGAATTTAACAAATAAATGACTGAAATGAATTTAATCAACTAATAAATTTTGACTGAAATGAACAAATTAAATTTAACTGAAATTAACAAATTAAATTTTGGCTGAAATGAACAAATTAAATTTAACTGAAATTAACAAATTAAATTTGACTGAAACTAACAAATTCAATTAACGAAATTAACAAATAAATTAACAGACTAAAGTAAAGATTAATATAGTAATAATTAAAGTCACTCTATATTACCAACACTGATTCTGACTCTATTTTACGATAATTATCTAAAATATAAAACTTTAACTTACTGTAATTTGCACTTTTATACTCTATTTATTTAAAATAATGAAATTTAGTTTTAAAATTATGGATTCAGAGCTTAAAAATATTAAGGTAATTTGTATTATTCTTTATTTCATTTTAAAATTTAATAAAACAGATTAAGTAATTATTATTACACTATCACTATTTAAATTTTAAAACACTATACAGTTTTATCATTATAATTTCATTAACAATAGTATATCCTTCCTATTATTAAAGTTTTTTTCACACTGTTGGTCAAATAAATTTAGATAGCTTCAGAACCATCTCATGTCGATTAAAATTACATCTCTTTAATTTATTCGATCTATTTCAAATTTATCTTCAATATTAGCACTAGCACTCATTTTACAGTCTACTTAACTTATGGACATTAGATCAATTTTAGCATCAACACCCGTAATATTCTCCTGAAATTCAATTAAGAATTTAGGATATAGTAAAATATTTGACTAAATCTTTACAACTAGGTAGCTAACTCAGTAATAAAAGAGATGTGTTTTAATTTCTTCTTTATCGTTAAAAGATTTTTCTTTTATAAAATTCATCTTTAAAATTTTGTGGCGAAAAGAAATGTTTTTTTATTGATTTCTTCTTCGTAATTGCGTATTGAAAATATATGCGTTTTATTATTTTCTTTGTCATAATTGCAATTATTAATTTGCTTCATCATGATTTGCTTACTTAAAAGATATTTTTGTTTTATTAAAATTCTTCATAATTTTGTGGTGAAAAGATATGCGTTTTATTAATTTCTTCTTCATCATGCTACATTTAAAATATATTTTTGTTTTATTAAATTTTTCTTCATAATTATGCAGTGAAAAGATATGCTTTTTAATTCTTCTTCATCATACATTAAAATATATTTTGTTTTAAATTTTTCTTCATAATTATGCAGTGAAAAGATATGCTTTTTATTAATTTCTTTTTCATCGTGGTGTAGTTAAATCTTGTAGTTAAAGATTTAACATCTTGTGAAAAAGTGATATGCATACTGGATTTGTTTATTAAAGTTAAAACTTGATCTGAAACAAAAATAAATTTAAAATTAGTTAAAATAACTTCCACTAAGGACAGTGGAATGGTCTACGTCTACAACACTATTAACTTTGTCTTGCTAGGAATAAACTTTAATTACTCTTAGCAGAGCCGATTTTCGGCAATAATTCCATCTACAGGGCTTTAACAAGGAAAAACATATGTTAACAAAACTTAATACCAACAAAAACACTCCGTGAAAAAATAGGCCTTGAGCAAAAAGTTGTGATATCATAGTTAACATCACGTCTATAGTTTTTCTTGATAAACCTAATGATCTTTACTTAATATCTGCTCAGTTTCTACCCTGAAGCTTTAACGGAAAAATTTGTGACTCGGCCAGAAAGCAGTGGTGAAATGGATAACGCATTTAGTTCTTTGTCGTGTAATTATTGCAGATAATTTGCAATATTAAGTTAATCAATAAAGTTTTTGTTTCACTGTTAAGTTTGTAGAAATTCCACATTATTACACAAATAGGATTAACTATAGGTTAATTACGATAATTATAGGTTAATTACACAATTATTTGTTTATAAATTTATTTATAAATAAATAATTGTGTCGTCTCTCTAATATTTGTAGAACTAAAACATATAGTTTATCATATTTGTATAATAATGTTGAGTTAATGCTTTAAGTAATCTAATTTGTTACGTATTTACCGTTCTTGCAAAGTCTGCAACCTGGCCGCTTCGCGGACCTTTGGCCCACTCTGTTGTTGTTTTTATTTATTTTTTATGATTTTTCAACATTTAAAAAACGATATTATATTATATATCGTTAATATGCCAAAGTATTATTGGCACATTTATGGTTTGACAAGGCACGCGACTACAAGCAAACCAAATTTCAAATCAATCTAATCATTTCGTGCTTTATAAGTCTTTACTGAGTCATTAATGATGTTTAATGACGTCATATGTAATTATTTTCAAAAAACCTAACTAGACCTTAAGATTGTTTTTGGATCCAAGTATCAAGTCTCTAGTATAAACACAGTGGGAAATGATAACAGACAGACACATGGTTAAAACAACTCAGGAGGTCATAAAAACACCTGAAACCGAGAAATCAAAAGGTTTCAGATTTTTAATGAAATTACTTAAGTTAAAAAAAAACCTTAAGGAGTTATGTTGTCCAACTTATTAAAACCCAGGATAGTTGTGTCAGCAAAATTTGTTAAAAGCTGGTAAAATTAAAGTTAATAATTTTTTTGTCAGAAAAAAGTACTGAAACTTGAAACCCCGGGTTTGAGTACTTATAAGCAATGGATTTCGGCACCGAAGGTCCGGAATCCAGCGTATGCTTTCAGTTTACTTGAATGATGTTTGTATAAGAGTATCAAATGTCTACATATCACACACACACACACAAATATATATATATATATATATATATATATAATATATATATATATATATATATATATATATATATATATATATATATATATATATATATATATATATATATATATATATATATATATATAATATATATATATATATATATATATATATATATATATAAATATATATATTATATTTGTGTGTGTGTGTAAATTTGTGAAAAGAGGCCTAGGAAAATTGACCTCCACTTCCGTCAATTAAAAAAATGTCATGAGTGTCAATATCTGATGACAATTCGCTAATAAGACAATACTGAGTTTTAAGCTGCATTTTCTATAGATATTATCAGTTTTTCATAAGCTAAATCTAATAAAACGATTTCTTTTTATATATTCAATTCACGTAGCATAAACATAATACCCAGCTTAAAAAACAAAAAATACTTTCTCTGTAGCAATGACCATTGTTAAAGCCGTTATTAAATCTTATAATGTGCTTTATTTTTAGATTATATTTGTTTTTAGTAGTTATTCTACAATTGCTGTTAGTTTGTTAATCTCAATTAAAATTGTTTTGTAAGGGTATTTTCATTTTACGGACTGATTATTTTTTTATATCGTTGTCTATTATTTCTCGTTATTTCACTCTATATAAAGACTTACATCCATGACATGGTTATTGGTTTATAGGATAAAATAACTTATATACAATCGGATTATCTTTAAATCCTTCCATACATTTGTACCATTTATTTTTAGCATTTTTATTCCCTCAGCCTAAAGATCTAAAAAACCTTTATTTTCTGAAAAGAAGGAAATCTTAAAAAGAATTAATCTAAATCAATAATAGCACATACAATGCTTTCATTTCTATTATAGATAAGTTATGGTTATAAAAACAATAATCTAAAGCTCTTATCAAAAAGGTATATAGACATAATTTTTAGATTTTTGTTAAAAAGATTTAGAATATAGATGACATATTAATGTTTATAACAAATAGTAAATAAGCCTTTTTCTAGAACAAGGCTTCCTACCCGAAGGTCCACGGATCAGTGTTGTTTCGTTAGAAGGTCCTAAGTGGTTCGCCGAATATTTTAAAATGCTTAAATAATATACTGCATAAAATTCAAAATAATGTTAGGAGTGAAATTAATAAGAATTTTAGGACTAGCTTAACTACAACCTACAACAAACGACAACCTAAACTAAAACTCTTTCTTTTACATTCTTAGAAATAATTATTAATTTCTATTATCCCTAACTCTTACTATGAAGACCGCTCTTTTCTCTGAAACGAAATGGTTTTATTTCTGTTAAATTCTTAAAAAATAACTAAATATTCATGTAGCTCCACATAATTTTTATAAAGGTCCCTAAGCGATTATTTCATCGTTTTAAAATTGTAAGCCACTAATTTAGCTAACCTATCTTTACATATTCTTTAATTTATACACTTTTTTCCTAAATTTTTGTAAAACGTGAAGTATCTTAACGATTTTTGTTTCACAGAAAGAAATCTGGCTCGCTTCGATCGTTAATTTTAATTGCTAATTTGATCAAATAATAGCTATACTAAACCCGTAATCTCCTTGAAATGGTAATGGAATGCCATCAAAGAGGAGGGGAGAGGTAAAATGTCTTGGCAATCCCTGGGATTGCTTAAAAATGTCCAAAGTGGTCCGCAAACTATGGGCTAGGAACCCTTGCTCTGCCCAAATATGGATTTTATTTCAATTATCTTTTTCAGGTGTTTTTAAATCATCCTGCTTTGTTTTCACTAAGTTGTGTGTCTGTACGTGTGTGTGTTTGTCAGTTATTATCGTAGTTCCCAGCGTTTTTATACTCGAGTGTTGAAACTTGATACTAAAATCAACCTTTAGTTGGGTTATCGGGAAAATGTTTTTTATGTCATTAACCAGCAAAAATTTCGATGATTTAGAAAACAAAATTTGCAAACGGTTTAATATTTGGCAATATAACACCACCATGGTATTTTAGTCGTATATAACACCAACGTGTGTGCTAATTTCAGCTCATTATTAGCATTAATTTAATTTTGATCAATGACTTTTATATTTTAAAGTGTAAAAAACCGATTTTAACAGATTCGCTACTGTGACGCATTTCGTTACTTCAAAAAGTCGTTCCTATCTACTAGAAATTTAATAAATAATACCGATAGAAAGCTTATAAAACTCCCTTAAAATTAATATCATTTATAATTTTAAAATTCCATTAAATTTGCTTTCAATTCTTAGTGAAAGGTAAAAAATCGGGTACGGGGTACCTCGGAACTTTTTCTCATCACATCGGATTAACTACGCTTTGATGTAAAGGGGATTAACTATCCCCTTTACTTCAAACTCGCTCACGGTCGTCAACAGAATATAAAATTTATACTGCAACACGTCTTCGGACTCGCTTCGTTCGTCCTCAGATAGTTAATACATCCGTTTATTCTCAGCGGTCACCTATATAGTACAGACCTCGCTCAATGCTGCTTAACTTTTATGATCCAACAAAAATAATGTTGTAGTTGTTGTATTAAAACGAAACTTAGTGTACTTAATTAATACGGAAAGCTATATACTTGTACTAAATTTCAATTCAATTGGATTATTTCCCAATTTTTTAAAATTTTAAAAAAACGTACACTAGTCATTCAATAAAAAATTTAACTAATGCCTATAATGAGAAGATATAATATATATAATATAATTTTCACACAAGTTTAGTCTTATAGATGGCTACATGCGTGCCAAATCTCAATCTGATCACATCATTTTTCCGTGTTTCATAATTTTCGTTACAACAACAATTACAACAACGGCTATAGACTGATTTTTGTACAAATTTTCTACTCTCTAGCATAAATACACTGAGAGCTACGATGGTAACAGACACACACACATACAGACAGACAACTTTGTAAAAACCCCTTAGGAGGCCCTAAACACACCTGAAACGGATAATTCCGGAGACATACCGGTTTCGATTTTTTTCGCAATCACAATACTTTTCCTATATAGCTACGGTATAAACGAGGAAAAGTAAAAATTTATATAGTAGAATTTTTAATTTCTTTGCCATTTTACAGTAAGTAAACATTCAAAACTATGAGTTGTCAGGTTACAGAGAAAATGTCTACAATTATTATCCTTTCACTCAATAGCGACGACTTTTCCTCTTTATTGCAGGTTTTTAGGGAATTTTCAAAGAAAAATAAACTTACGAAATTGGGGACATAAAGAGAGGGAGAGAGATGATTTTTGAACTTGAATCTGAACTTAGTAATTTTATTTATTACATAATGTAACAAATTTTAACTCTATTAATTAGATTATTTTTTCATTTTTTACAATTTTTAAAAAATACAAGTTATTCAATAAAAATTCAATGAATACTGATAATTAGATGAAACTTATTACGTCTGATATTATTATACACAACTACATGCGTGCTAAATTTCAAATTAAACAAACTATTTTTCTGCGTTTTATGATTTTTCAATTAAATTGGCGAAGACATTATTTCGGGCAATGACGTCATACAAAATATGTTACGGATATCACAACTAGACCCAAAGATTGATTTTCGTACAAAGTTTCAACTCTCTAGTATAAATACGCCGGGAGCTACGATGATAACAGACACTCACATAAATACAAATACAGAGAGACAACTTTTTAATCCCCTCTCAGGAATTAAAACTGGCAGACATTGAAGGCTCTCGCGATTGAGGGCTAGGGGGGTAGCCCTCCTTGTGCCCCTCAGCCAAAAATAAGTCGTAAGAAAAAAAAAACAACGAAAATTCAAAAAATTATGAACATATTTAATTAATTACAAATTTAATTCCTAACAAAAGAGTCAAAAGGGCCCTATAATCTAAGGTAGGGCCTAAATAGCTTCTAGGTAAATGTTTTTAAAGTACTTTTAATATTCTCAATTTTTTACCTAAATTTAGGTCCTTTAAGGCCCCTATCCGTGTATCCGTTATACTTAAGCCTTTTAAGGTCCCTAACGGAAAGCTAAGGCCACAAGGAGCCCTAAGATACATCAGGGCCTTAGAGCAGTAAAAAAGAATTCTGAAGATATAACATAAATTAGGGCAAAATTTCATTAGCATGAATAAACTTAAGTTTATTTTATTCTTACTTATTTGTTTTATTTACTCAAGTTTATTTGAATTTATGTCAATAACATAACTCGTTTTATTTAATTTTACTAAATATGAAATTAAAAAGTTAGCTATAATCATTAATTATAGCTTATGTAGGATTGGGTCCTTTTAGGCTAAACCCTCCACGAGCCTTTATGGCCTAGTCACTGGTCTTGAAAACACCTAACACGAATAATTCAGTTAAAATCTCGGTTTAGGATTTTTCACCTACACAATACTTTTCCTATTTATCTACGGTATAAATGAGGGAAAATATGAAAGATAAATCTGTGCCGATTTTGTATATTTTTTAAGAGATAGAGTATACAGTATACAGTTGCAAAACACCCTAGCATTATGAAGTTTCAATTTTGACTAGATTTTACAAAACTCCGTTTAATTATAAATCCCTTCATCACAATCCGTTTTAAATTTTTCTATTAAGATTCATTTATAGCTATAGATAAAATATCCATTTTAGATAAGATGGATATAATAGACTTATTTTTTTAATTTTTAACAAATAAAGAATTTAATTTAAAAATGTCTTCGTTAAACAACTTTACTATTTGTTCACGTAGCTAATCTAAAAAGGGAGAGGGGAATTCAAATGAAACAAAAATGTTTCATTCAAGCCATTCTTTAGAAACTAAGTTAAACAATATTTGATAAAAACTGCTGTCACTTCTTGATGCCTTTAGCTGTTTAATTTCCTCCTATCAATTTGTGATGTTTTTTAGAAAAAAATTGAAATAAAACTGAAAATACTTCGTTTATAGTTGTGTCAGTACTGTGAATGAATGTCAGATATGGCCAAAATCTATTTTAAAATTTAAGGACTTTATTTTGTAATCAAGTAAAAATAAATTTTTAGAATTTAGACGCATTAATGCTATTTAGTTTTCCCTATGCTTGTGGATGATAGTTCGCGGCAATGTGACTATGACTAATGTAGTATAAAATATCAAACTTATGATAGAATATACTTGAAGTGAATAAATAATTTATACTTGAAATGCTTTTTTAATTAAATTTAAATATTATAAATATTAAAAGTAATAGACCCCTATAGATATTACAAGGGTTTGCATCTTCATTTTTTACAAAGTAGAGGAAATACTGTTATAGTACGAAATGAGTCACCCACCAAATGTTGGCTGACAGGTAGGCTCCATAGAGGAATGAAAAATCCAGATTTTTGGCTCATTTAGAGCAGCTTTATTACCGCAGTAGGGTAGCAAATTTTCCAAAAATGTGATTTTTCAATATTTCTTTAACTACAAAAATGGCTGTATCTAAAATTCTGCATAGGATATGTCTTTTATTTTGGTGGCGTTTGAACGCTTAAACTTGGCCCTTTCAAATAGATTCTACATACTATGGATAATTAGTCACAAGTTTTTATTATGAGGACGTACAAAATAAAAATGCTAATATCTCAAAAAGCAAATTTTTAACAATTATGAAAAAAGTCCTAAAAAGAGCTTATAACACTGTTAGTAAAATGTTCACACAGTTTCATTTTGGGACCGCCATGGAATTGGACACAGTAGTGCATAACGTGTGTCAATGAGTGTCAAAGTGTAAAAAAGTTAAGATTTATCACATAATCATTGATAGATATTGCAAAAAATGTGATTTTTTTTACACTTTTTTTACCTGTGATTTTACACATGTTATGCGCTACTGTGTCCAGTCACATGGCGGTCCCAAAATGAAACATTGCGGACATTTTACTAACAGTGTAAGCTCTTTTTAGGAATTTTTTCATAATTTTTAAAAATTGGCTTTTTGAGATATTAGCATTTTTATTTTATACTTGCTCATAATAAAAACTGTGTGACTAATTATCCAAAAGTATGTAGAATCTATTTAAAAGAGCCAAGTTTAAGCGTTCAAAAGCCACGTCTGATTCCAAGACCACTTAATGTTCTTTATTATTTTTTAACTAGGCTTTCGTGGCGTTTTTGAAAAAGTCTAATTTTTCAATTTTTTCTCGAGTTTTTAGTCTTACCCCTAACAGCTATGTGTGGCACTTCATCCAAGGTCTTACAAATATTTTAATTACATAGTAGTTTTATATACAATTATTAATGCCTTACCTTCGATATCACTGTAGCTTGCTGAGGCTGTTTTTATTTGACCCTTTTGACGACGTATTGATGCAACTCGTCCGTGGGATAATATATCAATAAAAAAAGTATAACCATAAGTATAAGCAAGTTGAAAGTTACAACATCATTAGTAGCAATCTAAAATCCATGGCATTTTAGAATCGTTGTCTTTTAGATGACCATATCTGTAGCGAAATGATGATCAAATGAATTTCAGGATTGCTTGGGGCTTAGTATGTTAACTTATATAGCACGCACAGATTACACCTGTAACAAAATATATTGCAATGTTAATGAT
Organism: Microvelia longipes; assembly: GCA_018340805.1. NCBI lineage: Eukaryota > Metazoa > Arthropoda > Insecta > Hemiptera > Veliidae > Microvelia > Microvelia longipes. Next base: position 36,528,560 of record JACMZG010001914.1, read on the forward strand.
AATAAGGCTGTAAATTCGATAGGTTAACAGGGACCACGATTTGAAACCTATAATATAGGTAGACTGTTTTTGCACTTGAGATCGTCTCGACTCCCTTTCATGGTCAAAGATAGCACGAGTAGACTAAAATTTATACCTCATATCATATAGGCAACCAATTGTGAAACACCTAGGTACAAATGTTAAGACATTTAAAATGCTCAAAACTGATGAAAATTGTAGCTATAGTCAGGAAGGTATTATGGCTTTTGAGCGAATTTCCCTAGGATATATAAACGACATTGCGGGTCCCCAATGACAGCAGACATACTTCGTTCATACGCGGGGTTTAGTGTTTCAATCCCGTTGTCGTGTGAAGGGGATTGAACACGAGGTTCAATCTGAAACTCTTTTTGTATCAGGGTCGAGTCTAAATTATAGGTTAAAAATACCGTGTAAACAGTTGGGGTTAACCCCCCAAGGGAGTTGAATACGGGATTGAAGCCCCAACCAAACCCCTTTGTGTGAACGAAGTAATTTATTAAAATTCATGAAACGCGTAAAAAATGTTTTAGCACATTATTAACTAACAAATGTGCAATTTGTTAAGCAATTGTTTAACAACAAATAGTGAAATTTCATTTCATTATTAACATTTGTTCAATTCTTATGGAATGAATCTCATATGTCTTTAAAACTAATTGTTAAAAAAATCGGGTACGGGGTACCTCGGACCTTTTCCTTATCACATCGGATTCGCTACGCTCATCCTCACTGCTTTTTCCTAAGAATATACAATTCGCCAAATTTATACTGGAACATGCCTTTGGACTCGCTTCGCTCGTCTTTAGATAGTAAATCCATCCGTATAATTCTCAGCAGTCACCCATACAGCACTGACCACGCTCAATCCTCCTTAATTTTTATGATCCAATAAAAATCATTGATATACATGTATTGAAACAAAACTTAATGTACTTATTTATTAGGTAAAGTTTAACACTTTCATTAAATTCAAACTTTATTGAATCATTTTCTGATTTTTTTAGAATTTTTTAAAAAAACGTACACAAGTCATTCGGTAAAAACTGAACTAATGCTGATAATGAGATGAAACTTAGCACAAACGTTAGTCTTATGCATAGCCACATGCGTGCTAAATCTTATGGCATGATTTTTCTGTGTTTTATAAGTTTTTGACATTTTCGCTGAGCCATTACTGCAGGTTAATAACGTCATAAAAAATATTTTCCTAATAGAACAAATTTGGGAAAACCACTCAGGAGACCTTTAAAACACCTGAAACGGATAATTCCAGTTTCATCCCGGTTTCGAATTTTTTTGCAAACACAATACTTTTTCTATATACTCACGGTATAAATGAGGAAAAGTAATAAAGATCAATCTAATTGAGGTGACTTTTGAAATGAGTGTAATCCTAATGTAATAAATAAGAATAGTTTTATTTTAATACGTCTAGTATATCTACGTTTTTGTCAGATCACAAATGTTATGAAACATCGAGCGAGGTCAGTGCCAGGGTGGGTGACTGCTTGAAATAAATCGATTGTTTTGGCTTCTGAAGACAAGCGTAGTGAGGTAGGTAAACTGCTGACTACCGTTTAGCTTAAACAATTAACATTATTCCCCAAAAAGCTTTAAAAATTGCTTCAAACTCACCATACCCAGAGTTAGAAACGTTTTTTTTTTTTAGGTTATCTGACTGTTACAACATGGCGGTTCTGCATTATTCAAGTAAAAAGTTTAAATATATGAAAATTTGCTGTAACTTTTTTATTATTAGAGCCACGGTTATCGTTTTATACTTAAAATACTCACAAAATATAGCCTTAAACATAAAAACATTATTTAATAAAAATTAATATAATAAAAAAGAAACAAAAATCATGTAGTAATTAAACTCTGTTTTCACATTTTAGGTCCCAAACTAAAATACTTTGGGGTACTTCTAAATATTGATCCTTGTAGTCCAAATCGTGGGCCACAACGCAAAAATTTTAGCTATAAATTCCATCGTATAATAAGTAGGATCTCGTGCCTCAAAGTTGACAAAAATTACGCTAGTGCAATCAACTTTTTCAGTTTTCAAATTTTAGGGCCCAAACTAAAACACTTTGGGGTACTTCTAAATATTGATCCTTGTAGTCCACATCGTGGGCCACAACGCAAAAATTTTAGCTATAAATTCCATCGTATAAAAAGTGAGATCATGTGCCTCAAAGTTGACAAAAATTACGCTAGTGCAATCAACTTTTTCAGTTTTCAAATTTTAGGGCCCAAACTAAAACACTTTGGGGTACTTCTAAATATTGATCCTTGTAGTCCACATCGTGGGCCACAACGCAAAAATGTTAGCTATAAATTCCATCGTATAATAAGTAGGATCATGTGCCTCAAAGTTGACAAAAATTACGCTAGAGCAATCAACTTTTTCAGTTTTCAAATTCTAGGGCCCAAACTAAAACACTTTGGGGTACTTCTAAATATTGATCCTTGTAGTCCACATCGTGGGCCACAACGCAAAAATTTTAGCTATAAATTCCATCGTATAAAAAGTGAGATCATGTGCCTCAAAGTTGACAAAAATTACGCTAGTGCAATCAACTTTTTCAGTTTTTAAATTTTAGGGCCCAAACTAAAACACTTTGGGGTACTTCTAAATATTGTTCCTTGTAGTCCACATCGTGGGCCACAACGCAAAAATTTTAGCTATAAATTCCATCGTAAAAAAAGTGAGATCATGTGCCTCAAAGTTGACAAAAATTACGCTAGTGCAATCAACTTTTTCAGTTTTCAAATTTTAGGGCCCAAACTAAAACACTTTGGGTACTTCTAAATATTGATCCTTGTAGTCCACATCGTGGGCCACAACGCAAAAATTTTAGCTATAAATTCCATCGTATAAAAAAGATCATGTTGACAAAAATTACGCTAGTGCAATCAACTTTTTCAGTTTTCAAATTTTAGGGCCCAAACTAAAACACTTTGGGTACTTCTAAATATTGATCCTTGTAGTCCACATCGTGGGCCACAACACAAAAATTTTAGCTATAAATTCCATCCTATAATAAGTAGGATCTCGTGCCTCAAAGTTGACAAAAATTACGCTAGTGCAATCAACTTTTTCAGTTTTCAAATTTTAGGGCCCAAACTAAAACACTTTGGGGTACTTCTAATATTGATCCTTGTAGTCCACATCGTGGGCCACAACGCAAAAATTTTAGCTATAAATTCCATGGTATAAAAAGTGAGATCATGTGCCTCATAGTTGACAAAAATTACGCTAGAGCAATCAACTTTTTCAGTTTTCAAATTTTAGGGCCCAAACTAAAACACTTTGGGGTACTTCTAAATATTGTTCCTTGTAGTCCACATCGTGGGCCACAACGCAAAAGTTTTAGCTATAAATTCCATCGTATAAAAAGTGAGATCATGTGCCTCAAAGTTGACAAAAATTACGCTAGTGCAATCAACTTTTTCAGTTTTTAAATTTTAGGGCCCAAACTAAAACACTTTGGGGTACTTCTAAATATTGTTCCTTGTAGTCCACATCGTGGGCCACAACGCAAAAATTTTAGCTATAAATTCCATCGTAAAAAAAGTGAGATCATGTGCCTCAAAGTTGACAAAAATTACGCTAGTGCAATCAACTTTTTCAGTTTTCAAATTTTAGGGCCCAAACTAAAAACACTTTGGGTACTTCTAAATATTGATCCTTGTAGTCCACATCGTGGGCCACAACGCAAAAATTTTAGCTATAAATTCCATCGTATAAAAAGAAAGATCAAGTGCCTCAAAGTTGAAAAAATTACGCTAGTGCAATCAACTTTTTCAGTTTTCAAATTTTAGGGCCCAAACTAAAACACTTTGGGGTACTTCTAAATATTGATCCTTGTAGTCCACATCGTGGGCCACAACACAAAAATTTTAGCTATAAATTCCATCCTATAATAAGTAGGATCTCGTGCCTCAAAGTTGACAAAAATTACGCTAGTGCAATCAACTTTTTCAGTTTTCAAATTTTAGGGCCCAAACTAAAACACTTTGGGGTACTTCTAAATATTGATCCTTGTAGTCCACATCGTGGGCCACAACGCAAAAATTTTAGCTATAAATTCCATGGTATAAAAAGTGAGATCATGTGCCTCATAGTTGACAAAAATTACGCTAGAGCAATCAACTTTTTCAGTTTTCAAATTTTAGGGCCCAAACTAAAACACTTTGGGGTACTTCTAAATATTGTTCCTTGTAGTCCACATCGTGGGCCACAACGCAAAAATTTTAGCTATAAATTCCATCGTATAAAAAGTGAGATCATGTGCCTCAAAGTTGACAAAAATTACGCTAGTGCAATCAACTTTTTCAGTTTTAAATTTTAGGGCCCAAACTAAAACACTTTGGGGTACTTCTAAATATTGTTCCTTGTAGTCCACATCGTGGGCCACAACGCAAAAATTTTAGCTATAAATTCCATCGTAAAAAAAGTGAGATCATGTGCCTCATAGTTGACAAAAATTACGCTAGAGCAATCAACTTTTTCAGTTTTCAAATTTTAGGGCCCAAACTAAAACACTTTGGGGTACTTCTAAATATTGATCCTTGTAGTCCACATCGTGGGCCACAACGCAAAAATGTTAGCTATAAATTCCATCGTATAATAAGTAGGATCATGTGCCTCAAAGTTGACAAAAATTACGCTAGAGCAATCAACTTTTTCAGTTTTCAAATTTTAGGGCCCAAACTAAAACACTTTGGGGTACTTCTAAATATTGATCCTTGTAGTCCACATCGTGGGCCACAACGCAAAAATTTTAGCTATAAATTCCATCGTATAATAAGTAGGATCTCGTGCCTCAAAGTTGACAAAAATTACCCTAGTGCAATTAAAAATGTTGTTTTAAAACGTGTTTTAAAAGTGTTATTTTTCTAATAAATATAAGTATATAATGGTTTTCTTAACTTGAATAATAAAAACGTTACTTTAAATTTGCATTTTCTTAGATTTTTAATGTGATTATGACTTTTCAAATTAAAGTGTCACAAATTGAATATGACGGGCATTGAAGTCATGTATGTCTTGTTGAATACTTTTAACATAGTTGCAACCCTCCCCCCTCCTTCATGCTGTGTTTGGTCATTGATTGTTGATTTTGGTAGCTCTGACAATGGATAGCAACGCAAGTAAGGAGATATGTGCCTATTCAGGTTTTATTGTAGATTTCGGTGATTTTATATTTCACGAGAGTACATAGAGAAGGCCCCCCTGTATTGTTTTAGGATGAGTTTAAAAGGTGATATTTTTGTGATTAGTTTAAGTACATAACGACTTTTGTCACTTCAATAAGGCGTGGTCGAATATCCACGGCCTTCTAGATTCCTCTGGACATTGGATCACCAACAAACTTTTTTTATCATTGACGCTTATAGGAAATTTTGAGGTGCGCTAGTTTTTTTCAAAATTTTCAGTAATTAGCCGGATTTGTGATAAAATAAAGCCTATTTCCGTAATTTGTACGCTTTTTTAGGTAATGTCAAAGAGTATTTACATTTACTCAACGATTTATTTTTAATCTAACTTGGTACATACATAACTACTGTTAGACATCAATGTTATCTACCTGATTTGTGTTTAAATTTTGAATGTATTAATGAAAATTAGCACAAATTGTTATTATTTGCAGTCAACAACACAACAACAAAGAGGTTATGCGTATGTACGCAGGTACGTATACATACGTAAGTATGTACGTACGTACATACATACATGTATACATTTGTATATGTATGTACATGTGTACATACATACGTACGTAGGTACATACATACATGTATGTACATGTATGTACACATGTACATACATATACACACATAAACAAATGTATACATGTACGTATGTATGTATGTACGTACGTACATACATACATACGTAATTACATATGTATATACGTACCTGCGTATATGCTGGATTATGGGAATTTATTAATTTGCTCAACAATTACAAAATAATCTGAATTGAATAACTTAAAAAGAAAAGTTACTCTCCAGATTGTTTTATAATGTAATGTAACAACAAATTGTCAAATTTAATTCCATTTATTTTAACATAAATGTTTAGACTCGATTATTTATTAGATGTCATTCTCATTGACACTCTTCACGAACTTACTTAAATAAATATTAAAAACTGGAATTGAAAACTTAACACAAATAATTAAATTCAGATTTATTATCAATAAAAAAATGTAACAAATGTTTCACAAACAACAATAATTTAATTTAGTCAAATCCCAACTTTTCGTCTTCATTTTAGATGTTAAAAAAAGAAACAAATTACATTCTGCTCAGAAGGTCATTTATTCAGATCCTGAAACAAACCAAGAGAAATACAAGCATAAGGAAATAGAACATTGTGAATTCCAAGAAGTAAAGAATTGTTACTTTTAAAAATGCTGTTAAGTACCTTAAACCCAAAATAAACAATATGAAGCATATCGGGCATTTGACTGCTATGTATGGAGGTCAATTTAAGCCCAATTTAAAATAAATCCTCCCACTGCCAATGGATGATAATTCTCCCCAAAAACCTCCAAAATCGGAAATACATTAACACCCTAGGATATAAGTTAGAACATGAAAATAATTCTTTGTTGTACCTTAAGGTTTCTTAAGTAATCACAAAAGCTGAAATATTATGCCTCAAAAATTTGCTGCATACAAAACAAAATTAGAGTGTCTCAGTAACTGATAAGTGATTTCTGAGAATGAAGGAAACTTTAAGAAAATAATACTGGGTGTTTTGGACTACTTATGGATAGGACCAACACAGAAACAAGCCTCTGAGGTGTCAGGTCAGGTTAAGTACTGAACCATAGATATCAGTTAGGTGTATAAAATTTCAGCCCAATCTAAACAATATATGAACGTAAGTGGGGTCATTTTAAGCTCATCAGGGATAAACCCTGCAGGAACATATATATATATATATATATATTATATATATATATATATATATATATATATATATATATATATATATATATATATATATATATATATATATATATATTATATATATATATATATATACATTCTTGAATAGTTAGCCCCCTCTTTCCAAAAACTCACCTCTCCCCATTTCTTCTTTGAAAATTCGCTAAAAGAATCATTGATATTTCTTTTCTTTGAGCAACATCTCAGGATCATATGAAATGGTAAACCATCATTAAGTTAACAAATTAAGTATAATGGAAACTTAAAAGATACCTTATCTAAGAAAATGTAATGCTGAAGTTCAAATTATGTATCCCAAAATATAAGCAACATGATTACGTACTTGAACCTGAAACAGAAAAATATAGTCCATGAAACATATTATAATTACTGCAAAACAATACACAAAATTTAAACAGGAAACATAGACCATGCCGCATATATAATATAAATTAACTTTATCAATAGTTACTTAGCTTATTATGTAATTAATTTGTTATTATGTTATGTTAAAAACTTAAAATGTCTGACCCAAGATTTTTTAAAGTATTATCATCAGAACTGTGGGGTTATCAATAACTTTTTGTCTAACCTCTGTCATATTATAGTCTAACCTAAAACATATTATATCATAGGTTATATTGAGGTATGAGCAGAAAACTGTATGGGCTGTGCTGGATACATGTTACATTGCAGCAATCAAATATATGAATTTTTATTTCATCATTTTGATAACAATTTCGTTTAATCTTCCTGCGTGAATTACCCTATCTCGTATGACATATTTGTCATGGAAAATTATTTAAATTTTTATTTAAATTAGCCCATGTCAGTATAACATTGATATTGTTTTATTCAAAAGATACATTAGTGCCTTTTACATTAGTTGCCTTAGTAACAAGATATTGTTACAAGTCATTTATTAACTTGTCTCAATGACTTTTGAACAGTAGCCCTGACTCTTAGTAAATGACAATACAGTCTGGAAAAACCAGCAAAATACTATCATTTCACCAATTAAGTGATACAAAAGCTTACCAATACCAAGGAGTAATTACTTACGACATGGTGAGACCCTTACATCTTGTCAACTTACATCTTGAAATAAATAACCAAACTATTTATTTAACTACTTCCACATTTGAGGAGAACAGATCTTTGTCTCAATAACTTAATTATCAGATAGTTGCCAACAGCAAACATAAAACGTGAGTAATAGAAGTTTCATTCAGATAATCAACTTCATCGTGCTGTGCATCTACCCCCTCCTGAAACAAACATGAAGAAGCTTAACTTTTCCGACTCATTGTAATGTGTATAACAAAAAGGTTTTACAGGATGAGGTTGTTAGCCTCATGCCAAACCCCCAACCTGGAGGGCCAGGAGTCTCAGACTTTAGCCACTCCAATCAGTACAAGCCTACCGAAGGGAGTGTTACCACCCCGAACTGCGTGGAAGTATCCGAGACTCGTGTGGGCTTTCTTCATGATTTACACCTCCGGGGCTTGCAGAGTATGGTGTCAATCACTAATTCCAGAAAAGAAGGCTCTGGTTGAAAGTCCACTGACGGGGCACCCCCCCGCCGCTTTTAAATTTAAAAATCAACATAAATAATCATCCCCTTTTAGTCAAGTTGGTTAACAAAGAAAACATGTTAGAGCATAATTGTATACATAACCACGGACTAGTAATGCCATGAACCTGCAACTTTTACACAGATGTAGAGCATTCACAAATTAGCTTCTATATTTATCTTAAAAGCTTAAAGAATGAACCCAGCCTGCACTAAATTTAAATATGTAAAAAACGGTGCAAACTGTATTGCCCTAAATAAGATCACAACACCATATATTTTGTTACGTATTAAGGCTCGTAAGACAATTTATATATACATATCTCAAAGTATGTGACAGACTAAAATGGCTACAACATGACGGTAACCATTACACCACAAATAGCCCGAACAACCTTTGCCACAAAATAGTACAAAAACGATCTGCTACTTGTAGAACCAGACATTTCATTAATTTCAGTTATGCAGTTTTCTCTAAGTATTCATTGTTTTATAAATGTATTCAAACGTATTCATCGATCACAAGCAATATGCATAAGTTAAATAGAAGACAAACAGCTTTAAAAACCTTGCATTAAATGTAAGTTTATGTATAGAATTATGCAATGACATTAAGCCTTTGACAAACACCCTTGACAGTACTTTACAAATTAATTTTCAAAATATGCGGCAAAGTTCTGTCTCCTAAATGTTTCTTTATTGTAAAGAAACAGTTAGAATAAACAATAAAAACACATCCTACTACATCCTGTTGCTTGATTCTCAAAAGTTTTATCAATACAGGCATTAATGGCGAGAAACGACATGTAGAGTGCCATGCAATGATAAAACTTTCCCTGATATACACCTACCAACTGTTACACTCTATACACACTTCCTGGCCCATCCTTATAACACTAAACACTTCCTGTTGCTTCCTGATTCTCAAAAGTTTTATCAATACAGGCATTAATGGCGAGAAACGACATGTAGAGTGCCATGCAATGATAAAACTTTCCCTGATATACACCTACCAACTGTTACACTCTATACACACTTCCTACTACATCCTTATAACACCTAACACTTCCTGTTGCTTCCTGATTCTCAAAAGTTTTATCAATACAGGCATTAATGGCGAGAAACGACATGTAGAGTGCCATGCAATGATAAAACTTTCCCTGATATACACCTACCAACTGTTACACTCAAAGTCTGTTACACTGTCACAGACAAAATAAGTTACGAGCAGTGCTTGACAGTTGAGTGACGGCTTAATTTCTAAAGTATGGACCGGAACCTTAACCAAGAAATTGGTTGTTAAGCACGGAAACACGCATCCAAAGGAAATTCGCCCGATATGCGGGCCACCGCGCCAGACGAATTTATTTTTTCCTTTAAATAATAAATGCTCATTTTTATATTTAACAATACTAATTTTAAATTTGATTTAATTTTTTTATTTTATTGCTATTATATAATTAACTTATTTTGAACTCTAATAAGTTTGTAGTTTTCTGTATAAGTTTAAAAACCTTATGAAAGTTATGATTTGACGATGTCTGTAGGGTCATAACTCGTTCGGCAATAAATAAAAATAACTGCAATTTGCAGGTTATGCGAAATAAATGCATTTGGGTCGCCAAACTAGAAAAGCAAATTATAGGGTCGCGTTACTGAAAAGGTTGGGAAACGCTGTATACACTATTATATATTGTACTAGAAATATCTTATACTGTTCACCCACTCGTACTTTTATTGATTATAAACTCAATTTTTCAGAACTTCAACTAGTCCATCTTCATGCGCCTCCTAGACTGAATACTATTTTCCACACAAATTTCGTTTATTATAATTACTATTTTGTTCTCCATTCCCCCGTTTTCAACGACTAGCCAATCTATCTTCTAACTATATTTAGAAGCGGACTGGCCATAGCGGGCAAAGACGGCAGCCCTGATTGGGCCCCCAAACAAAGGATTGAAGAAAGAACAACGAAAATTCAAAAAAAGATTAACGATGATATATTCATAACCCAAGAGTCACAGGGCCCAATACTCTAAGGTAGGGCCTACAAATATCCTGGAGACAAATGTTAAAATATATTATATATATTAAAATACTTAAAATAATGTTACCTAAATTTAGGTCCTTGGCCCCAATCTTTATACTTGGGCTTTTAAAGATCCTAACGGAAGACTAATGCCTCAAGAGGCCCTTGGCATACTTGATCAGGGCCCTAGAGCAGTTCGAAAGGGCCCTAATGATTGAACTGAAATATTTTAGTTAAAATTTTATTTAAATGAATAAACTCAAGTTTATTTTATTCTTACTTATTTATTTTATTAACTAAATTTAATAATACAATAATTATTTGAATTAGATTATTTAATATAAAATTAAGGTAAATAAATCTAATTAATTTTGCTATTATCTTTAATACTACTCTAGTTAAAAGTAGACCCCTCTACTTAGAAAGTAATATAGGACGCCCCCCCCCCCCGATTAGGCCCATTTAGGCCAAACCCTCCACGGCCTTTTCCATTGTCTGAGGTACCAAAATCAACATTCAATAACCAAACACAGCATGAAGGGGGGGGGGGAAAGAGAGTTGCAACTATGTTAAAAGTATTCAACATGACTTCAATGCCCGTCATATTCAATTTGTGACACTTTAATTTGAAAAGTCATAATCACATAGAAAATCTAGGAAAATGCACATTTAGTAACTTTTTTATTATTCAAGTTACGAAAACCGTTATATAATTATATTTTAAAAAGGAAACACTTTTTAAACACGTTTTAAAACAACAATTTTTATTTCAAGCATTTTTTTAATTGCACTAGCGTAATTTTAGTCAACTATGAGGCACATGATCTTACTTTTTATACGATGGAATTTATAGCTAAAATTTTTGCGTTGTGGCCCACGATGTGGACTACAAGGATCAATATTTAGAAGTACCCCAAAGTGTTTTAGTTTGGGCCTAAAATTTGAAAACTGAAAAAGTTGATTTTCTACGTAATTTTGTCAACTTTGAGGCACATGATCTCACTTTTTATACGATGGAATTTATAGCTAAAATTTTTGCGTTGTGGCCCACGATGTGGACTACAAGGATCAATATTTAGAAGTACCCCAAAGTGTTTTAGTTTGGGCCCTAAAATTTAAAAACTGAAAAAGGTTGATTGCGTAATTTTGTCAACTTTTATGATCTCACTTTTTATACGATGGAATTTATAGCTAAATTTTTTGCGTTGTGGCCCACGATGTGGACTACAAGGAACAATATTTAGAAGTACCCCAAAGTGTTTTAGTTTGGGCCCTAAATTTGAAAACTGAAAAAGTTGATTCTTCTAGCGTAATTTTTGTCAACTTTGAGGCACATGATCTCACTTTTTTATACGATGGAATTTATAGCTAAAATTTTTGCGTTGTGGCCCACGATGTGGACTACAAGGTTCAATATTTAGAAGTACCCCAAAGTGTTTTAGTTTGGGCCCTAAAATTTAAAAACTGAAAAAGTTGATTGCACTAGCGTAATTTTAGTCAACTTTGAGGCACATGATCTCACTTTTTATACGATGGAATTTATAGCTAAAATTTTTGCGTTGTGGCCCACGATGTGGACTACAAGGAACAATATTTAGAAGTACCCCAAAGTGTTTTAGTTTGGGCCCTAAAATTTGAAAACTGAAAAAGTTGATTCTTCTAGCGTAATTTTTGTCAACTTTGAGGCACATGATCTCACTTTTTATACGATGGAATTTATAGCTAAAATTTTTGCGTTGTGGCCCACGATGTGGACTACAAGGAACAATATTTAGAAGTACCCCAAAGTGTTTTAGTTTGGGCCCTAAAATTTGAAAACTGAAAAAGTTGATTCTTCTAGCGTAATTTTTGTCAAGTTTGAGGCACATGATCTCACTTTTTATACGATGGAATTTATAGCTAAAATTTTTGCGTTGTGGCCCACGATGTGGACTACAAGGAACAATATTTAGAAGTACCCCAAAGTGTTTTAGTTTGGGCCCTAAAATTTGAAAACTGAAAAAGTTGATTGTTCTAGCGTAATTTTTGTCAACTTTGAGGCACATGATCTCACTTTTTATACGATGGAATTTATAGCTAAAATTTTTGCGTTGTGGCCCACGATGTGGACTACATGGATCAATATTTAGAAGTACCCCAAAGTGTTTTAGTTTGGGCCCTAAAATTTTGAATACCGATTTTAAGTATCACACGATTTCGTTTTACATATGTTATCTTAATGTTTTAAATAACAATGTTTTGATTTGGAAGTGTATATTTTTGTGAAAATTTAAGTATAAAACAATTTTTATTACTTTAAAAGCAAATAAGTTTTATTATAATTACTAAAAGTTTTTTTTTTAATTCCGTAGACGCCATGACAGTTTTTAGTAACATAACCTGACACATCTGTAAAAAAAAAAACGTTTCTAACTCTGGGTATGGTTCAAACTCTTTTCATTTAAAATTTACTTTCTTTTGACAAAACAGGGCCGATAATATCCAAATGTGGCAAATAATTTATTAATATCATTCTTTAATAATAAAACTCAAATAAATCTAAACTATCAATTCCTGACTGAGAGAAGTAGTACTTATAGAATAAAGTAGATAACTACAAATCATAACCTCAAAAATGTATTTCTGATTTTAAACGTGGATTGTTATACCCCTTACTTTAGTGAAGCTACTTACTTAGAGTGATGTTATTTATCCATATTCGGTTATTAATAATTTTCCTAATCCTTAGACGTTTAACAAATTAAATTAATCTCATTAATTATTTGTTTAACAATTTGAACTAAAGTAAATTTTAAAAGGATAGGTACGTGTATCGTGCGCTGAAAAGTATCCACTTGTTTTTTTTAATGATTCGGTTAAATTTTAAACTAAACGTTCTAAATTACACAATAGTAACATTTATAACGAATTGATAATTAATTGCTAATTAAATAAGTAAATTAAATACAACCCAAGAAGAAATACTCGCAAGCAAACCAAATAAGAGCAGGAATCACGCAGGAAGAGACAAATCTGAACATGAATTTCATAATTATTGAAAGAAATCAGTGTGACCAACCCATAATAGAACGAGTATTTTCTTAAATTATTCTAAAAATAGATTTATGATTCTCTTTTTATTATTTGTGAAGTTTTAAGTTTTAATGTGAACTAGTTACTTTATAACGTTTTAGTTAATTTTTAAGTATGGATATTTTTTATTTAACCAAAAATAAACGGACCATGGTCATTTTACTCTACAGAAAGTTTATTGAATAACTTTTTGGTCTAATAATTCAGTAACTTAGTTCTTACATAAACTGATTTTATTTATTTGTGCATTTAATTTACCGAAGCAATTTAAAGGATAAAACCATAAATTCTTAAACCTCTAGAGGTCTTAATCGGACTTAAATTACCATTAGCTGGTCAGTTTGATATTTTTTTTCAAAAAGATTATATTTAGTGCTTTTTTGTGGTATTTTTCTTATCATCGGAAAAGTACATTTTACATTAACAAGATATATTTTTAAAGCAAGGTATAATTTTTATAGCACAAAATAGCTTGGTTACTTTTTACTTAAAAATTCTGTTGAAGGGATTAACAAAACTGTTTTATAAGAATTCTAAGAAAAGGAAACGGTTGATATCTTTATTTGTTAATGCGTGCCAGGTGTGAGTTTATTTGTAAGTGTTAGCTGTTTTTTTGTAATATCATTTTATTGTAGATGTCTGAGATGGTGGGGATGGGCAAAGCTAATATTTTAAGGGTTGTCTTAGTTTCGTCACATAAGATCAATTGCTTCCCTGAACGTCACGGAAAAGTGACGTCACAAAACACATATTGTTTCATGGCAAAACAAGAGATTTTATTATTTGTTTGTTATGAGCCAACAGTTGACCAATTGTATTGCTTTATATGTAAATAAAGAAATTATTTTAGGTTTACTTTCGTAACGTATTTACTGTACTTACAATAGAGCTATCGATTAGTTACTTATTGTTAGTAAATTATTGCAACACACTATCAGAACATAGAAGAACAAAATCATAGTCGTTTTAAGGCTGTGCTTCTAGTACATTCTTTAAATCACCTAAATCAGCCCTATTTGTTGCAGAGAGTTATTGCAGATGGTAAATTTTAAGTATCTATGAGAAATAGGGACGGATTTAATTATTTAACTTAGTACAGATGCTTCGGTGAAAAGAACCTGAATGGTGTGGTCTCACTCCTCTTACTACAAATGCTAGTACAGATCAAAGATCTTGAATAAAGGGGATGACACATTAGGAACTTTTCTGACCCCATGGACGTTGTATAAGGTATAGAAATTCTATAACCATCTCATGGTTATAGAATGAAGGCACGAAACGCAGTTTATGTAGCAAGAATAAGTCGAGTTTGCTCCTCAACATTATTCTATGCTTGTTGTTCGTTGTTTGTTGTAATTTTAGTTACCTTTAGAGTCATATCTTATACAACACATAACTTAAAGTTTAGTTTTCCCCTTTGATAGAACAATTTACTAAGAAAGATAGCATAAACGAGCTTGATCGAACCAAGCTCCAATAAAACTTAGCCCTTATCTTACCTCATGCTTATTTCCTCTGCATTTTATTAAATGAACTTTGCATTATTAATAATAGTTACACATTCATAATAAATTTTAGACATTCTGGTTATGTAAAAAGAAAGAGTTCTTCATTTTGCAAGAATATTTTTATTTTGTGGTTTGCGGTTTTTATATGCCTGATAAAAGGCAAACATTAATATTGTTAGACCTTTGTTAAGTATTTATTTACAATATAACGGGTATATATTTATGACCGGAGATTCTATGATTTTAGTTTTGGAAACTGGTTATTAATTAATTCTGTTTTTCTAAATACTTAGATTTTACTCTTTACATTTCCTCTTTAAGCTAATTTCCTTTTAAAAATCGCTAATGGGATAGGGACTGTTAGAAGTGGAACCTCGGACGACACAAATCCGTTTCAGAGGTGACAAAAAATACGTTTCGCAAAACTTATATAAAATAAATAAATAAAAAAAAAAAAAAAAAAAATATATATATATATATATATATATTATATATATATATATATATATATATATATATATATATATATATATATATTATATGCATTTCTAGCGGATTTTTGTGAACACTAGAAGGTAAGGTTTATTTACTTAATAACCTGAGTAGTAGCGTCACAACTTGTTATTTAATTTTTTCGAATATTAAAGAAAATACGCTGAAAAATAGCATAAAGTGAGTTTCAAATAAGTGAAAATAATGCTGTGTTGTGAAGTGTATAATCTAAGAGATAAATATGTGTATTTTCTTTGAAATATCCGAATAAATTAAATAAAAAGTTGTGACACTGCTACTTAGGTTATTAAATAAACAGCGACAAATAAAGCAAAAATTAGATTAGCAATGAAAATTCGCTAGGCATGTGAACCTCCGCGCCAGGTCTTTTTCTATTTCCCTCGACACAAAATTTGTCTTGGAGGTTTATTATTTATTTTAAACGGTTCTAAATTTAAGAGGGGACGGGAGTCTTTTGGTCCAACCAGTATAATTTATGGTTCACCCTTGTATGAGTGTAAATTTGTTATCATTATACCTCGCAGTGTGTTTATGATACTGAGTTGCCTCTTCTGAGAAATCTTTATAACCCCGTTAATGACAGCAACAATTTTGAAGAATTAATTAAACTCGGAAAAAACGATGATTGGATCATTTTAAACTTAGCACTAGTGTAGTCCGATATGAGTTTCTCTTAACCACCGGTCTGTAGAAAATTGTAGGTTGCTATTATTACATTGTAAATGTGATAATTGTTAACAAATTATGTTATGAAATCTATTGAGACAAATTCCAGATATAATTTGTAATTCTAAAAATAAGGCTCCAACATAATAACATTACTTGGAATTCTAGATATAATAATAAAGACTTAAGTCCAACTTAAGTCTCTACTTTACATTAACAACAGACGTTTCGCAGGCATCTTCAGAGTTATAAAAGGTTTAAAAAAAAATAAACCAAAACAAACAACCATCACCAAAAATTTTAAATTTAAAGAATTAATAGCTTGGAATAGCTTAACTATTGATAAGACGGTACTTTGAATGTTTTTACTGTAGAAAAGCTGTATATTTTTTCTTCAAAAATTTATTAGATGCGGTTATTGGGTTAATTTATAATTAGTTAGTTAAGAGCTTGCATTCATTATTTTCCGTATGTAGTTCTTTATTTAGATGGCTCAATTATTTTTTGGCTAACTTAATTCAAATGAGAAGAAATTTTCAATTTAAGGGGGGTAGAAAGGAAATCGATTCCGTTTGGCTTCCTGATACCAAAAATATGTTCGAAAAAAGTATATATAATATATATATATATATATATAATATATATATATATATATATATATATATATATATATATATATATATATATATATATATATATATATATATATAATATATAATATATATATATATATATATATATATATATAATATATATATATATATAATATATATATATATATATATATAGTATTATATATATATATATATAATATATATATATTATATATATATATATATATATATATATATATATATATATATATATATATATATATATATATATATATATATAGGAGGTAGTATGGAAGAAGGGTGACTACCTCTCGTTCTGTCCTAGTTATAATACTGTCCCTGTCAGTCAAAGACAAAATGGCCATAACGAAACCACGGTGAACTAAGCAGGCCATCAAAGCGGAAGGACCTCGAAATTTTCTTTTTAGAACGATAGGGACCGGTTTTAGCTCAATCGGACCATCCTAAGTAGAGCAATCGGTCAACAACTTAATTATCACGTCATCACAAAAGAAGGTTTATTTTACTATTCTGTTGGGGTAAGATATTTTTTCAACGATACATTTTTGTATATATGTAAACGTCTATATGACTCCAAAAAGCCATAGCGAGGCGATAAAAATTTGCTAGATAGATGGAAAAATGCCAAGTAACAACCAATAATAAGAATAAAACAACAAAAGTGGCTTAAGGGGCCAACGTCGGTAAGCGCCTAGGGGCCAAAGGCCATTGTTTGTAACTATTTTTTTGTGAATTTTTATATGCAAATATAGGGCATATACAGGGTGCATAGTGCACATAATGTACATAAAAGCACATAATGCGTGGCACACAATGCCCATAATGTAGGGTGGCCCTAACACAGCATTATGTGGGCGTATCGCTACGTGTGAATGACAACTAATTTCAATTTTCGAAAAAGAGTTATTCGTGATAAAAGCTTCTGCATGTGTTTAAACTAAGATGTATCATATTTTTATTTTTAATGGTAGACTCAAAAACTGCAATTTTAAAAAAAAAATGAACGAAAAGTGAAGTAGGCTTAATTTTGACTTTTCGAAAAAGTATTCTTCATAAAATTGTATAATTATGAGACTGTTTTTCCGTAAAAAAATAAAATTAAAATTTTCATTATTCCCCTCCTGAGTAATAAAATATCTCAGTTAGTGTTTCTTAAATCGAAGCAGATCGAAGTTTACAATCAGGAGCGAACTGGCCACATAGGGCGAGGGCGGCAGCCCTACTTGAGCCTCTCTACTAAAAATAAACTTAAATAAAAAACAATGAAAATTAAGAAAATGATTAACAAATTTAATATTTGATACATTCATAACTTAAGAGTCAAAGGGGCCCAATACTCTAGGTAAGACCTAAAGTTATTCTCTAAGGTATAGTGTCTAAAGAGCTCCTAGAGACAAATTAAAGTTATTACAAATTAAAGAAATTAAAAATTTAAGTACTTAAAAATATACTCAATTTTTTACCTGTCCTTTATGGCCCCATTCTGTACTTAGACCTTGGACCTACACTTGGACCTTAAAAGATCTTACTTGGTTACCTTAAAGGTCTATACTTGGACCTTTAACGGTCCCAACCGGAAGACTAGGCCCCCAAGGGGCCCATAATATACCTGATCAGGGCCCTAGAGTAGTACAAAAAGGCCCTAAAGATTAAACATGAAATAGTTTAGTTAAAAATTTTATACAAATGAATAAACTTAAGTATTAATCAAGTTAATATTAATCTCACTTATTTATTTATTTACTTAAGTTTATTTTAATTTATTTAAATACAATTCGTTAGTAAAAAGTAGAACCTTCTGAGAAGCATTATAGAACCCCCTCCCCCCACATTGATGACCCCTGACCCCTTGAGATGTAGGTTTAGGCCCTTTTAGGCCAAACCCTCCTCGGCCCTTTTTGGCTCAGTCCGCCACTGTTTACAATACTACCATTTTTGTTCCACTAGTCAAGACTATAAACGGATGTATCATTTATCCAGATGAACAACTTTTAGTTTGAACCAAATCCATATGAAACCAAATCTTAGTTTGAAAACATGCAGAAGTTTTTATCAAGAATGCCTTTTTTCAAAAAATGAAATTTCATGTTCATTTGTGCCAAGTTTCAATTCGATTGGTCAAATTTTCGATTTTAACGATATTTTATATTTTAATGACTCAGCAAAATCGATTATCGCAGACTAAAAAATCAAAAATCGGATTTTCGTGTCAAATTTAAAATTAAAACTTTCTGGCATAAACACAACGGGAGTTATGCTTGACATAGACACTCACACAGACATCAGCATAATGAGAACCACTCAGAATGTCATTAAAATGTCTGAAACGGATAATTTTGGTGAAACTTAGGTTTCGGAATATATACATTGAACACAATACTTTCCCTATATATCTACGATATAAATGAGAAAAAGTAACAAGCTTTCTATTTTAAACACTATTAATTCTACTGAAAGTACTAAACTCCTGCTTATTAAAGTGACATAATTTAAGTTAGTAAAAATTTCGCTAAGCCCTGAGGACTTTTTTGGATTTCAAAATAAACATTTTATTTATACTTTTTACTTATTTATTACTTACTCTTTATTACTGATGCTTCTTGGCATAAAATCTGACCATACGCAAAGTTTATCAAAATCAAATATTCAAATTATTCTGAAGATACTGTTTAAGAAATAGTTTTAGTAGAGGAATCAAAGAAATTAAGTGATTAGTTCATATATTCACCACCTGATGTGCGCTTCCGTCGGCGTCCTAATATTTTCACATTTTTATTACATATTAATTTAAATAACATATTAATCCTTTTTAAATTCGTATTAATAAATATTTTTTATTTTATTACAAGCGTTTTATAGTCTTTTTAATTTTTTGATTTGCAATTTTATGAATTTATTTCAAATGCTCATTTAAGAAGTTTAAATAAAGAAAATGTTAGGTTGGCTATTCTGATTTTTTAGTTATAAGAGCGTACAAGTCATTCTTCTTCTACCGTCCTCCATTTTCCATCTGCCAGTTTTAGAATTCGTGATATTTTAATTATTTAGAGGATTCATTTCAACTGCATACTTCGTTGTGAGTAGATAAAATTATTCCATATGATCAAGTTTCAATCGTTAATTTTAAGAATTACGTCGTAGTTGTTTAAATTCCTGAACATGGAGTGTAAAGAAATCACACGTATCCGTCTCTTTTCTTCTTCTCTCTTTTTTTTGGTGAGGTTAAAGTTTTTTTATTATATTATTACACACTATTCATTTGTATTTTCTTACATTTAATACTTGTATTTATTGTTATAACACTTTATGTGTAAAGGGCATACATGACATTTAAAGGTACAGAATGATCTTCTCGAATAGCTACTTCAATTTCGAATAGCCCAAACTTCTTTCCTTATATTTAACCGATAAGTAAGCATTTTAAATTTGAACGAACCATGAAATGGTCAATTTGGTCACCAATCAATACCGGTAACCTCTTGAAAGCATATTTGTATAGAATGCTAACCACCAATCACTAATATACATTTGTAACCTTTTTTAGTAATAGATATTTTTCAATTTTGATGATTGTTTATTTGGTCGTTCAAGAAAACCAATAAAATGTGTTACAAAGGTTAATGACTTGCCTTTTAATGTCTTTGTAAGAGATCTTTTTTTATTGAGAGATTAGTTTAACTTGCTGAGCTGAATAAAGGCGATTAAATGTATCAATTAATTATAAAAACTAATTGACAAGTTGATACCTAATAGCTAATCAATAAATTTTAATTTTATTTGACTGGTAGGTTTTTATTTTTGTTGAAAAATATGTGTATTGTGTTCAAGCCAGAATCAGCTAATATTGTACCTAATGGGGTTCAAGGTCAAGAGTATTAAGGATGTTAGTGCGCAAAGTTTCCTGGAAGGGCTTTGTAATCCCACTAAACCTCTTAGTTTTTTACTCACTCAAATGATTTCATACAGGTAGCAGCACTATGCAATTTTGTTAATTATTCTTTCTGCTCTCCTCTAGGATTAATAATTTTATTTTAAACCTCCATACAAATTCTACTAAACAAATAAGGGGCTTTGGTAACTTTGTATCGATAGTAATAGAGGCGTTGTTATATTATAGATGAATGTGTGGTATATTCACTTATAATAAACAATTATATTCTCTCTAAACTTTTAGAGAGAAAGTTTCAGATATTTAGATTTATTCGCACATCTATAAGGGACTTCCACTAAAAACCACTTTGTCAGAGGGGGTAAATTTCTTTCCATAAATTGCCCTGGCCAAGGACTTGCTAAGTACTCGAGGTATTTGAAACTGGGCCGTGAGTTAGTCCGTGTATTTAGAGACCGTTTGGCGTATAAGATGGAGAAATAAGGTTTGATATTTGGCAGCTATTTTTAATCATATCTTATTATTTTTAGGTTATAAAGAATAGAATAAAATAAATTTATAAATAAAAACTTTTATGAATAGAAAAGCGATAAAAACCTATTAACTACACGTCTTGCTTGTGCATACCAAATAACTTTTAGTAAGTATACTTAGTTTACTTAAGTATTTATGTTTTAATTAATCGAATAGTTATAGTAATTTTTCCTTTACAGTTTTTTTGTTGATTTTTAGCAAATTTCCTCTGGAAAATATTCGCTAATGTGATCTGATCACACACACACACACAAATATATATATATATATATATATATATATATATATATATATATATACATATATGAGGTTCGTAAAATTTTCTGGACCCTTTCTTTTTAATACATTGTTTATGTCTTTCTTATGTTACCATATAAATAACTTTGACCTTTTATTTATTTTCAATAAGAATTTTTATTTTTAGAAAACTGAAATTTTAGAAAAATGCCAAAGAAAATAAATGTCACAGCATAAGTCTATATAAAGGATCTAAAGTCCTTGTTTATCCTTCTTAAATCTTTTGATTTGATTTTACAGGATTACAGCCCTCTCCCCCATATTAGGTGAGGGGATCAGTGCAGTAGACAGGATTTTGCTCGGATTCATTTTGTCTCGTATAAGAAACTATTTTTAAATTTTTTTTATCTTACTTTGCCAATAGATGACACCATGTCTACAGTGTGTTTTCTGGATGCTATATAATAAGAAGTATCGAAGTCAACTTATTTTATAATATCACTTTTTGTAAAAACATTTTTTTGGTTTAATAATACTTTTTATGTTTATCACATGAATTCAATATGAAATCAGAAAATCTTAAATCAGCTTTTTGTGGCTGTACCGTCGATACTATCATAATTCTTATATTGCTATGTCCTTAATTAACAATGCTGAATAGTTCAGTGTATAATTTTTGTCAATATCATGCTTAGAAATTTATTCTAGCAAATTTTTATTTGAAATACTCGCTTATGAGGGTGTTCTGATTGCGGAAGTAGAAGGAGAATGTGATAACTCTTAAAGGATTTCTCAAATGGGAGTTTGGAGATATTGGGGAGAATCACATGTTTTTCCAATATTCGGCCATCAGACCAACTTTCTGTAGGACGCTTCTCGCGTAGCATGGAAATATCCATGCTCTCTCCACGTGCCTACTTGCTAGTTCTTTTTATTTTGGTTTAAAGCTCAGATTAGCCGCCTCCGTGGCAGAGGTCGTTGAGGCGTTAGTCTTTACACTGATTTTTGACACCCACGGAGGTCTGGGGTTCGCATCCCAGGTTACGCTCTCAGTTAATAGAATATTATTGTTTAGATCAATTATCGTCAACTTTAGAATTCACTTTGAGCGTAACGGTTGCTACTACCACCCGAGGCGGTTCTCGCAGGGGTTATCCCTGATGAGCCGCAAGGCTCTAAACAGGCATTATTATTATTATTATATATTAAAGCTCAGATTATGCTTATCATTCCAATGTTTTTATCAAGATGTTTATTTCTGAGTAGAATTACACTAGTCTGACATTTGTTTGGAAAGCAACTAGCAATGCTACGCTTGGACTTAAACCATAAACCGCAAAATTAAATGAAACAGGGGCTCTCAGTCCTAGGTCTCGCTTTATGGGCCTTTGTTTCGCTCAGACGGAGTTACTTGTGTATTGTTTTGTTAAATAATTATGTTTTATTACAAAGCCATTGTCATTTATTTTTACAAAATTTCAACACATGGGTCAACGGGGCCACTTATTTTGAACTCCAGTCATTGATATGGAGTTATACATACACTCTTACACACACACACACACACACAAACACACACACTGCTGTGTGAGTGTGTGTGAAGTTTCTCCTCTGCCGAGAGAGGAACTTAAAGTGAACGTTGATCGAGAAATTATATTTAAACAGCTTATTGACTACTTTTTTATACTTTTTATACTGGTTTGAGGTCTGTTTAAAATATAGATCAAAGGGTCGTGTACCATGTATAGTGGTTTTATGTTTCTCCGTCTAACTAAAGAGAAACTCGAGGGAGAGTTAAGTTGTTTGATAAACGTTAGTTCGTTACATAAAGGATTAAAACTTATCGAAGGAATGTAATGATTTACTTAATTAAAATTGATCAATGTCTATTAATAATCCTAACATACAGGATTTATTCCATTTTATGTTAGAAGTAATCATTTCTTACCTCTCCACCCTTGTTAATAATTGATTTATGCTTTGTAACAAATTTAGGAGATAATCAACTTGAATCAAATGCTTGTAATAATTATCTACTATGGTTTTGTCTGTAGCTGGGGGAAGTAAGCTCATTTAAAATGTTTAAAATGTTGCTCATTTTACTTTTAACAATTATTCAAAATATCTATTATGATCGAGGTAAGTTGAATTTCTCGATCGACTTTTGTTTATCAACCGAAAGGACAAATTCGAGCAACAAACTTGCCCATCTTTAGAATTCTTTACCTATCTTTCAACTGAGAATGCTTATGCTCAAATCATTAAGATTGTTTCAAATTTACTCATTCATTGTTTTAATTTTTAGAACATTTTTTATCTCTTTTCTACGACTAAAATGTAGGTATTAAAAATATAAAGTAAATCCTCTTTCATAATAGACGTTTACCTTTTGATATACTAAGGTCATGGTCATATTAAAATTTGTAACTTCATTATTGGAAAATTACTGAATACATTGTGCGATTTTTCTTTCATTATGAATTACATTGCCAAATTAAAGAAAAAATCGGGTGCGGGATGAGTATTTTTTTCACAATTTTGGACTCGCTTTGCTTGTCCTTAGAATGTCAAGGCTATCTACAGTTTAAGGTGGAATTACTTCAGTTTCGCTTCGCTTGACCTCAGAATAAAATTGTTATTATTAGTAAAGGGTGTTATTATTCCTTCGGACTCGTTTCGCTTGTCTTAGAATATACTAATTACCCTAAGGAAAAGTAATTTAACTTTGTTCTCGCTACTTTTTCTAGTTGTTGTTCTACAATTTTCTAGTTTGTTATGCCAGTGGTAAACATTTTTTACTAACCCTTAAGTAATTTTAAAATTGTAAAACTAAAAGCCCTTCTAATACAAAACATTAACAAGCAAGAAATAAAATTCATGCATTAATTTATTTATTCATTAATAAATGTATGCTTTCTGTTAGCATACATTACAGAAAAAAAGATTTATTTCTGTTGCTCACAGAAATAAATTTTTACTATACTTTACGAGGCAACAACTTTATCTATAATTTTAAATTATTTTTACTTGTAATGAGGTAGATTGGAATAAAATAAGTTTTAGATGATTCCCTTAGGATATGAAAATTA
Source organism: Microvelia longipes (assembly GCA_018340805.1). NCBI lineage: Eukaryota > Metazoa > Arthropoda > Insecta > Hemiptera > Veliidae > Microvelia > Microvelia longipes. The sequence continues at coordinate 36,553,298 of JACMZG010001914.1, forward strand.
AAATGAAAAAATGAGAGTCGTTAGGAAAATTCTTTAGCAATCCACTTTTAACTGCCTCCTTCCACTTTTAATAGTTAGCTAATTGGGGTTAATGAGACTGTTGAACATTTTTTCTGTTGGAGACAACTCTTGTGTTGGCCCCTTAAAAATGTCGAGACTCTTGTTAAAGAGGGGGTGAAGTCGCGAAGTTACGGACCTCTTTATCCTTTTTTTAAAGTTATAAAAACGGTATAAAATGAATAATTAAACACGGTTTATTTCCGAGTTTGTGGGAGTTAAAAACGACTTGAAATCCATTTCTTGTCCCCTCGTTTCTATGTTTGCAAAAAGTGGTTTTTCTTTAACAATTTTAAAGAGGAATTTATTAGGACAGTTTTTGAGAATTAGACCCAAAGGGTTTGAGTGTTAAATGTACGAGTATGTCTTTCTGAGTATCAACTGGATGACCTTCTAATTAATGAGTTAATGTTTTCTCGTAGGAAGGCTTTTAATTTTACGATTTTAAAATTACTTAAGGGTTAATAAAAATGTTTTATAGATGTATGTAGTATTCTTAGGGCATGTATAAGTTTATATAGATAATCTAAAAATTAATTTTCTCGAGCATATAATTTTTAATGTTTGATGTTATAATAAGAGTATAATTTACTATTATTTAACAAATGTTTAAACTATTTATATTTCAATTTTTTTTGTAGACAGGCTATATTAGCAAATGTTCTGAAGGAGCAGGTAACATATATTAAATTTAGGTATCATATAGAGAATTTCCGAAAGAAAATCTGTACTTAACTGAACCAATTAATTTGTTCTTCCTTGTTTTTTTAAAGAAATACTTTACACAGTAATAAAGTGCTGTGTAAAGTATAATTCGAAAAATTGGGTACAGGGTATCTCGGAACTTTTTCTCATTACAACGGATTCGCTACGCTCATCCTCCCTGCTTCGGACTCGCTTCGCTTGTTGTTACAGTTCGCCAAATTGATACTGCAAAACGCCTTTGGACTCGCTTCGCTTATCTTCTGATAGTAAATGCATCCTTATCATTCTCGGCGGTGACCCATACAGCACTGACCACGCTCAATGCTGCTTAAACCACGCTCAATGCTGCTTAATTTTAATGATTCAACAAAAATCATAGATATACTTATCGTATTGAAACGAAACTTAGTGTAATTATTTATTAGGTAATATACACTTGTACCAAATTTTAACACAATTAGACCATTTCCCAATTTTTTACAATTTTTTAAAAAAACGTACACAAGTCATTCAATAAAAATTGAACTAATGCTGATAATGAGATGAAACTGGCACATATGTTAGTCTTATACATAGCCACACGAATGCCAAATCTTAATCCGATAATCGTTTTATGATTTTTCGAAATTTTTGTTGAGTCATTATTCCGGGTTAGTGACGTCATAAAAAATTATTTAGTTCAACTACAGCGGTAGACTGATTTTTGATAACAGACATACACTTACATACAAAACACACACACACATACAGAGAGACAACTTTGTGAAAACCACTCAGGAGGCCTTAATAACGCCTGAAACGGATAATTCCGGTTTCATACCGGTTTCGGATTTTTTTGCAAACACAATACTTTTCCTATATAACTACGGTATAAATGAGGAAAAGTAAAAATATGTGTTATTATTTATAATTATATTTAAAGTAATATTGACTGAATAAACACCATGGAATTCACCAGGAATCAATAAATCCTTACTCCAAAGAATTTTAAATAAGGCAACTCTGTTTTGATGTCTGTATTGATGTAATAATAGTATCACTATAACAGGAAACTTTATGAAGAAGTCGTCGTAATTACGCTTTATCCTATAAGCAAAACATATACGTAATCATAAAATGTCGCACACAATTTTTTAATGAAATGGCCTCGATTCTGCATTAGTGAACCCACATTAGTTCTAGGACAGTGGTTTTCAAGCTGAGTGAATTTTCTTCTTTATGCTTACTTTCCTGCTTAACAGTCTAGTACTTGCTTTAGTTTCCTGTATATGCCTTATAACCTAAGCAGTAGCGTCACAACTTATTATTTAATTTTTAAAAACAAAATGCGCTTATGTATCCCATAGATTATACAAAACATAATCAAATCAGACCTGCTCAAAAATTAATTGCAATCAAGTAAAGCCCTGGCAATGCTTATGTTTAGCGCTAAAGTAATAGCGCCTGTTGGTGTGCTTACTATAGGGTAGTAGAGGCCTACTATATAAATTACCCTATAGGGCTTCTTTAGTAATAATATCTCTATGTGCAGTGATGTGTTACTCTTTTCTTGTTGTCATTATAATATATAAATAAATAAATAAATAAAAATCTTTATTTGCATAAATACTAATACAAGTACGATGTCAAATCGTCAAAAGTACAAAAATTAGAAGTAACATAAATTACTAAAACATAATTTTATTAGAGAAGTACTCATTAATACTGTAAAAAGGCTACTCTGTCAAGGCTTTTTTACGGCTTTTTGAAATGATCTATTGGCAACTCTTGAATTTTTACATCTAAATAATTAAAAAGTTTAACCCCCAATACACTATGACCCACTTCTGACTTCTTAAGTCTATGAGTTGGTATTGTAAGTACATTTTTATTCTTTGTATTATATCTATGATAATCACTATTGGTTTTAAATTTATTTAAGTTCTTTTTAATAAAGAGCACAGAATTAAAAATAATAAGGTTTATGACAGTCATTATTGCCAGTCTCTTAAAGGAAGATTGACAGTGTGAACCATTATATATATATACACACACACATATATATATATATATTATATATATAATATATATATATATATATTATATATATATATTGTATATATCGACAACAAGAAAAGACATTTATTGTCCTATCAGCTCTATTCGTTTGCATTTGTTACAAGAATCAATTCCTTTGTAAACATAAGATTTTTATTTGTAACTTTTCTTATCCAACCAAATTTTTAATTTTTTGAACTAAAAAGATTTTAATAAAGTCAAGCCACAAATTTTGGCATTTATTATTTTTTTCAATATTTGGCATAACTTCTACTATAGGCTAGTGCCTCTATTAGTTAGCTAGTATAGGCTGTTTTAGAACTTTGCTTAAATTAACATTTTAAGGAACTAAACCTGAAAACTAATTAAATAAGGCATCTATGAATGTACAAGTCTCGGTCTGTACTAAAACCTGCAGGATGTCAACATCACTTGTGTAAACAAGTAATATTGAATGTTGATTAAGTTTAAACCATACAGTATAAACCTAATACAGGTTATAACTTTAAACTAACACCGCTTGTTGATTTAGCTTTGTTTTTGTTAACAGCATTACTTTATGATCTGTTTCTATCTATGCGGGGAAGAAGAAATCATAATGAATTATAAAGAATAATGAGTACTAATAGAATTTCAGTATACGGTCAACGAAAGACGAAAGTGGTTCATTAATGAGATTTGAACAAGTGTTTACATACACGTTCTAATTAAGGTTTGTATTGAGACTACAGTTTTATTTTATTAAATTAAATAGTCAATTATTTAGAGATGATCAGATACCAATTTAAATTCTTAGATGGGGCCAAATTATGTAAATGTGCGTTTGGTATGTAGAACATTTCACAATAACGCACGATTTCTCAGGACATCCTATGTACTCATTTTGTGTTGCAAAATGTATTTACAAATCGCTAAGTTTTACTTGATAAGGACCTGTTTCACTAATTTTTTGGTGCCGAAAAGTGTCGCTATTGATAATGATCTTACGCTTCCTCTCTATAAATTTGAAGCTGAAAACTACATTTACATATCTAATAAAAAACTACATTTAGATATCGAATATCTAAATGTAGATATCTAAATGTATGTATGTATGTAGATATATAAATATCGAATAACATTGCCAAGGAAAGACTTGGCGATGTTAGGTTTTTGACATTCCTTTTATGTATTTCCTTTTTGCAGGGGGCGCAAATTTGTAGGAGAAAAAAATTAAAAATAAAATTATAATTACTATTAATATTTATAGGGCATGGGATATTGACGTTAAATATCAATAATTATCTCTCAAACTTACTTAATTATTGATATTTATGATGAATTGGCGACATTGAAAAAATATGACTATAAATAATAAAAGAAAATAAACTTTTTAAAAAAAAATCATATTATTTTAAAATTGAATAATCTAAGACAAATTAGAACCTGAAGAACGGTTAACAAATTCGTGCAAGTAAAATCTACAAGCTGGGCGAATTTCCTTTGGAATGCTTGCTTCCTTGCTCACCAATCTTTATTAAGATTAGAAACATTTCGGTCTATGCTTCATAGTTGGATATACGGTTATTCATCCAATATAGTTTGTGCATTTTTATACTTTTACTTGATTAATCAGATTTGAACACAATTTTGGAACTAATACAAAGCTCAGTTTATGCTCATCTTTAACATGTTTTAGCGAATTTTCTATTAAGAATCCATGCAAATTGACAAACAAATTCAGCTGTTTCTCTATCGAACATGAAGTATAAACGGGCTTGAGTTTAAACATGAAGTATAAACCTGAGCAAGAACTAGATTGTTGAGCAAGAAAACGAGCATTCCAAAACTAAGTTCGTTTAGCTTGCGGACTTCCTTGCCAAAATTATTTTGAGGTTACAAACTTATATAGAGTTAACAAAACGATCCGGAACCAACGAAGATACAGAAAATAATTTAAAATCAAGGTATACAATTGAGTAAGGGACATTTTAGTAAGACTTAATGAGAAATTTAAAAGTTTTACCGGTATAATTAATCAATTTAACATGTTTTGTCCCAAAAATGTACTTAACTTATCTGGTGATGATGACCTATTTCATAAATTGAACGAATTAAAAGATCAGTATAAAAATGATCCGAATGAAATTACTAGCGCATTTCGAATTTTACAATTTTGCAGTTCAATTACAATTAAATAGCGTTGATCGAACCTAACAAACATTATTTTCAAAGCTTTTACAAGACGTCTATATGTATAAGATTGCCCTGATAAAAAGCGTTTCTATGTTCGTAAGTTATATTATGAGGTTGATTCTGTTCTATTTAATATATATATATATATATATATATATATATATATATATTATATATATATATATATATATATATATATATATATATATATATATAAAAGAAAGAAAGAGCATTTTAAGTTTTGCAGGCGGGCACTTATATAGCTCGCTACGCCTCTGACGACGCTGCTGCGGCGGCAGGCGAAAAGTTACTTGCATTGCTTGTTACTTTTATTTGCACATTTTAGAGAACATCACTCTATTTTAAATTTTACTGTTGTGAGGGGAGAAGCTATCTGATTCCTGCACTTTCTTATTTTCAAAAATCAATAACTTCTCGATTTAATGTGAAACAAACATTCTAAAACATTTTATTATTTTAACAATGTATAAGATTCAACTTGGCTACTAAAACTAACAATGCATTATTGTACTACTGATCTAGCATACTCTTCATGATTTAGGGCAATTGAGATCTCCTCTTTTTATTTACACCAGGCCTAGGCAAACTTTTCTGGCAAAGGGCCGCTTAGTCTTTTTACAGCCAGTCGCGGGCCGCATTCCTTAAATTTTAAAGTATGCTAAACCCGCAACAAATTGCAGTTACGCTTGTTTTTTACTAAAGTCTAATTTATTCTTAAAGAGTAGGAATTGGGGAACTTTAGCACTAAACGGAAAAAAACAGAACGGAGTATCTTCGTCAGATCTTGAAATATAACTAAAGACAAATTTTGGTAGAATACTAGGTGTAAAAATAATTTTAAAAAGTCTATGAAATAGAATAATCAAAGGGATTGTATTTTATCAACACCTTTTCGTCAATTCACAGAAGGCAAAATAGCTTTTTTTATCTTATTATTGTGAAAATAAAAATTCGCCAAATCCGACAATGAAAGGCGGCCGCTCTTTATGTAATTGTTTCTTATCTTACTAGTTTTTGTTTCTCTGAACTTTAAAGTTAAAGCAGCAATCCATTATTTCCTTATCTTTGTATCTAAATTTTTATAATAATTTTGAATTAAATTATTTATTTGCTTATATACCTAATATTTTTTTATTTATTTTATCTTTTTCCAAACATTTTAATTTTTCCCGCGAGCCACATAAAAATGCTTCGCGGGCCGCATGTGGCCCGCGGGCCGTAGTTTGCCCAGGCCTGATTTACACCATATGTGACAAAAATGAATAAAATACACTTTATCTCAGAGTAACTACAGTAAATTTCTAAATTTTAAGTTCAAAAACTATCTTTAAAAATTATTTTTAATAAACTAGTTAAATCAATAGTTCTCTGTCTTTAAGAATGTATTATCAAGTATTTACATTTTCTCATTTATAACCCTGATATATAAGATAAGTATTTTTCTTTGCACTAAAAATCCGAAACCGAGATATCACCTTAATTTTCTGTTTCTTGTGTTTTTAAGACCTCTTAAGGAATTTTTAGAATGTTGCCTGTCTGCATCTGTGTCTATTATCATCGTAGCTCCCAGTGTATTTATGCTATAGTGTTGAAACTTAATAACAAAATCAATCTTTAGGTATAGTCGTGATAGCCCGGAAAAAAAATTATTAAGTAATCAACCGGCAATAATGACTTGATCGAAATTTCAAAAATTCATTAAACGCAAAAAAATCTTTTTATCGATTTCAAATTCAGCACGCATGTAGCTCTGTAAAGGAACAACAAATTTGTTGAGTTGCATCTCATTATCAGCACTAGTTCAATTTTTATTGAATAACTTAAAAAGTTTTTTTTTTAAAAAATCGAAAAATTATTAAACTGATACAAGTGTATCTCTTTCTGTATTAGATAAGTTACTAAGAATAATTCCAATGCTGTCAATATGTCTTTGCTTTTATTGGACCATTAATGTTAAGCTGCATCGAGCGTGGTCAGTGCTGGGAATAAAATGGTTGTTATTATTGTCTGAGGACGAGCGAAGCGAGTCCGAAACGCGTTGAAGTATAAATTTGGTAATTCTTATATTACAAAATATTTAATACGAAATATCACCTAAAAATTACCTTTCTTTTATCTAATCCTACAATATAATTAAACATTTTTTACAGCAGTTCTAAATAATAATAATTTATTTAATAATTCTTATAACGTTTCGTTGAGCGAAGCTCAACATCTTCTTAAATTATTATTATTTAGGACTGCAGTCTTAAAAAAATTAATTATATATATTAGACCAGTCCAAAAAAAATTACTCTTTTAAAATCCTACAATAGTGAGGATAAGCGTAGCAAAAACTTCCGAGGTGCCCTGTACCTATTATTTTGTTGTGTGTCTAATTAAGTTGCTAAATGAGTTATATTTTTACTGAAGAATGATTGAAATAATTAGAAGTTAATAGTATCAATGTTTTAATATAATTTAGCAAAATAATGTGGATCTCTATTTTATTTGTTAATTCCAGTAAAACTGTTTTTTTAAAGAGGGTTTACGCAATAGGGTAAAATTGGTGGTTTATAGGATAAGACTGTATGGGGTAGTAAATTCACAGTTTATCCTGTTTAGGAGGGGGTAGAGGATCATAAAGCAAAGCCCCCTCTTATGATGAACTTTAGGGTACCTCATACTCCAATCTAATGAATGTAAACTAAATGAGTTTAGGTTAAGATAGGGAGGCGGAGCGGTATAAGTCCCCCTCGTCTCCCCCTAGGGGCGGAACTACAACAAACCTCGGGGGCGTCAGGCTTTCAGTGCTTTACCGGCAATCTTACCGAGCGTTTCATCTAGATTCGTTCCGATTCTCTTCTAAAACATCGCGAAGTAATTTTTAAAATTTAACAATTTCGAATGCAACACGATTTAAATTTTTTGTTTGCGTTTTAAAATATTTTATCGAATTTTTGATAGTTGTTATTTTACTTCTCTTAAATTTGAAAAACAAACTATTTGCTGAGATTAATCGTCATCAATTTGTTGTTTATATAAAACGGTAATATTTGCATCTTATTTTGTTTTGGTAGTCTGTCTTGTTCATCTATTATGTCTCTTGCAGCTCACCTTATATGTCAGTGTGATGTTTGTTACATCAGATTGTCATTTAAACCAATTAGGATTTATTATAATCGAGTTCTCTTAAAAACATTTAATCATGTATTAATAAAAGATGTAACATTCTGTAGCACCTACTTATTCAATTCGTAACTCGGTTGAAATACGAATAAAGAAGCTATGTCTGAACATTAAAGTACTCCAGCCGTCTCTATTAATCTATAACATAATACTTTTATTCACCAACAAATATTCAAACTCCAAACTAGTTTTCTTTTCAAAACACAATTTTCATTAAAACATAACAATCTACATAACAACATTAATAATACAATTCATTATTTTATAATCAATTTTACTTCATAATATCTTATTTGACATCCTCAAATTTTATTGTTCCTGAATTAATATTTTGCGTTACACTTTATTCTAATTTAAACTGTAATATTACTATTCACAAACTAAATTCTCTCCAGTTTCTTTTCTATCCAGTTAACTAAATTCTAGACTAAATTCTTTTCCTATCCAGTTTAGTATGCTCTTTTAATGATGTAAAATGTAAATAGATAAACATTTTGTAAAAGGATATTCAGCAAGTGTACTGTATTTTGCAAAGGATTTAAGTAGGACTTTCAATGCCATATTTTTAATTCATATACCAAAGTTATCTCTTCTGCATTCAGCTTTTTGCCAACCTTTTTGAAGTTTTCCTTTTCCTCATTTATGCCGTAGGTATTTAGGAAAAGTAATGTGTTGCAAAAATCCAAAACTAGCACGTCACCGGAATTATCTGTTTAAGGTGTTTTTGGACCTCCTTATTGGTTTTTACAAAGTGATTTGTCTGTGTTAGTATGTGTATGTGACCATCGTACCTCCTAGTGTATTTACGCTACTAAGTTGACACTTTGTACAAAAATCAGTCCGCTGTAGTTGTGCTATTCGAAAATACTTTTTATAGCGTCAATAACCTGCAACAATGACTCAGCAAAATTTGCAAAAAATCATGGAACGCGGAAAAATGATGGGATCGGGTTGAGATTTGGCACGCATGTAGCCTTGTGTAAGATTTACATATGTGCTTTCATCTTATTTTCTGCATTAGCAATTTTTATTAATTGACTTGTTTACAATTTGTTAAAAAAAATGTAAAAAAATCAGGAAAGAATCTAATTAAGTTGAAATTTAGCATTAATATTTACTTAATAAATAAAAACACCAAGTTTCGTTTCAATAAGACTAGTGTATTCATGCTTTTTGTTAGATCATAAAAGTTAAGTAACATCGAGCCCCAGTGCCTGGATAGGTGACCGCAGGGAATGAAATGAATGCATTTCTATAAATCTGACGAATTGTATAATCTGAGGACGAGCGAAGCGAGTCCGAAGCAGGGATGATGAGCGTAGCGAATCCGATGTAATGAGGAAAAGTTTCCAGGTACTACGTACCAGATTTGTTATTTAAAAAAACGACCGATTATTATTAAGTCATTCATTTTGCGTTTTCATTGTTTTTTTTTCTTTATAAATCTCTTACAATAGTGCATTAGAAATTGTTTTCCCCCTGATAACCCGAAATTAAGATTTTTAGGATTTTTATTCAGACATTTTTAGGCGAATACAAGACGTCTTGGATAATATTTTTCATGCTGTCTGTCCTTTGGTGTGTGATAGATGTTTTCTGACAGACTGTTGATGTGCTCCTGCATGAGTGTTGAAACTTCGTTCATATAATTAACCTATAGCTTTAGTTTTGGTACTTAAAAATATTAAACATTTTAACCCAAAAAAGTTAATAACCAAAACTTTCGCTTTGTATGACTGTACGCATGTGTGTGTCGTATCTAGTGTATTTATGCTAGAGAGTTGAAACTTAGTAAAAATTTAATTCTTAGGTCTAGTTGTGATGTCTGGAAAATATTTTTTATGACGTCATTAACCCAAAACAATTATGACTTAGCATTTATACAATTCATAAAGCACGGAAACTTTTTTAGATCAGTTTGATATTTGGAACGCATATAGTCATTCGTAAGATCGACATATCTGTAAAGTTTCATTACATTATCAACATTAGTTCAATTTTTATCAAAATACAGGCATTCGTTTTTTAAAAAATTGTAAAAAATCGGAAAATAGTCCATTGAGTCGAAATTTGATACAAGTGTATACCCTAACGTAATAAAAAGTAAACTAAGTTCCGTTTTAATACATAAAGTAGTATATTTATGGTCTTTTGGGGCATAAAAGATAAGCAACATCGAGCGAAGTCAGTGCCTAGATAGATGACCTCTGGGAATAAACTAATTTTATTACTATCTGAGAACAAGCGAAGCGATTCCGAAGGCGTGTCGCACTATAAATTTGGTGGATTATACATATATTTGAGAATGAGCTAAGCGAGTCTAAAGTAGGGGTAGCCAATCCGATGTGTTGAGGAAAAGTTTCAAGGGTACCTTGGAACTTTTGGACTTGGATACCATGTACCCGGTTTTTACAACTAAAGAAAATTATCTTAGGTAAAGATAAATCACGTAGTCTCTTTGTGTGTGTGTGTATGTGTCTGTCATTGTAGCTCCCAGTATATTTATGCTAGAGAGCAAAAATTGAGTACAAAAATCAATTTTTAGGTCTCGTCGTGCTGTCCAGAAAATATTTTTTTATGACGTCAATAACCGGCAATAATGAACGCAGAAACATGACTTGATGTATTTGAAAGTTAGCGCACAAGTAGTTAGTAATCCAATTAAGTTAAAACTTTAGTACAAGTATATATCTTTATGTAAAAAATAAGTATACTAAGTTTTGTATCAATACGGCAAACACAGCTACAGTTTTTGCTGGATCACAAAAAAATATGCAGCATCGAGTGAGGTCAGTGCCTGTATGGGTGACCTCTGAAAATTATACGAATGTTGAACCTACTGACGAATTTATAGTCTGATTTGTGAGGATAAACCCAGCAAATCTGACGTAATGAGAATAAGTTCTGAGGTTCTCCCTTGCCCATTTTTTTCTTTCCCTTCTGCTAGCGTTTCTTTTTAATTCTTTTAAATAATATGATTTTTATTTAGATTAGATTATTTATTATATTAGATTATTTAGATGAAAATATCATCTAAAATATATTAAACACTTGGAAAAAAAAATGTTTCTTGATATAGTAGAATAGAATCATCTTGATTATATTCCACTATACTCGTATTTCCTAATATGTATATACATAAAAAAAAACAATTAAACAAAATTTTGTTTTTATTATTAGGGGTTCCATAACTGTGGTTTTTGTTTTCTGTATTAAGCAACCCAGCGGGGCCAAACCACTAAGAGCAAAGTTAGTAAAAGTATGTTTTGTTACCCAACTCGCTTATTATTCGATTCATCTAAAATTTAATTAAAATATCCATTTTTCGTTGTATTGTAATATCTCCGTTATTAAATTCTTTAAATATTAATCTTGATATTTTTTAATTTTATTGTTCAAAATTATTTTTCCGTAACAGGTAAAAGTTTAATAAATAAAAAATGTATGAGTATTTCGGCGTTATCGTAGATAACAACCTAAAATTGCTTTATTAATTTTGGCTTTCCAATTTTAAAATTTTATGGGGTGCTATAATTTTTTTAATAAAACATTAATGTATTTAGTCTTGAGTTATTTGCTTTTTTGTTTAGAATAGATTACATTTACACTATTATACTGATTGGCAAATTTGGAAGGGATTAAGCTTTTACTTAATCGTGGAGAAATTTGAAAGAAAGTTATGTTTTATCTAGAACAACTACCACGATTTCCTTCATCATTAAAGTGATACTTATAGCAAAAATATATCTTTTACCAAACTTGTTTGGCAAAAAAATATTTACCTTTATAAAAACACCTCGCCTGGATGATTTTTTGATTCTTTAATAACTATTTTAAAGATACTCGGTTTAAGTTTCGGGGTTTTTTGTTTTCTTTTAACTTTATTGATTATTGTCTTCAATAAATGTATTTGACATAGTGCTCATACTGGTTCAAGTGAATTGGCAGATTTGATAGGAGGAATCACCCAGTGGTGATACTCCTTGGCGTGGTCTTCCATGCCAAGGAGTATTACTTAATGCAATGATTTCTTAATCATTGCATTGAAAAAGTCATTAAAAAAGTGACCCCGCCTCCTCTTTCTGGCCAGAAGGAGGATGCCTTGTTGGGAGCCCCACAAGGCACATGTACATCTTTTAAGATTATTCCAAATATTAAAACAAAGCAGCTTTGACGGTGGAACTCAAAATATAGAATGGGCAGCATATTATTTTGACTGTTTAATTTAATTGACTGTTTAAAAAATAGCCAGAACCCTGGATCTCAACTAATTTCCAAACATCTTCCAAACTATCCAATATTTTCCCATGTTTATTAATTGTTTTAAGTGCAACAAACTGAGATTCACTCTTGTGTACATTCTATTTTTATTTATATTAATTTTTCTTACCTATAGTATATTCTTTTTTTTCCTAAAATAATACTATTAAAACAATATCCTTTCTTTAAAAATTGTTTTTTTGTCTTTTGGAAATTCAGAAATAAGAATCATATTTTTTTCGGGCGGCTGTAAAGTAGGCACTTTACATTCTCAAAGAAGTGTAAAAGAAAGAAAGGGTAATCTGGATTTTGGGCACACGCCATGGTCTTACTCTCGCCATAACGCTTATCTCATTAGCGAATTTTTTTGTCCAAAGGAAATCCGCTAAAAATTCCAAATTTTTATTTAATAAATAATCTATGTTTTACAATGCGATAGACCTCTAACAAGATTTTACCTCTTTTGATTAGATAATACTTATGACGTAATAATTATTTCCTTTGCGTGCATCTATTTATCTATGAAAATGAAAAAAAGGGGAGAAAAATGTTAACAAAAGTAAAAGGGAGTAAATATAACACTAATGACGTGATTTGACTTTATTTTATAAAATCTGATTTTTATTTATTTTTACTGTTTTGTTATTCTTTATAATTGACAGCAAGCGGTAGACAGAGACAGACAACTTAATTGCAAAATGTTAATTGCTTTCATCATAATAATAACTTTTCTTTTTCACGTTATTACAACATTTTGTAAATTTGAAAATTCTTTAGGAAACATTTGTTTCATAATGTTGATTGTTTATTTAATGATTTTGCAGTTATTTCCGAGGTTAACCCTTTTTGACCTGGTATATTGTCAACATATTTAAATTTTATTTAAAAGTGAAAAATAGTTCTTAGTTTCTGAAATAAATTTAACTGTAAAATTGTTCAGCATTGATGTTTTTAGCGATTTTTTTTATTTTTTCCTCATTTCTACCGAATGAAAATGAGTGATGGTAAAGTATAGTATTGCACTAAAAAAGCATCTAAATGGTTTTGCCGAGTCGTCTGTCTGTATGCGTTCCCAGTGTGTTCATGCTAGAGACCAGAAACCAATTACAAAATTTAATTTTAGGTTTAGTTGTACTATCTGGAAAATAATTTTTCTATCACAGCAAAATGAAGTGATTTTTAAATATGACCCACTTGTTGCCTTGTATAATTCTAACAAATGTGCTTAGTTTCATCTCATTTGCATTAGCTCAATTTCTATCAAATGTCATGCATAGGTTTTAAAAAACTCTATAAATAATTTTACGATATAATAGATAAATAATTTATATGAGTTAAAATTTGGCAAAAGTATATCTTTATCCGATGAATAAGTATACTAAGTTTTATTTAAGTACGACAAGTATTTCTATGCTTGTTGTCGGATTACTAATATTAAGCAACATTGAGCGAAATCAGCAACAGCGAAAAGTCTTCAAATTAAAAGGTTCAAAGGCGAACGTTTTACCGACTGCGTCAAATTGAAAAAAATTTTTTTTTTTCAAACAATAATTTTGTAAAATATTATTTTAAAATGATTAAATTACCTCGAAATCTATTTGAGATAAAATCTAGTATTTACCTATGGAGTAAAACTATTTCCTTAAAATATTCACCTCCCTTGCCTTTACCTCGGGAGTTAAATGCATTGCTTCCTTTGTTTTTCGCCTAAAGAACCTACTTACTATTACTTATCAAGAAATAATGGCATTCTTTACTACCTTGGTGCATCATGTGGATAACTATTATCTGCAAGGAAATAATCGTTTCCTCCAAGGGGGTAATAGTCATTTATGCACCAAGGGAATGAAGAATGTTATTATTTCTCTGAGAAGATAGTTTGATCCTAAAGTGAAAGCTGAGGAAACCAATGCATTTTATTTCCTGGATCAAGCCGAAGAAGGTAATTTTTATGTGGGAAAAAATTTACTCCTGAGGTGCATACCAGATTTCATTTTCAGACATTGATGTTATTTAATTAGTAGTAAATTCTTATTTTCATACCCCTGGTTGTATTTAATTTTATCATTTCTTTGGTCTGGCCCCCTTATATATTTTGGATATGCCGCCATACAAAAAATCATTTTTTTATTTTTCCAAAAAAAATATTTTGACATTAAACAGATTTTGATCCAATAAAAAAAAATTTTGGTCATGCCCCCTTATAAATTTGCCCTCCCAAAATGGTTTAAAAAAATGTTTAGTCCCAAGGAGCAAAAAGTAAATTTTTCTCCATTGGGAGTAAAAAGTCCTTCATTACTTCCTAGATACTAGTAATTAAACTTCACATTATATACCATCTGGTGATAAATTCAAAAACCTTAACTATTTTCAATCAATTAGATTTCTTTATGGTTTAAATCTGCGTTGTTAAAAACAAATAAGTTGCTTTTCTATTGCATTTTCTATTTTTGTGTAAAACTGAAATGCATAATGAAAACGCCTTGTACGCACCAAGTTTGATATAATGCATTGCACAAGTGTATTGCGGAAATAATCTATCTTACTTATGTAAGATAACAGGTAAATAAGAAACTACTATCCAAAAATTTAAACAAAGTTTTTTTTTAAGTATAAATATTTATTTTTGCCCAAAATTTCCAATATCGCAGCATCTTTTGTTATTAAATTAAATGATTCATATATTTAATAATTCAATGTTGAGAATTGCTCAGTAATGATTGATACAATTTTTATCTTTGAAATTATACCAACCATTTTCCATATCATGATCTGAGAATATTTTCCTATTTTTCACGATTGAATTGTTGTATGGAGAGTCAAATGAAGATAAATAGTTTGGCTATCTTTTCACCCTAAGATAAAGGAAGGAAGAGAAAATGATACATTAATATACAGAGACTCATGACTTGATAACAGTAATATGTTATAGAAGGGAGACTGCCTCCATGCCTCCAACAGCTGGCAACCATGGCTAGTCTCCCACAATATTTTATAAATTATTCAAGTTAGTCTATTGTTGCCATTGTCTGGCAATTTAAGGTTCTTTTCTCTGTATTTCTTTGATTTTTATTTTTAATTAAATTATTTAGTATGTATTTTATGTTTCAATTTTGTTAATGCTTAATTTTTACTTTTCCTCACCTACTTCCGTTTATCGTTGGTAGATAGGAAAATATTGTTCCTTTTAAAGTAATTTCTCTTTTAAGTAAATAAACAAATACTTTTAAGTATTTTGTTCATCCTGAAATTCGGAACAGAGTATGATTAATAGAATTTGTGTTAGTCTCCATAATTGCAATATATTCGATAATGGGGCTAATAAGACAAATACGGGCCTTCGGCCCGTAGCCGCTACGCGGCCTCGGCGCTTCGCGCCTCGTCCGCTCCACGGCGTCGGCCCGCCGGGCCGCTTCGCGGCCCGGGGGCCTCCCTGTGGCCGCGAAGCGGCCACATTGTTGTTGGTTTGTATTATGTGTTGTTCTTGTTACATGGCATTTTGCCATGTATCTAGCGAATTTTCACAGCCTTTCCACACAGGCCCGCTTCGCGGGCCTGAGGGGCTTTCTCGCAAATTTGATTTTGCTAATTGAGATTTTATTCATACTCTATAATTAATAGTATGCTATAATATTAAAATTAAGAAGTATTATTGTGCCGGCAATCGCGCAACAATCGTCACGGAATTCATTCTAGCTACACAAATTTAAAGTCAGACAGCTTTAACTTTCACAGAGTTTTATTGGTATAGTATCGATACGAAGAAGGAACAACTGTAACATAAAACGTCCGTTTTCGCGAACAATAATCGAACAAGAACCCGTAAAAAACCCATTTGAACCTTGGTTAGAACCCGTAAAAGAATATTTTACCGTCTAAACTAATAAATTGTTCGATTGAAACGAATCGAAAAACTAGAATAAATACGTCAAACATAATTCTTCCCTGACAGTGTTGTCCAAAACAAAAACATTAAAAAAACAAACAAATATAGATAAAAAATAAACCTAGCGGCGGCCGGGACAATTAAAACAAATATATTCATGATTTTAGTTTTTAAATAAAAATGCCGTTTCCGTCACTTAAGATTGCCTGACTGAGCTGAAACCGGTCGCAATCGTTTTAGAATGACTTCGACCATATAAAGACTACTTCGAGGTTCTTCCGCTTTACGGGCCTGCTTAGCTCGGCGTGGTTTACTGGAAGCCATTTTTGTCCTGTCTCTCTGGGACAGTAGGCTTATCATGATGGAGCAAGAGGTAGAGGTCTCTCTTTTATACTATATCCTCACCCTCTAACACTACTGAACCCAACAGATATCGTACGAGTCTTTGACCTAGACGTATACATATATACAAGATTATATATATATGTATACCGATTGCGCCATTTGTGATGGTTCGATTGAGCTGAAATTGGTCTTAATCGATTTCAGCTAGCCGTCTACTTAAACACGAAATACTTTGTTTGAAGCCATTTTAAGTTTCAAAAAATTTTTTTTTTCATGACGTCATAACTTTGGGTTGATGACGTCATAATGTTTTTATAAACAAATAGGCCTCGTAACCTCCACAACATCTCGCGATATGCAAAGTTCGTTTCAATTTGAGAACGCCTTCGAGAGTTATCGTTCGCCATACGAAAGGGTAGACTCTTACATACATATATATATATATATACATATATATATATATATATATATATATATATATATATATATATACATATATATATATAAACTTTTTTCGGACATTATTTTTTTGTTTATCAGGAGCCAATAGGAACCGATTCCACCCACTCCCACCCTCAACTTCCGTCATCCGAACAACCTCATAAGCGTCATTTTCATTATGAAAATTCGCTAAAAGAAGAAAAGAAATACTTTAAGTTTCGTTTCAATACGACAAGCATATCCATGATTTTGGTTGGTTATATATAATAAAAATATACAATATATTATTGTATGTATGTATGTATGTATGTATGTATGTATGTATGTATGTATGTATGTATGTATGTATGTATGTATGTATGTATGTATGTATGTATGTATGTGTTCATAGAGGGTGTCTTACCAACACAGCAGCTCGAAAATTCCCTCTATATATCAGTAGATTAGACTGAAGGTAAGGTTGGTAGAAATGAAAAGGAAACGAAAATTTTGTAATACATTACCCTTAAGGCCATATAATTAAACATCAGGTTAAATTAGGTTTAGATTTTAGGTAAGTCACGGTGATTGGCAGTTGACAGGCTTCTTGGAGACTTGGCGATTGGTTGAATCAGAAGGCAGCATGAGCGGGCACCCATCCACTAACTGACCAGGCTTTGAACATCGGGTGACGTCAACACTAATTTGGACGAACTGCAGCAGCCTCTAGCTAGTCCACAGATCTGGCCTCCTTGAAGTCCTGAACACGAGTGAGAGAGAGTGGAGGGAGGATGTCCCTTTTATAGGTTTTAGGAAGGCATCTTCTTTTTCCTCTTGAATCTTCTTAGATTTTTCACAAGATGTTGGACCATGTTCATTGTTTTTCTTAATTGTCCTTTAATTATACGTTGGCCTTAAGGGAATTAGGCATTAAAGTAAAGAATTTAAAAAATAATAGATGAAAGGTAACAAAGGTTAATATAAAATTCATAAAGAAGGTTATATTACTAGAAATTAATTAATGAGAACAAATAATAATAAAAGGGGGGTTTGGGGTGCCCAATAAACAAAAAAAAAAAAAAAAAACAAAAAAACGCTAAGTAGCGTAACATTCCGCCCACCTAAAACAACATGTTTTACTGTAGGTTAGGAGAGGATACTAGGTCAGGTAATAAGGGTACTAGGTAATGAGTGGATCGCTTATACAAGTTACCTTTGCTATCCACTAGTGTTACAACTCGAACAGTTCCTGAACGATCTGGATGAACTTGGTGAATTCTAGCTGTTTTCCACTGGAGAGGAGGAGCATTGGTGACTTCCAGCACCAAGGTACCTTCAACAAAAGAATCAGAACTCTTCTTCCATTTAACTCGTTGTTGAAGAAGTTGGTAGTATTCGGTACTCCAGCGTATCCAAAAGTGCTGGGTGGAATACTGGATGAGTTGCCAGCGACGAAGATGGCTATAATTTAAATCAGAAACATCCTTTTCTGGTAAAGCGTTTAACGAATCTCCTATCAACATGTGTCCGGGGTTAAAACGTCTAACTTGGTAGGGTCACTTGACAAAGGTCCAAGTGGCCTAGAGTTCATAATGGCTTCTATTCTTATGAAGACAGTTGACAACTCCTCATAAGTAAGAGGTCTGGATCCTACTGATCTGTAGAAATGATATTTAGCTACCTTCACAGAAGCCTCCCACAAACCTCCGAAATGAGGTGAGTAGGGCGGATTAAAAGACCAGTTCACACCTAAATTGGTAGCTTCTCTAATAATAGAGTCTTGGTTATGCTGTCTATTTAAGAAAACATAGAGCTCCTTCAAACGGCGTGACGCCCCTATAAAATTTGAGCCACAGTCAGAATAGACGTTAGTAGGAAGGCCACGTCTCGAAACAAAACGCTGAAAGGCAGCGAGAAATGCCTCGGTAGATAACGAAGAAGCAATCTCCAAGTGTACAGCTGTACTGGCCATACAAACAAATAAACATAAATATACCTTCTCTGATGGTGCATTTCTAAGCTTAGATGTTTTCATCTGAAAAGGTCCGGCATAGTCAACGCCTACACGTATAAAGGCTCTTCCTTGGTTGGAACGAGATAGGGGGAGATCGCCCATCTGAGGAGCTATAGGTCTGGCTTTCATTTTACGACAGATTAAGCATCGATATATAGCTGATCTTACTTCTGATCTGACGCCAAATATCCAATATTTTCTTTGAACAAGACTTTGTAAAGCTCGCTGGCCAAGGTGGAAGTTGACAATATGATGATGATTAAGAAAAATCTTAGTAAAATGGGAATGCGAAGGTAATAATATAGGATGCCTATGGTCATAGGCTAAGTCGAAGTTTGACAGACGACCGCCACCCTGAGTAGACCGGCTTCATCCTGAAACACATTAAGAGATTCAAATTTGGTAGAAAGAATTTTCTTGGTGGCAAAACAAAATTCTTTCTGGAATTCCATCTGCTGGATAGCTCGAATACAAATAAAATTAGCATGGTTTAACTCATCAACTGAAAGCTCAGTACCTTTAGATCTTAAGTTTTTAAAAGGTTGCTTAGCGTTAGCATAAAAACGAAAAATGTAGGCTATAACTCTAATCAGCGTTTTATATTCTGAATGACGCTCAATCAGAGAAACAACAAACTCAGAGCCAGAAAAACAAAATAACACTTGTTCTTTAACAGGTTTAAGTTCTGGAAGATGATTGCATTCCTGTGTACTTAAAACAGGCCAACTTAGTGGGACTTCTCTCATCCAGTGAGGGCCGTACCACCAAAGATCCTTATGGGCTAACTCTGACGGATTAACTCCACGACATGATAAGTCAGCTGGATTATCGGTTGAAGAAACGTGATTCCATTGATTTGGTGAACAAATTTCTAAAATAGCTACAATCCTGTTTGCAACGAACGTCTTTAGAGTGTGAGGTGACAGTTTGAGCCATGAAAGCACGATTGTTGAATCTGAAAACAAAATGACATCCTTAATATTAAGGTTAGATTTAAACGAATACACTGATTCTAATAGTCTAGCCAATAACAAGGCTCCAGATAATTCCAATCTAGGAATAGTCATGGTTTTAATCGGGGCGAGCTTGCTCTTAGCTCTTATTAATGAGACTTTAACATAATTACTTTCATCTACAACTCTCAGGTAAAGGACAGCACTATAACCTTTTCGGAAGCATCTGAAACCTATAATTTGAATGCTCTTTATGGTAGGAGTTACAACAACTCTTGGAATTTGAATGTTCTTTAATTCAGGTAGCTGAGAGATAAAGGTTCGCCACTCTGCACATATAGACTCAGGAGGAGTTTGGTCCCAATCCATATGTAACAACCAAAGTGACTGCATGATACACTTTGCCATAAATATCACAGGAGAAAGAAATCCCTGGATGTCAAACAATCGGGCAATTGTAGACAGTATACAACGTTTAGTGATATTAGGCGGAATATGAGTAATTTGATAGAACAAAACATCTTGAACAGGATCCCAGCACATCCCAAGAATTTTTGTAGATCTTGATTCTATAGGAGTTAAAGATAGATGTTGACCAGTCGTAGCGACGTCCTCGGAGTTTAATTCAGGTGAATTGCTCTTCCATTTGTGCACAGGAAAACATCCTTTACTTAACAACTGCTCCAACTGAAACATAAGAATTTTGGCTCCCGCCACTGATGATGATCCACAGACCATGTCATCCATGTAAGTCTCCTTTAGAAGAACTCTTGATGCTTCAGGATACTGGCTTCCGTCTCCTCGACGAGTTGTTGAAGACAGCGCTTAGCTAGGTAGGGGGCTGAAGCAGTGCCATAAGTTAAAGTGTTAAGCTCGTAGACATCTAACGGATAAACTCTTCCTCTCTCCATAAGATGTGCTGATAACATCTATGCTCTTCAGTAATCAGGATTTGCCTATACATTTTAACTATATCTCCTACTAAAGCAACTTGGTAAATACGGAAATTTAGAGATATATCACTTAAATCTTGTTGAAGATTCGGACCAACCCACATTTTGTCATTTAAAGAACCTTCCGAAGTGGGCATTGAGGCATCGAATACCACGCGTATTTTACTCTCTGGATCACTTGATTTAACTACGGCATGGTGTGGAATTAAATATTTGGTTTGCTGTTTGGCTAAACTCATATGCCCTAAAGTAAAATATTCACGAAGGAATTCAGAATATTTTAACTTTAACAACGGCTGCTTGTCTAGTTTGGCTTCTAATCTGAAAAATCTATTTTTTACAGCAATAGATGAGTCGCCAAGTACAACATTGTCGTCTTTAAACGGGATTGACACGACAAAGCGACCCTCAGGGGTACGGGTATAGGTAGAGAGAAACTGCTTCTCGCATATTTCTTCTTCGATACTTCTTAACTTAGGAGTGTTTATCTGTTCTACTTCCCAGAATTTGGAAAATATTTCATCGGAAACTGGATGGGCTAAAACAGAAAGGCATTGCTCATCTTGGGCAAAGGACTTACAATCTGGGATCTCTCCAAAAATAACTAAACCAAAAATAGTTGATAACGCACCCAACGCATCACTGATTTTTGGTGGCTCTTTAGGATTTAAAGTTTGGATAAATAATTTGGTTCCTAAGAGAAAGTCAATTTTACCTGACTTATAAAAATTAGGGTCGGCTAACTCAAGCTCAGAGATATTGGAAATACAGGTTGGATCAACGGATGTTGATGGTAAGTCTGGAGTAACTGAGTCTTTATCTAAAACAAACGCCTCAGCATTAATTTCACTATTTGGATTTATTCTAGAGATTAAACGGCAACGAACTTTACCCTTTGTTTTTGGCAAAGCTGTTTCTCCAACGCCTAAAAGAGATTTACTCACAGGAGACCAAGTGAGGCCTAAACGCTTACAGCATTCTGAAGTTATAAGGGAAACTTGAGAAGCACTATCATAAAGAAGGCGGATCGGTTGTAAGTTTCCTCTAGCATCTGGAACTAAAACTTCAGCAGTCCCTAATAATATTTGTGATTTGTCAGTAACATTACTATTTACAGATGGCGCCTCATTAACAACTTTCGGTGAGGTAGATGGAGAGTTTTGAGAGTTATGGTTCTCCCTTATTTCTTTATTTGGTAGATTATCTTGATGAAGTAATGTATTATGTTTACGTTGACAAGACCTACAATTTTTAGAAGAAGGACAATTAGGGGCTGAATGCCTTTTAGAAAAGCAATTAAAGCATAAGTGGTTTCTTTTCAAGAAGGCAATACGGCTTGGCACACTCATTTCCCTAAACTTGGAACACTGGTATAATAAATGTCCAGCACCACAACAACATTTAAGATTAGATTTAGGCGTAAAAGTCACTGGGTCTGTAACCGGCTTACTATTTTCAACAGCTGCTAGTACGTGAGGCTTGCTTTGACCTTTAGGCTTGGGTTCAGG
Organism: Microvelia longipes; assembly: GCA_018340805.1. NCBI lineage: Eukaryota > Metazoa > Arthropoda > Insecta > Hemiptera > Veliidae > Microvelia > Microvelia longipes. Next base: position 36,575,800 of record JACMZG010001914.1, read on the forward strand.
TCGGGTTGAGTAAGGTTGTTTACTCTTATGTGCTGAGCTAGGGTCAGATAACTCTAACACACGACATCTATCTTGAACGAAGTCAATTAAATCTTCATAGGACGGAAACTCTTCATTAACACAGCTAGCCTCAAATCTCTCCCGAGTGTCAGGGTCTAATCTTTTGGTAGCTAAAGATAGAAATAAAAAATCGGCTTCATTTCTAACCTTTAAAGATTTAAAGGCAGAAATGTTTTCGCCAACTGTACGTATAAAACTTTGAAGGGACTGTACAGAAGGAGGATTTTTAGATGGTTGAAATTCTAAGATTTTATCGATATAAGTTGCTGCTAACAATCGCTTATTATCGTATTTCTTAATCAAAGCTTCCCAGGCCTTTGAATAATTTTCCTCCGTAATGGTAAAAGCAGATATAGCAGTAGAGGCATCACCAGACAGAGCCATAGTAAGTCGGTGAAATTTAACTATGGTGGGCATAACGGGGTCGTTATGAATTAATGAGGTAAATATCTGCTTGAACTTGGGCCCTCAGTAGCGACGCCATTAAAACTTATGGGAGGTAATTTAGGTAAGCGAGCACTATAGGACATAGATTCATTGAGTCTACTATCATAAGGATTTGGTACATTAGGTCGTCTCTCATCTTCAAGTTTTTGATGATAGGCAGCGATTGTATAATACATAGTTTGAGTGTTATTCCTATTCTCAGAATCATGAGAAGTCGGGAATAAACAAGGCTCTCCACCTAATATGGCTGTGGAGGTTAAGGAATCAAACTTATCTAAGTATTCATTAATTATAGTTACACTTCTATCCTTCATGGCACGGAAATAATCAATTAGGGTTCTATCTCCAACTTCCACAATCGTTCTACCTACACTACATATTTGGTTAAGATCCTTACGCATAAGTCTTAGTGATACTTTACCTGCCAGAATATGAGAAGATAATGAAGACTCTGAAGTGACACCTGGGGTTGATCCTGCACGCCCTTCAGTTCCTACATGAGAGGTCATAATCGTAGTAGTAGCCGTACTAGGAATAGTATTGGTAGAAGTATAAACAGGTATACTAGTAACAGCTATACTACTGGTAGTGACTAAACTAGAAGTAGGGGTTATACTAGCAGTAGTCAGGTTTGCAGCAGGTGTAGACATACTGGTAGACTACACTAGGAGTTAGGACACTTGTAGTAACTGGACTGGTAGTAGCAGCAGGCTCGTTATCACCCATGAGAAACTGCAAAGATAATTAGAAAGTATAAAAACCTAAAGAAATCTTAGAACTAAGGAAAAATGTTTAAGAATATAAGGTAGACAAAAAATACTTAATTTGATGATAGTTTTAGGAAAGGAAGGATGGTAAAGGATATTACTCACAGTAAAACATATATTTAAATCCTTTAATAATACCGATTTAAAAACTATAAAATATATATAGAACTCATTAACCATTAGTATTAAAGATATAAAGTAAGGTTATGCAACCCGTAATGCATATATTGTAGATTGAAATCAAAAGGTATGCAAACCCTTAAAACAAAATAATAATTCATATGAATGAAACTGGGTTTTAATAATTCGGCTTGACCCGCAACACATAAAACAAAATAAATTTGATCAAACCTGGGTTTCATTAAATAAAATAAAAAATCTAGGTTCTCATGTGTTAGGCAAAACCAGCAACACATTTACTATTATTCCTATGAACGAACCTGGATTTAGTAGGCAAACAGATTTCAAAAAAATATACTAAACCCTCAACACACACAATTAATATAAGTTGAATGAACCTGGGTTTGGTCAAAAAACAAAAATAAATTGGTAAAAATACTAAACCCACAATGCAAAAAATTAAAAATCAAAATTATTTGGGCGATCACTCCTGGGTTAGTATAAATTATATGAAGAAAAATAAACAGGGCAAAGGTACTTGTTCTCACCTTACATAAATTCATTAACAATATTATTCAGAAAAAGAATCAAAGTTCTAATAAAATTAAAAAATAATCAACATAAACAAATTTCAATATCCCTCCTTCCCGGGTTTCGGCACCAAATCTGTTCATAGAGGGTGTCTTACCAACACAGCAGCTCGAAATTCCCTCTATATATCAGTAGATTAGACTGAAGGTAAGGTTGGTAGAAATGAAAGGAAAAATTTTGTAATACATTACCCTTAAGGCCATATAATTAACATCAGGTTAAATTAGGTTTAGATTTTATGTAAGTCACGGTGATTGGCAGTTGACAGGCTTCTTGGAGACTTGGCGATTGGTTGAATCAGAAGGCAGCATGAGCGGGCACCCATCCACTAACTGACCAGGCTTTGAACATCGGGTGACGTCAACACTAACTTGGACGAACTGCAGCAGCCTCTAGCTAGTCCACAGATCTGGCCTCCTTGAAGTCCTGAACTCGAGTGAGAGAGAGTGGAGGGAGGATGTCCCTTTTATAGGTTTTAGGAAGGCATCTTCTTTTTCCTCTTGAATCTTCTTAGATTTTTCACAAGATGTTGGACCATGTTCATTGTTTTTCCTAATTGTCCTTTAATTATACGTTGGCCTTAAGGGAATTAGGCATTAAAGTAAAGAATTTAAAATAATACATTAAGGTAACAAAGGGTTACTATAAAATTCATAAAAGAAGGTTATATTACTAAGAAATTAATTAATGAGAACAAATAATAATAAAAGGGGGGGTTTGGGGTGCCCAATAAACAAAAATAAACATAAAAAAAGACAAGACGCTAAGTAGCGTAACAGTATGTATGTATGTATGTATGTATGTATGTATGTATGTATGTATGTATGTATGTATGTATGTATGTATGTATGTATGTATGTATGTATGTATGTATGTATGTATGTATGTATGTATAGATGTATGTATGTATGTATGTATGTATGTATGTATGTATGTATGTATGTATGTATGTATGTATGTATGTATGTATGTATGATCTTACAACTTTTTACGCTAGACTTGGCTCTTTTTCGAGATGCATGTGTTTTTGTTGGAATTTCATTCCTTTTTGTAAGTTTGAAGATAATAATACGCCTAGAAATATTTTTTAAATTATTTATCAGTTACAGCATATAACACCACATATTTATTAGTAAACAGTTCTATTTTCTATCTTATAGATCTTATATTTTCTATACTTATCTGTTCAACAATAGATAAGTTACTTAAAAATATTTTATTATGTTCTGTCAAAATAAAACTTTCGATATTCTTAGTTTTGGTGTGCTCTACTAGGTAGTACTAGTTGACAAAATTTTTCTTTATACGTAAAATTGAGGTTAGGATTACCTTTCAACTTAGGTACAACATATTTGGTTGAAGAAACTGACGATGTTAGAGTTTGACCATTTTTCATTTATTTCCACGTTAACATTTATCTAAATACCGAATTTCAAAGGTCTACGATTGCTGGAAGTGCTTAGAATTTTGATGAGTGAGTGAGTCAAAGATTTTGATGAGGGTGTCAAAACTGCTTAACTTGAGCCATTATATCGCATTACCTGTAAATGGTAAAGATATAAAATTCGGTAGAATGGATCAGCTCAACAAGATCTTTTAGTTAATATTAAAATTATATTTTTTTAATTTATTAATAGATAAAAGGAGGGGTGAAAATACCCTCGAGATACTTTCTGTAAAGGATGGTACACCAGTGACCGCTAGGCTTAGCGGGGGGCACTGCCGAGACCCCAGATAAAACAAAGGGGTCATCTAATCTAAAGAAGTACCACAATAAAAAATTGTTTCATAGAACAATAGTATAAATAATACATTTTCGTTATACAATTCTTTAATTATATTGACTTTGGTGAACCTTCTATAAAAGCAGCAGCTTGTGGACAGGAGTGACCGCAGTTGTAATTAATTACCTTCAGGTATCTAGTTTGAATGGAAACTGAGTAAGTTTAAAAAAAAAAACTTATACTTTGTCCAAATGTACCGGGTGCTTTATAAATAATATAGTATTAATTTCTTATTATCATAAAACTAAATACATTGTGTTATGTTGTCATGCATTATTTAAATAGTATTTTGCTAACATGCAAAAGTTTGCCCTGTTTTGATGTATAAGAGGAGCACAGGACTAGTAGACAAATATTTCTTAAAAATAAATGTATTATTAAAACTAAACGAACAGTAAAGGTATTCGTAGCTAAATATTTTGCTATATTGCTTTTAATATAAATTTAAAAAGCAATATAGAAAAATAAAAATTAAATAAATGATAATTGTGTCTTGTCAGACTATTTTTAGTATTTACACTAATGTAAATATATTATAGAGGTATCAATTTTTTACCTCTGTTAGATCAACATTATCAAGTGAAAATTACAATTACAAATGATTATTATATTTAAAATATCATAACGTAACAGCTTACGTTATACTATTTAATGATTTACGTTATAAAAATATAATGATTTAAAATATTATGATATTCTATTCAGCAATAGACTATTTTATGAAGAACCTTTTACTGAAGAAGTAACTAACAGTAGTAAAATCATGGTATGTAATACCTGGTTCAAGGACATTTCAAGTTTCAAAATACTTCATTTTTATGTCTTGGGTTGACAACGTCATAATTTTTTTACAAACAAGAGCCTCGTCACCTACCAAACATCTCCCTGTGTGCAAAGTTTTGTATCGATTTAAGAAAGACTTCGAGATTTATCGTTCGCCATACGAAAAGTGGAGTAAATATTTTACGATACTTATTTTATAAAATATTATAAAGTTATAAAGTAGATACACACACACAAATAAATATATATATATATATATATATATATATATATATATATATATATATATATATATATATATATATATAGTCTCTCTTCGTCTGTGGAAGAACTTAAACAGTTCGAAACGTTACGTTTTTATTGTAAGTTTCTAAATGTTTCTTTATAATTAGTATATATATATATATTATATATATATATATATATATATATATATATATATATATATATATATATATACATATATATATATATATATATATATATATATATATATATATAATATATATATATATATATATATATAGAGAGAGAGAGAGAGAGAGAGAGAGAGAGAGAGAGAGAGAGAGAGAGAGAGAGAGCTTTAAACCCTTAGATTGATAGCAAAAATGGTTATATGTAAAAAACAAAAAACAATTAATTAAATATGCAGAATAGAAATGGTAATTATTATTGCAATAATTCACAACAAATCAGATAACGATGATTATCAGCGTGAGTTCACGACGTAATTACATACATTTTTGTAAAATTATTATTTGTGTATTAACCCAGCATTTGCGTATTAACTCAGCATTCGTTTGTTACAGTTGAAATTGAGTGAGATGTGATACAAAAAAATCCAGAAATGAATCCACTTCGTTTTTGGCTGATTCTCGTCATCCTTGGTACTTCAACGTATTCTGTTCAAGGTATGATCATCATTTCATAGTTTCTATAAGGGGAACTTTTCCTAGTTTTTACAAACCATAGGAAAAAAGAAGGATTACTCTCTTATTTCTTGCCAACAGGCAGTAAAATAAAACTCAAACAGAAATCCTGGGCTTATTTGTGTAGTTTTTAAGTTAAAGACTTTAGTATTTTTTGTAAATATCGTATAATATCTAAACTAAAGCGAAACAAAATATCAATTTAAAATTGACCTTTTGGTGGAGAAATAGAAATGCATTCAAGTACATTTTCATTTAATCTATGCCGTATGCTAGATTCAAAGCAGGGTTTCATACGTAAAAACCTTGTTTAAGCCAAAGGCTAGTCCATCAATACGTCAGTATTGTTTTCTTAAACAATGTTTTTTCAACAAGAAATTATATCACAGAGTAGGGGGGTCTAGCTTCAGCGATTTGTCTGTTCCGTGGCACCACCGGTACCCTAAGGTAGCGGAGAAAATAGTAAATTTGTTGTTTATAATCGGTAAGACTCCTGTATTTCCGGGGTTACAGGAGAACTCGAGTACACAATTTCTATTTCTCCACAAAACGTTTTTTCTTTACAAAATAAAAGCCGGCTTTCGATCGCTCGATCATCATCATCATCAGTGATGCCTATCCCAACAAACATAGAAGAAAGAATAATCAACAAAGTACTACAAGAAAGTAAAACAAAAAGAAGTACTAGAATAAATAACATAATAATAAAAAGTTAATAACATAAAAAAAGTATATAAACGTTAAGAAGAAAAAGAAAAGAGTAAATTCTTTATTTATTTATTAAAATAAATAACTAAATAAAAATAAATAAAAAATTACCGGTGAGATGCTATGTAGACGCCTCAATCAGACCTTCGAGACAGAATCATGTAGCGGACTGGTGGGCCGCTCTATTACCAACGATCCCTCACTATCACCTAAATGTATCTTTTCTCAATTTGCATTCTTTACGTAGCTATATTTTTAAGTGTAAAGACAGGGTAAGAGCGCTCGATAAAAATGGTGTTTATTGCCTGAATTTGGTGCTTGTGGCTGTACCTATGGAGGCCAGACAGTTACAGCATTTTGTAATAGAATTGCCGAGCACGAATCAGTCCCATCGAGTAGGTTTTGCCAGCATTTCATAGTGGAGAACTACGGTAGCTTTAACCATGAAGTTGCTTTCCTTTAATACGTTGCTAAGGGTGGTTCTATGTCATCTCTTGAGAATCTTGAGATTTTGCGTAATGTGGAGAAAAATGGCAAAAAATCTCTTAATAAGAAAAGTGAAAGTGGGGGATCGTCGGTAATAGTGCGGCCGATGGTGTTTGCTCCTTGCCCACCAGGCCGCTACATGACTTTTTATAGAGGGTCTGATTGAGGCGTCTACATAGCATCTCATTAGTAATTCTATTTTTATTTTGTTTAATTTATTTTTAATTAGTTATTTATTTTAATAAATAAATAAAGAATTTACTTTTTTTACCTTCTTAACGTTTATATAATTTTTATGTTATTAACTTTTTATTATTATGTTATTTATTCTAGTACTTCTTTTAGTTTTGCTTTCTTGGAAGTGGACAATCTTGCCGTATAGAGCAAGATATTTATATTTTATTTTGTAAATATAAAATTAAACTTTAAATTTTGCCTTTGATGTGCGATCAGTAGAGTACTCGCACATCAAGGAGTAGAGTACTCGCTTCGTATCCGGTAAAGCGATACACTATCAGATCCCTTAAAAAAACATTTTTTATAATTGCTTAAAAATTAACCTCTTCAAAATATAGGGGAAAATTATTTTTCACTTTTTTTTAACGATTAATAAGTCTTAAAAAAATTTGAAAAAATAACCTAACCCTTAATTGTCAAAAAGAAAATCTTTGAGTAAATACAAATAGGACCGAGACACAAAGTTCAAAGAGAAAATTGTTTATCTATATGTAGTGTTCATATAAAAAGTCAATAACTGCTTATAAGGACCAACGTAAATTGAAAGCAAGGTTGTCCTTCAACCCCTTCTGACAGTGAAGCCATGCAGGTCATGTCTTCGTACCTTATAGAATTGAACTCAGTTGTAGCATCCACGTGCTCACACGAGAAGTAGGTTTTAAGTTATTAGGGTTTTAAGTTTGACTGTAAGTTACTAATTTTAAAAAACGAATTAGTTTAATAACTTTATAAAACATTATTAAAAAACATTTATGTGTGTCAACCATTAATTTTATGTTATAATTTTTATTTCTCTTCAAAGCAATTTTAAATTCTTGCATAACTATGATTACTTTATTGAAACTGTACAAGTGTTATATTTAAATAAAATATTTCATACACTTGTTTCTATAATTATATAAATGTAATTTATATGAAGCCATATAAACATTACTTGTTCCCAATTGATTGTTTATTTAGATTAAGTTTTGCGGTTTTCAGTTTTAATCTTAACCTGTTGTTGTAATGTGACATTGATTACTATGTATAAGATAGGTAGTAGCCTTGTTATTTAGTTAATAAAATAGTATGGAAAACAAGTTAGTTGATTCTTGGGTCTACTCAGTCCTGTAGCCTAGGCATATGTTTATTTTGATCCTTTAATGCTAAAGTATCATGATAGTTCCTTAATGCTTTTTAGAGCAAATTATACAATCATATTTTAGAACAGGCCAATGAGTGGAGCAGCTAGTGGCAGTAGAAAACAAAGTATGTGTCTGTTGTTATTATACTTAAAAAATAATAGAAAAACTTAAAAGAGGTAAAAGGAAATTAATTGTATTAATTTATTAATTGTTGAGTTATATGTGATTAAATAAAACTGGGTCTATGTAAATATGTATGTCTGTGTGTATATTTAAAAAAAAAAGTGTTTTTATTGTGAAACATTGCATAGGGGGTGCCGGGGTCCCTCTAATCCCACAGCCCTGTTTGTCTTTATTTTAAAGAATTTTTGCTCAATATGAAGCAAATAGCAAAACAATTTACCATTTCATTAATTAAATACTCTAATTTGTTGCCAGGTACTCGGTTACACTTTAAAGCTGGATAAGTGTTATAAAAATATTATGTCTCTTCCAAATTTGTTGTTCATCGTACTTGTTCTAGCATGTGAATAACAAAAAGACTGCATTGTTGTAACGCATTCATTATTCTTAATGCGAGCTCAACGAGCATAGTAAAAAAATATGTTTTTGTTAAATATGGATATTATTTTGCAGATAAGTGAAATCTATGATCTGCATGTAAAGTTATGTTATCTGTCTCTTATTATTTAAAATTGAAACTATATTTATGCTCCTACACTCCTACTTCGTACATTTATGATTCTTCGCTCCCTTCATGGCTCCTTTAAGTCTCATCAAACCCTTAGAATCCTTTATCGCCCCTCGGGGGCGAAATCGCTTCTGGTCTAGAGGTTTGTTGCCAAAAGTGTAACAGCTGTCTGTCTGTTAAAATTAAAAGCTGGGTACGTCAAATATATATATATTGAAACCCTCTTTTATTTTATGAACAGAAATAGTCTTAGCAATGTAGTTTTTCTATTAAATTTTCTGATAATCTGTGAAACTGTCCTTGTCTCGATCATTTTATATAATTTTTAAGTCATTATTAGCTTGATTCTAAATTTTGTATAATCTTTTAAGTCGTTATTAACGTAATTCTAAACTGTGTATAATCCTTTTTAGTCAATATTAATTTAATTTTTAATTTTGTATTCAATTATCGCTTCTAGTTATTTCCTGATTTTTCTAAATATAGAATAATACTAAATGTAAGAATAATCCTTAATACGTGTGCTCATTTTGTTTTGGATTTCCATTTAGATTCTTTACATTTTAGTTCAATTTAAAGTTAAAATTAATGGTTATCTAATCACGTTGAATTTATTGCTTTCCTCGTGTTTCTTCCTTGTTATTCTGCTTGTTTCTTTCTCTCCAGGAATAATAAAATGTAGTTAAAAAGGTAATACAATTTTAGGAGATAAACGCATCGAATGGAGCAAAAAAGTCTAGTTTTATATTGTAAAGCTTTAAATACATTGGAGTCTAAACAGGGTTTCTTCGAGAAGCTCTTGTCAGCCCCAATTAAACCGACCTTACCCCCCTTCTAAAACCGTTTAGAAAATTCTTTTTTCCAGAATCTTAGAAAGAATGTTCTTTTTTTTGTAGACCTTACTCTACCTAACCTCTCTGGTATAATTAATTTCAGTTTTCTATGTTTTGTACATCTATTTAATAAAGTCGGCAGCTAAAGTTGCATAATTTTTTTTATAAGTTACTAGCAGTGACACGCGAGCTTCGACCGGCAAATAGTTTATTTATCTAAAAAAATTACCAGTCCCTTGAGGACTAAAAAAAGTTGAAATTGTAACAGCAAGAAAGTCTAAGGTTGTTGATGTTGTCTTTGTTGAGATTGTTCTGTCTTGTCTATTTGGCGATTGCTAAGCCGTGCTTAGTATTTGCTTTGAACTAAGTTTTTTGTTTCAAAGATCAAAATCTTGATCAGTTTGTTTTTACTTTTTTTATCAGTTTGTTTTACAATAATTTAGTATTACTTTAGCACATATTTACACCGTTGCGTTATTATAGTGAATTTCATATAATTTCTATAAATATATAATATTTGTTATCAATATAAAACAAATATTTATTTATTAATAACAAGCAAATAATTTTATTTTCTCTCTAACTAATAACTGCTTCAATTACACAATTATACGTCACGGAAAACACTGGTTTTCTTGTAAATTAAACCAATTCAAACCCAGTTGCTATTTCTTTATTATAAAGCCTAAGTCAATTTTTCATGAAGCTTTGTAGCCTAATCATGGAAACCCTCTTTATTTTAGAACAGACCTCAATTAGACAAAGAAGGTGACTATTTTTACTAATATGTTATGTCTTACCCTGTTTTATTTTATTATTGATCTCGATGATGTTTAGAGTACGGTTATTTTGTGCAATAAGTACTTTAAGTTAAAAAATATCTATATAGTCATGATTTGTCTGGTAGATTTCGAACTGTAATCAATATGAATGTTATTTAACCCTATACCCTGTATTATTTAGGAGCAGATCTCGTTAAGCATAGCACGTGTCTTTTTTACCTATGAGTAGAGTAGTTGTAGTTATAAGTTTAGTTATGATCCCTCAATTAGATTCTGAGCTGTAAGCACTCAAAATTTAGTTTAATCTATCCCTATTATTTTAGAACATAAAATATTATTATTTGTGATATATATAAATATTTTTATTTCTATTATTTGAGACACAAAAAGTGTCCATTGTGACCAATTAGTATTCTAAATTTAAAGTTAAGTCAATAAGATCCATTGATAAGGATTATCACTGTTGGCACTGAACATTTTATAATACTTACTCCTATTATTATTTTAGGACCGATTTGTATAAGACGTAAAAGGTGACCACTCAGACCTATGAGCAATCAAAGTTTAAAGTGTAATCAAGATCTATCGTATTAAAGTACTAAAATTGTATTTCCTTACATAAACTGCTATAACGATGAGTCATAAATTATGTTTATACAGACCCATGAATTGTCAGAAACTAAAAGTTTAACGTTTAGTTGAGGTCATTTTATGTTGCACTAAACCCATATTATTTTCGAACAGATCCCGACGAGACTTAAAAGGTGACCATTTTATTTTAAGAGTAGTCTAATCTCTCAAATATACTAATCCCTTATGTTAATAAAGGTTATCAAAATCTGACGTAGTTTATGACTCCTTCTGATATATGATTAGTCTAAGTTTAAAGTTTGGTCCAGATCCTTTTCGTAGTTTTCGAGTTATATGCAACCTAAATTTCAACTGATTTTTTATAGATTGTAGACTATGCATATGTTATTATTTAAATTTACTAAATTAAATTTATTATTTGTACTTTCCTGATACTATAAGACTTTCCTAAATTCCTAAAAGATAAAAAAAGGTAATATTTTTTAAGTCAATAAGCTGTGAATGATTTTAGAACCTTCTTTAAGAAAAGATGCTGAAGTAAACGGTGGATTTTTTCGGAATTAAATTGTTTCAAGTTTAGCTTTAGTTTGAGAGTGGGAGGGTTAATTTGACAGGAGAGTAAAAAAAAGGCGGGGGCGGGAAAAGCTGTAAATTTATATAAACATTGCTTCCCACTCCTAGAAATTTTCTCTTCCTCCTCTTGTTTGTTGAAACATGTAAGAGCTTCGATACAAGAGAAGGGGCTAGAAAGGGGGGAGCAGTAAATCTCGCTTCAGAATCTCCTTTTTTTTAACTTCATAGTGTAGGAAAAACAGACAGTTATAAAATTCTACGACCTATAAATCCTTTTTGGCTTTTCATCACGTTGAGAAATACGTACGTAGCCTAGAAAAAACGTATAATTTTATACAATATGTACATACATGGAGCAACATGACACAAACAATGCATAAACAACTATAAAGTATAAAAACATGATTGTTTTATAATATGTTTTTATGCTTCATTGTTTATGCTCTTTTATACTTCTTTGTAAGACAAACAACTTGTTATAGCTATGTTTACTTTGGTCCAGCAAACCAAAGTATTCTAGATTTTAAATTTCCTGACATAGTTAACTAAAAATTTTGACATCCGTCTTGTATAATTGAAGAATACAGGGAAAAATGAGCAAAATTTATTTAATTTTTTGTCTTTAAGATATTTTTTTTTTTTTGTTTTAAGTATTTTATACTTAAATAACATTGTTACTGCACTTAGGTGTCATGTCTTTTACAACGTACCTAAAATCTTTTGTTTGTTCAAATTTCTGAGATTTAAAATAATTTTTATAGTGTAACGTATCATATATTTATAATGCATGTCAATTAGCCATAAAATATATTTTTTTTAGTTCAAGCAATTATACTTTACAAAAATGTCTCAAACATACCGTGGGCCTATATTGAAGAGAAAATAAAAATCTTTTGTTTTTATTGCTCTTAAGAGGGTTAAGAGAGCTTGATGTATAACGCACCCTCAACAATAATTACTATTTGTTATTTGTTTTCTTTAAATTACTCTTTTATTTGTGTCTTTTTGTAAATATATTTTGGAGAGCAAACTTTTTTTGTTAACAAAAGAGTTTTTATTCTTTTCATGTTTTGCTTTGATTAGGATTGTTTCTTTTTTTGTCATTGTTTCTTTTATTATTTTTTCGTCTATATTCTAAACAATAACTTTGATTTGCACTTACGAATTTTGCTATCTCATGAGTCAGCAATACATAGCTTAACTTTTATGCCCAAAATCTTTTTAAGTTTTTTAAAAAATCACCCATATTGATTACTACCTAATAATGTGGCTCTTGCTTTGTTTGTCAAATGTCTACGTTTCAGCGCATAAATAAATACCTGTTTTAGAGCCTTTCGGTCAATTGGTACATTTACCCTGCGGGAACAACCTTAATTGGGTTGCATCCCCTTTCGTCTATTATCAATTTAACCTAGCGAAACCTTTTTACTATAAATACTAATCATATGAACTTAGAGTATAGCCTAGACTGCGAAGCCTGGACCCGGATTTCGGTGGCGAAATCGAGTACTTATACGATTACAGCCAGGGAGGCAGATGTTTCGGCACTAATAGATCCCAAAAATAAATAAACTTGGTGTTTGTATGTACATTTTTCTAGAGAACATGGTACAAGCCTACTGATTTAAACGAACTCTATACCTGGCGGTAACTATATCATATAAAGTACTTAAACTAATAGACATACTACTAACAGAACAAAATAAAGACTAAAATGACCAAAAAAATGCTCTTAATGATAAAACATCTACTATATCACTAATTATCTAATATTATTTGAACAAAATAAATTAATTAACTCAATTAAAAAAATAAAAAAAATAGTCTTATATAATAATAAAAATGTCATTAGGTTACTTCTTTATTCTTAAATTATATTATCTTATATATTATAGTTACATCATCTCTATTTCTTTTTTGAAACATTATTTCATCTATATAATAAAAATGTATAAATAATTGATTATTATTTTCTTTTTTTTTTTTAAACGACCAGGTCTATGGACTGGTCTCCCCCCCATCACCTCAGGGCTGGTTTTACCCTAAAGATGGGGGGTAGTATTTGCATAACTTTGTAATATTGTAAAATTATTTATATTGTTTATTTTTTTCAAATACATATTGTTTAAAAAAAGCGAATGATTGAAATAGAAAGTTATTAGACAATGACATACATTTCTTCACATATATTATATATGCTATGGTATGTATAATCCTTGATATTATCTGAGAGGAAAATTACATAACGAAAATTCCCAACGTCCAATCGCAATATCTCCATCATTTCATAACCCAAACGACCAATACACATCTTATGTTAATCTATGATGTCAAGATCATTAATATTTTCTTTCCAAACTAAAGTTATGTTTTCAAATTAACGACAAAGGTTTAAAGCTATTTAACACTGAAAGCAATTACGTAGCAATTAAGATTCTCATATAGGTCAGGAATATCATATATCCTACTGCTTCATACGAGATAAACTATATTACAACTGTAATTAGCAACAACATTCACGTTATAAACTTTATTGTGATAAGAGACGAGTTAATTTTAGTGATAAGAGTTTAAGATAACAAATGCTTGGTGTGGGGTAGATTACGACCCCAGTCTTTAGTATTCATAACATTACATTGATAATTATTTTAGTTTTAGGATCTCTTTCTCTTTAATATTCCCTGTGTTATTTTCTTCTATAAAAGCAATTTTCGTTAAGTCTTGTTAACAAGAAGAAAACTTGTGTAAAGTACATTATAAAGTTTTCATTTATAACTTTATATTTTCCGAAAAGTTAAATATTTTGTCAGATTTTAATCTAAATTTAATTAACTGTCAATCATTACAACACCTCTTTATATTGTTTATGGTTTCCATGTTAAAATTGTTTGTTACTTTGGTTCATATTGATTTTAGTTATTAATAATTAGTTATGTCGTTGTACTTTGTTAGTTCAACCCCTCCCCCTGTCTTTAATCCCAATTTCATTTGCTTTTCTTCTTTGGAAATTCGCTTAAAACATTTTGCTTGTAAATTCCTGCGATTTCATGGAAAAATATTTAACCATGTTTGACTTTAATTTATATTTTATCACCATGAATTTTTGCCCAATACCTTGTGTTTAAAAATCTCTTTTTCCCAAATGTATAGTGATGTCGTTGTTTTGAAGACCTTATCATAGCCCTTATCACGAGTCAATTTTGGCAAAATTAAGAATTTACTACAGCTGTCTATTTAGACTCAACATAGCCTTGAAAGGAGGGGTTAAAAGGGGGATAACAAGGGTTAAAGAAAGGAAAACCGATGTTTACCGGTAAATCGAATAGTTTTGTATTACCTATGGGTTCATTGGCATTTCTTTTGAAAATCTTAGACAATTGTCTATGTTTACTGCTAAACATTAATTAGCATCTTTTTTTCTAAGATTACTCCATTGAGGTCGACGACCAAGTAACGCAACAGTTCTGCTCTTTCGTGTAATGACATCGTAAATAATTACTGTTACCCCTAAGCGTATAATTTATCATGCATGTTGTTATATAATGTTAATACATCCATAGAGATAATATTACTAGAGGGAACATATTTTAACATATTAGAATGCTCAAAACAATTTCACAGGGCTATGTGTAATACTATTGCATCCTCTGAAAGTGTCAAAGTTATCATAAATCAATCAATTTCAGCGTGGAGTGTTTTGTACCGTTGATTTAATTATTAGTAGTTAAATTTGATAATTTTACACATTATGATTGTTTAAATTTCTTGCTTTTTTAAGTTACTAGAGTGTAATGTACGGTAGATTTTATAATTTATACTTATGCAGGTGTTAAGGTTATCATGTATCCGCATTCTCTGTTGCCTCATTTAATAATATCTCCAATATGTTGCCTCATTTAATAATATCTCCAATATGCTGCCTTTGTGTCCATTTTTAAAATGTATCTATTCTCTAGTGCTGTATTCAATAGTTTAAATTATCGAATGAAAGTGGCTTTTATTCAACGTAGACATTACCAAAAGTAATTTTACTAGGTAATGATCTCTATCATTGCTCAGTTAGGTAGAATGTCAGGCTTTTTTAAGTGGATTTTTGGTTACCTCTGGAGTCAAGGTACCCCAGGTTCTTATATCAGTCAGACTACATATTTTAAAACTACATTGCGGGCTTGAAATTCTTTCCTTTGCCTCAAGATGAGAGTAGAGTTGGTTTTAGTGGGTTGAGTGTTTGATAGGGGGGTTTTGAACGTGAAAGCCTCATGAAAATTCAAGCTTGCTATTAATAGGCATGCACACGTGTTTGAGAATCAACGTAGTAGACATAGTAAGACATAGAAAGACATATTAGGAGGAGTAGATGCTTCTAAAGCATCAGCTCTGAAGATTACAAACTCACCTGTAAGGTAACAGATAGCTGTTAATGCTAAATAGTACAAACTAGGGTTTGAATTATACTCTCAATTAAGGAATCATAATTCTTCCTAGAGTTATGAGTAAGGCCTGAGGTATGATGATGCCTCAAAGTACATGCAGTCTTTTAAATCTACTCTCTTATTATGGTACATGTAAAAATTTGTACCGCTTAGTAGAGAGTAGTTAAAGTTGATGGTTATGTTAAATATTTTAACTGTCATTTTAAGCAGTTTCTCAAGTGACTAGAAAGTGGTTAGACTTGGTGGATGTAAGGTGATCTTCAATGAACAGATGGCTATGATCATAGAAACTATCTTGAATGATAAAGGTTTTGATTAAACCAACTCAAGTTCTACTTCATCTAATCGAATTATCAGATGACTATAAAAACTTAGCTTGCCACTAGCTTCGGTGCATGACTGTGCCATAGAGCATGTTTGATAAGGAATTGCTAGATGGTCGAACAAATTGTTCTCATCCCCACTTCTTTGTATCCATTATTATTAAACATACCTGTTTCAGTTTACACTTGAACTGATTAATTGAGTAATTTAAGATGAAATTATAAACTAAGAAATACAAATAAAAACTGACTATTAAACGTATTATTTCGGGTTCTGTGGTTGATATCCTGAAGTTCTGATCCTCCTGAATATGGCGATCATCTCTGGTTTACGTGTGAGGAAGCTGAATTAAAATATTCTTTATTTTCTCGTTTAAACAATTCTTTATGGGCGTATACACTCTAGGGCTAAACATCTTTACGGGCTGAAACTGGAGTTGAATAAAGAGAAATTCTATGCAGGTTTTAATCAAACTAATTCAAGTTCTTCTTTATCTAATAATATTGTCTGCTGACCATAAAATTATCTGAATTCTGAAGAATTGCCTATCTTTGGTCCTTATTTGTTAGATTATACTCTTCTTAGGTTTTAAGGCAGCTTTAAGGCGTTAAAACAGTAATATTAATGATGATCATCTTCGATACTTCTTAATGGGTTCCTTAATGGTTTTAGTTTTTCTGAGACAAAAGATGTGCTTGTCCTGGTACTATTAAAAGATAAATAAGGAATGCTACAGTGTAACAGAACATCTTAACTCTAAGGTGTCCGCAGATAATTGGTTACTCTTGATAAGACTAGGTTACTATTGTATTCCGGTAGTTTGTGTAGACTTACCTTGATAAGGTAAGTCCAAACCATTGTCCTTGTAGATTTATTGCAAGGCATTTTGGGGTTTCCAAACTACTAAAAGTTTACAACTGTCTCTACATTGCCTTTAGAACCCCCGGAGGCCCATTTCCGACCCAATTACCGAATTAGTCCTTGTGTCCGTAGCCCTAACAATACTGGTGAGAAAATCTTAACTTCTATCTATACGCAGTTTGATTAATTATAACCTTAAAAGATTTAAAGGTTTTTACCCTTTTCTAACTCAAAACACAAACTATTTTGTTAAAAGATTTAATCGCGCATAAAACGGGTTTAATCCTCATACTAAATATATTTGTCAAACAAATATATTTCATTACTTATAAATACGGTATTTAAATACTTTTACTTATAGAAATCAGCATCTACTGTTTCATAAACTAAACACTAAAGACAAGTGATATGAAGTGAAAAAATAAGTCAAAAAATCAAATTAAAGTTATGATTAATATTTCTAAGGCCTTAAATTTTTCTGCGTAAACAGACAAGGATTCAATATAATTATCTTATTTCTGTCTTACAGATTATCTTGAAAATGTCTTCATTTCATACTACACTGATATTGGATCTCACTTTTCAAATTTAGTCTAACTTGCTTTTCGCTAATTTGTATGACTTTTGTCTTAATGCTAGTTTTTGTCTATAATCCTTTTGTATCAACTAGACCAATTTGTATAAGTTCTGACACATTTATCCACTCGGATCCGTAATTCCTTTTTTTTAAAAAACTTATTTTGTTGTATTACTTCTAAGCCAATACAATAACTCAAATTAAAGAGTTGAATATTTTCCTTATTTAACTTCTAACATAGAAAATATTTAAATTAATGTTTTAATCCTTTTAAACATTACAGTGTTTTAAACATTATTTTCTTTCCATAGCAACCAGTCTAAAAACTGTTCAAGTAAATTTTAATTCAAACTATTTTTTGTGAAAGCGTTAGTGTATTAACTGAAAGTCGTGTAGTGCTTTAATTATTTTGTAATAAAATTTGGCCGGTTTTATTTTCGTCACTATCTATTTTTGTTTATTCTGTTTTTGACTTGTCCCCTACCCCATACTACATCTTTTAATACCTATCATTCTTTTTCCCCTCAAAAAAACATAACTCATACTCCCGAGTTTATTTTTTCAACCAATATTTTAACCCCTTACTCTCTCAACCACAAAATGGATTTTCTACTAAATCTATAGGACAAAACGACAAAAACGTTGAATCGTCTGTGGAGCGATTAACAAGTGTCAATCTGGATGAAATGATATAACCCGCATGCTTCACTTCACTATGGAGAGACATGCCAAACCTAATAGATATTTATTTTAGAAGTGATGTATTTCATGTATATTTCTTTTTTAAATTTCCTGTTCGTATCCATGCAACATATAAACCCTTTTAATTACAAAACAGTCTTCTAATATTATTTTTTTAAGCAAGATTCCATTTAATAATAAATAAATAAGTGCCTTAGTATCTTGTTTTTTTTATTTGGGTTGAATGTTTAACTAGAGAGATTGTGAAGGTACTAGAATTCTAATTTATTTTCTAAACCATGTCCACAGTTTTAATCAGAATCGCATGAAATTTGTTATACTTGATCGATATTGATATAATTAATCGATGTGCTGAATAATGATCAAAATTAAGTTTTTTATTGTGATATAGAAATTTCGAGTTCCTCATTATTAAGCCATATACTAAATTCTGTATGGTATTTACAATGGGGAACCACCTCAATCCTCTGGTGACACTGTATGGTATACAGATGGATCTAAGATGGACTGTGGCTCTGGGAGTGGCATATATGAGGCTCATGCAAATATCAAAACCTCATTTCCTTTAGGAAAGTATGCCACAGTGTTTCAGGCAGAAATATTTGCTATTAATGCCTGTCTAATAGAAAATATTAAAAAGAATCTTAATCAGACTTCTATAAATATTTTTACTGACAGCCAAGCTGCCATTAAAGCTCTTGGTTCATACAAAGTCAAGTCCAAGCTTGTCTGGGATCGCTTACAAAACCTTCTGACCTTGTCACTCAACAACGATGTAGCAATCAGATGGGTGCCTGGCCATAAGGGAATTGAAGGTAATGAGCAAGCAGACATCCTTGCAAAAAAGGGGTCTGAGACCACTCCTGTGGGCCCTGAACCCATAGTAGCCATACCGAAAACTATAGCTAAAGTTGTTATTAAAGATTGGCTCTTAACCAATCACCTGCACCACTGGAACAAATCCTCTGGCATGAGACACAGTAAACTTATGTTAAAAGGACCCAGTCCCAAAGTAACTGAGGACCTCCTCAGTCTCAGCAGAAGGGACCTTAAGACAGTAACTGGACTACTGACTGGTCACTGTCACCTCCGAAAACATCTCCATACCATTGGTATCTTTAAAGATAACCCAGTGTGTAAGCTTTGTGAATCGGAAACCGAAACTGCATCTCACGTACTTCTGAGATGTGAAGCCTTGCCTTTCAAAGGTTCACCAACTTTGGTAGCAGCATTCTAAGTTTGACTCTACCAATGAATCACTGGTCAAAAAGATCCTAGACCTAGTCCGGGGTAAAGGATTATTCTGACCTGGACCAATTGAGGGGATTGTACAATATAGACTTCCAGTCGCAGTGCAAATGGGGTCTATCCTCGACTCCAACCCCAATCTTTAATAATAATAATAATAATAATGGTATTTACACCATTTGTCTGTACAGCCTTTAGAGAAGCAAATCGATAAATTATTCTTTATACGTAATTCACACGTATGTTGTTTTATGTAATTCACACGATGTTTCAACCAAATTTGTGTGAACTTATAACTGCTAACTTTACTTATTATTAAGATATCCTTTTTTTTTCAAATTTCAAAAAATCCTTGTTTTGCATTTTTTCCTTGTTATCTTGAGTAGTGAGACAGACAGCATCCTGCCAATTTTTCAACTCTTTTCTTCTCTTTAGGTGAAAAAGACTTCTTTGGTAGTTTAAGAGATGTTGGTTGTTTAGGATGCTTCGTGCTTGGAAGCTTTAAATATATTATCCTTGATACATCCTGACGCTATCTGAAACCTCCCTTACCTTACCTAACCATTAATCGTTATTCATCTTGCTGCTAGGACAGGTTTTTTCTCTTTTTCTCTCTTTTGTACTTTTTCTTCTTTGCCATGTTGCTTTTCATATACTTTATTTAAAATCGTTTATTTCCTTTTACATTTAAATGCTCTGAGAATCAATACCTTTTTAAAACTTATTAAACGGCAGTTCCTAAAAAAGGGTCTGGTTTCAGTAATGTAGGTAAGGATTAGGAAACCATAAAAAGGGCTATCTGGCAGCTAACATGTGGTCGGTGCCAATTTTTGACCCCTTTTTGCCCTCAACATTATTTTGCTTCTAAAGTACAGGTTTTGTGGCTTAAAAGGAAAGTAGGATGTAGGATTATTTTACACTTTATACTTTTTTACTCCTAAAGTAAGTTATTCAAATGATATGTCCTAGAGTAAAAGACAATACTAAGTATTGCTCTTGGTGCCTGTCTCTTCTTTAGATGTTTAAATTAGTTACTGTTACAACTATTAAGTTACTAATAATTTTAAATTTCATTATTACAAGTACCGTTCTAAGAGGTAGCAGCTTTTATAGCTAAGAATACTAAGCTATCCTACCATAGAATGAATAGTAAAGTAAGAGTAAACTAGAGAATGGAATTTAAAATTCATTCTCTTAATTACAATAATACAAGTTTTTATTCTTGTAACTTATATATGAATATATATTTATATAATATATATATAATATATTAATATTATTACTTATTATATATATATATTATATTATATATATATATTATATATTATTATATATATATATAATATATATTATATATATTATATATATATATATATATATATAATATATATTATATATATATATAAGTTTCTTTGATTTTTATCTTTCACACTTTGCGTCAGCGAACAATGCTTTAAACGTCCGACGACCTAAAGAAGATGGTAAAAATGATTATAATTGTCCTTTCAATGAATCTCTTTAAATTTTTATACTAATATTCTGGAAAAAATAAAAAAGAGCTGTACAGACTTTTTAAAATGCTATTTTTGTTTTCTAAACTTTAAGTTCATAAGTAAAAATCAAAACATTTCTTGTTTTATTTTGATTATATTTATATAACGGTTACGTTTCCCCCTAAGTATTATTTACTCTTTAGTATTTAATCTGTGTAGCACAACAAATTGACTATGTTTAAAAACATAATGATAATTTAAGTTTAGCGTGATATCTTATACACTGTTCTTTGAGGCAAACATATTGCAGCATATACATTCCCTTACTTTATTTTATTCTCTTCATCTACTGTGCTAGACTTCTCTTATTTTATAACCTTCTGCATTTTCTATTTTTTAACTCTATAACCCTATTTTTTATACGTATTTAACATTCTCTTTTTATCGTTTTCAACATTAGTTCCTTATAGTTTTCATATAGAAAGGGTTTTGATAACCACTGAAAAAAGAAATATCCTATACTATGCAAAATATAAATAATCTTAATAGATTTACTTAGAATGTTATTTTTTACCATTTACACACTTCTCCATTTACCTAGTTTTTTAATGTGTTACTTTTAAGTTTTTGTTCCATGTTGCTCCATACTTGAAACCCATAACTATACATACCTTTTACTCAATGTTGCGTCTATACACTTTGCCTTTACGCACATAATAAAATACAAAACCAGCGAGAAGAAAATAAGGAAGAATGCATATTATGATTTCACCTAGCAATCGGGCAACATTTTCTTTACATTTACATTACGTTTAATTAATTAATTTATTTTTTGTGTAAGTATATCAAAAAGATAAACGCGTACCGATATTTATAACTTTATATATAAATTAAAACTATAATAATAATAATAATAATGCCCGTTTTAGGGCCTTTCGGTCCTTCAGGGTATTCGCCCTGCGGGAAACACCTCGAGTGGGTCACATCTACTATGCTCAAAGTATTCAAAAGGTATGAATATCATATTATTTGTTCAAATTATTTACTAGGTTTACACGTCCTTCCGTATACCTTAGAAGTGAATTGAATCTTATAAAATTTGCAAGATTTTTAGATTAGACTAAACCCTCCTGCCAATGAAAATAATTTAAGCACAGTGGGAGAAAAAACGCGATTTTTTGCTCAACAATTCTTAATTTTCCAATTTATGCCTTATAACCTGAGCAGAAGCTAAGCTTTAATAATTAATTCACAATTTTCCCGAACTTTTTATAAAAAAAAATGCGATAAAAATTAGTATTCACTAAGGATTATATATGCGCAAATGTCGGTTTTGCGCGGCTGTGCAGTGTCGATTTTTGAAAAATGACCCTAATTTTGTATAACCTGTGGAATGCATTTATATGTATGTTTCCTTTAAAAACCGGGAAAAATTGTGTAACAAGCACTAATGCTTCTGCTCAGTTTTTAGGCATACACCGTAAATGTAAGTACCAAATAGATTGTTGAGCAAAAAAGCGCGAATTCCAAAGGAAATTCGCCCGGCTTGCGGATATTTGTCCCAAAGTTATTTAAAATTGAATAATATTATTAATTTTACAAATTTTATTTTTAAAATCTTGACTAATCAAATTGGAATAATAACGAAACAACAACTGGTTTTCAACACACACACAAATATATATATATTATATATATATATATATATATATATATATATATATATATACATACATACATATATATATATATATATATATATATATATATATATATATATATATATATATATATATATATATATATATAATCATAGAAACAAATATAAATTAAAATTTACTGTATGTCAAAAAGCCACATAGGTTGTTAGGTTAAATTTTTCGCAAACGAAGTGGGCTTTAACCGCCCATCTTTAATTAGGCCTGCCAACTATTTAAAGGTACTAACTGGAAATTAGTGCAGCTGTTTCTGAAAAATAAAAATGCTGTCTTTAATATTTTTCTTTAAGCATTAACTGGAACTAAATACTTAAATACTAGTGTGCAAATATATAATAGTGGTTTTTACCCCTCAGGTCCGTTATCCAGCCAACTTGTAGGGGGGAGAAGGCGAAGTTTTACACACCTTTAAAAAAGTTCTGCCGAAAATTAAATCATTATAAGGGGCGACACTTTTTCCTCCGGAGGGAGGTATCCTTGGCCCCTCCCTGGCTACAGGCATATTACCCCTATATCAGTAGACTAACTTTAAAATATTATTAAATATTTCATTAAAATATATAAATAAATCAATAAAAACACATTCCGCGAACAAGGATTAAATTAGGTCAACCTTAGCTCTATTTTGGAACAAAAATGTTTTTGTTTTATTTACTTAGTTATTATTGTAGAAGTATTATTTGTGTGTTTTCTATTTTATAAGGAATATTGGTAAGTTATTTCATTCCAGAGGAAAAATATTTCAAAGTAACCAGTTTATTCTATATTAGAATTATATTTCGACTTTTTTCATTTCTTTTCCTCTTATACTTTTTTTACTATATTTTTTTTATCCACGTCAAGATAATCGCGTGATGATGTTTTGTCAAAAAAGTAACAAAGAAAGATACACGAGAAAAAAAATTGACGAAAAAAAGATTACTTTTGACTTGAAGCTATCATAATCTATACTGGGTAGAGGAAAAATAAGAACTCAACAGAAAAATATTTTCGTTTTCCTTTATTTTGAGAAAAAAGAATAATTTAATGGAAAACAGTTATAGCAAGTTTTATTTGGATCAGTATGACATCAATTTTCATTGAAACTTTAAATGAAAACTAGAAAATGATGTAACTAGGCTGTAAAATGAGATTTTATTTCTGCGGATATTTGTTTATTGACGACGGCTTAGGTTCGCATACCAGGCTATGCTTTAGTTTATACAAGAGTATTGTTCAAATAGATTTTCGCCAAATTTAGAAAACACTTGAGGGGTAATGGTTGCCATGAACACAGTTTATTCATTCAGTTTATTTATTCAGCTCCTAGTTCCTCGGAACGTTTTCTCATCACATCGGATTCGCTACGCTCATCCTCCCTACTTCGGACTCGCTTCGTCAAATGTATACCGCAACGCCTCTTCGGACTCGCTTCGCGCGTCCTAAGGTGGTAAATAAATTTGTTTTATTCCCAGCGGTCACCAATTTAGTTACTGACCACGCTCGATCCTGCTTAACAAAAATCATGAATATACTTGTCGTATTAAAACGAAACTTAGTGTACTTATTTATTACGTAATGGTATACACAATACACATGTAAAAATTTCAAATCAATTGGATTATTTTTCGATTTTGTACAAATCGTACACAAGTCATTTGATGAAAAATCATCTTTTATTCGTGTTTTACGGTTTTTGAAATTTTTGCTGAGTCATTATTGTGATTTAATGATTATAAAAATTATTTTTCGATTACCTCAATTAACAGCAGTAGACTAATTTTTGTACAATGTTTCCACTCACTAGCATAAATACAGCTACGATGATAACTACTTAACACACACACAGAAAGACAACATTGAGAAAACCCACTCATGACATCATAAAAACAACTAAAACGGATAATTCCGGTGACATCCCGGTTTCGGATTTTTTTTTAAAGCTACATCTTTCTTACCTCCCTATTCTAGAACTACATGGCTCATTTTACAATCATTCACATTTACAGTTTAAACATAAACAATACTAGTAAACAGAATAAAACAGACTAGAATTTAAAAAATGTTAAAAAAAACATATAAGTGCCTCTACTTTTTAAGTAAAAATACTTTTACCTGTATCTACTGTACTTTTACTTAAATATTTATTTACCCGAAACCTGAATTTAGCTTATTTTTAAATATTTTTATTTTGAATTTTCTGAGCAGCTTTTAAATTCCAAGAGAAAATTCTTATTCTGTTTTAATCTTGACTTGACTTATTTTATAAAAGTTAATTTTCTTTGTTTTATGCGAAGTTTTTCGTACGAAAGTTGTAACGCTTTAACTAGATAGATGATGGTATTTGACAGAATAATGAGGCTCAGAAGAAAATAGCGTGTCAATAATCCTTCATCACATGTTATGAGTAAACTAATAATTAACTTTATTTGCTTCATAGTTATATTTAAAAACAGAGTGGAACAGAAAAATAATTTAGCAGTACGTTAACATGGAGTTACTTTCTTACTATACTTAATTATGTATTTCTATTTGCTGGTTTGGTATTATATTAAACTGTTGATGGAATATAATTGGATGAGTCAGTTTTGTTTTAATTAATATATGTTATTCCATGTCAAATCAGCTCAAACAAGTAAATTTTTGGATTTGATGTCACCGATTTTAATATAATTTGACTGACAGTTAGGTACCATAGAAGGAAAAAAAAACCCAGATTTTTGGTTCATTTGGTGCAGCCATATTGCTGCAGTAAGGTGGCGAATTTTCCAAAAAATGTGATTTTTTAACATTTCTTTGAATAAAAAATGGCTGTGTCTAAAGTTCTGCTTAGGATATGATTTTTATTTTTTTGCAATTCCTATCAACGATTATGGGATAAATCTTAACTTTTTTACACGTTGACACACCTTGACATACGTTATGCGCAATTATGTCCAATCCCATGGCGATTCCATGAGGAAACTTTGTGGACTTTTTACTGACAGTTTAAGCTCTTTGTAGGAATTTTTTCAAAATTTAAAAAAATGGCTTTTTGAGATATTAGCATTTTTATTTTATATTAGCTCATAATAAAAACTTGTTACTGATTATCCAAAAGTATGTAAAATCTATTTGAAAGGGCCTACTTTAAGCTTTGAAACGCCTCCAAAATAAAACTCACATCCTCTGTGCAATTTTAGATGCAGCTATTTTTTATTCAAAGAAATGTTGAAAAATCACGTTTTTTGGAAAATTCGCCACCCTACTGCGGCAATATAGCTGCACCAAATGAGACAAAATCTGGATTTTTCTTCCTTCTATGGTGCCTACCTGTCAGCCAAATTATATTAAAATTGGAGGTATCACGTGTTTTTACCTGTGTTGCTTTGAAATGACCAATGATATGGAATGACCCATATCATTCTTGTTCTAATAATGTAATCATTATGTCATGTATGGAATTATGGATTTGAATTGTATGGATGGAATTATAGCAGGCTTTCTTTGCTACAGTGATAGAGGAGGGCTTAAAAAGTTACATTTTACACCGTGCCATATAGTTTCGTTACCGACTAAATATTATATTAAGTAATTACAAAGAAAGACTATGAATTAAATACTCAAAAAATATTATTTTAAAATTCATTTTGAGGAGACATACACTGATAACCTAACCCCTAAGGAACCAGGTCGTATCATATATATGTATGGCAGGTTTAGTAGCAGTCTATACTAGTCTTGTGTTATTGGGGGGAGAGGGCATTAGATATCACATATAAGGATAAAACCTGTGCGTTATTCGTGTACCTAACTCACATGTGTGTATACTTTGATTTTCGACTGTTCGAGTGTTAAAATTTAAGTTTCTCTCCAACATTTACCCTGGCCAACCGTGATAAGAGTTTCTTTGTCGTCTAATGTAGCCCTTTGTTCGCATTGAAGTTCATGAGTACATGAGAGTCCTGGACTTGATTTTTATACGTTATTGAGCTGTATGATAGATATAATACAAACTGCTTCAAACCATGCACAGATCATTTTTATTACCCTCTTTCTCTTATCTTTCTTGTCTAAAGCCATCACATTTCTCAAGTCAAAGTCAAAATTTCTATACAAATTAAAATTAATTGATTATTAATTTTAAAAATTATATTACTATTTACATTAAAAATGTCAAACTTTAATCTTGTCTATGGCCATTACATATTATAATGTTTAAAAGTTAAATATTTTTAATTGGTTTTTATTTTTAAAAATTATATTAAAATTTACATTAAAAAATTGAAACTTAAATTTGAGAAAAAAAATCAATGGAAGATGTATGTCCATATCTGAAAACTAGTTTGCTCTAAGGGTTTCTTTTATAACAGAATAAAAGCCGACTTCGCCTGTTTTCAGCACGATGGGGGTTTTCTGTTTTCTTGTCATGTGAAATTGATTGACGCGACGTGATATAGGGTTTGATGACGTCACGCTAACGCTTCAGTTAATCAGTGAATATTCCTTACTCTTTATTATTCGCTTATACGCTTTATTATTATAACTATGTTTTAAATTATTTTTTTGTAAAGCTTTCTTATTTGTAAAGACTGCCGATTTAGAATTGAGCAGCTAAGCTAAATGATTTGTAATGCTTAAGTTTTCTCTTCCTTTAGTTATATACTACTTGTTTTTTCTTACCCCATTTACAATAAAACTTTACGAAATTTCAATTACTAAATACGTTAGTTTATCTCTAAATAGCTTATAATCATATTAGTTTTGCTTATACAAAATGTGTGTTTCAATACCAAATGTGCTAATCTAGTCTTTTGTGGCTTTAACATCCTTCTCAGATTTCATCGTTTTTTTGGGCTGAACGCCTTCGTACATGAAGATATCCCTGGCTACGCGTCTTTTTATGAGTGAATAGTATGAATATATCACAGCTTTTTGTTTCGTATAATTCAGTTGTATCTTGAGATACAGTGATAGTAATTAGAAAGAAGTGATAGATCAACTAGCTAGTTGAGTCTTATCGTGTCGTTGCGATATTTTTGCTGATTCACTAAACATATTGTTACGTTACCTATAACTCCAAGAGTAGAAATTTTGTGCCTACTCAAAAATCAGAGACAAACGGGGGTCTCTTGGTAGTACCTGCAATCTGCAAACAGAGACCGAAAGTAGAAGTTGATGCAATAGTAAAATCATTCTTTTATCTCGAGTGTGTGACAGTTTGGCTTTCGCAGTACAACCTTATTATTAAAAATAATAATTTTCTTATTTTTTATCTAATTCTATCTCCGCTTTTCTCTTCCCTTTTCCACTATCTAGAGTCTAATGAATTCTCTTGATGCAAAAATTAGTATCTTATTACAAACCTTACTATATAAATCTAAGAAATCTCCTGATATGTCTCTATTTCTTTTATCTTCAAACTAACTATGTCTCAATATACTCTCATATATATATATATATATATATATAATATATATATATATATATTATATATATATATATATATATATATCCTATGTAAATTCGCCTATCTATCGGACTTGCGGACTTCCATGCTATAATTGTTTACTTTCGAATATCAACGACCATAAATATAAAGAATGTTGCGATAAAGTATTTAATGATGCTTTGAAGTTTTCTTAAAATAAATGAGGCCTCGAGCACATTTGTGGCTAGCACAGATTTCGAGATATATGAATGCACATTTTCGTAAAAACTGTATTGTTCGAATGTTCTATCTAATTTTAATGAAACATGGCTCAAAATCAACCCCTATAGCAAGAAGAACTGATAAGACTTTGTAGCGTATCAAAATGGCGTCACTTTACATTTTAAATATTTTGTTTGTTAAAAAATGTGTTTAATTATGTTTCAAAGATATTTTGACCATTCCAGCTTAGCGAACTCTATATTTATATGAATAGATATGCACTTTCCTTCTAACACACCAGAGTAAAAGATAATTTTAAATTCATCTATAAGCTTATTGGTAGGGAAGCCTTGTTCCATTATTGGCAACTTTATAACAAATATAGAGGAGTAAGCTAGTTTTTATTTCTCTGGATATTGCTAGGATCTCCCCTCATAGGTTACGGAGCCTTCCTGAGTCATGCTAGGTAGTTACGAGTTTATAAGAACTTCCCTTTTCCTTTTTGTATTCAAAGGAAAATAAGGAAACATTATGTTATTAGGAAAATATTCCTCGATTCCTAGGAAAGCTTGATTCCTTGTTTATATTATTTTACTTCTAATGTTATAATACTTGTTATAATTACCATTTGTTGTTTTTCATTAGTTTTTTCCTGTTGATAATTCGTATAAAATAAGGTATGTGCCCTCCACCCTTAGTCATCTTTTATCAATGATATCGAATGTTGAATGATTGAACAGGTCCCAGCATTGCATTTTGCTTGTTATATTTTTCCTAGGTGTCTCTCGCACAATTATACTGTGTCAAATATTTATGTTTTGCACGCTAAAACATTTAAAGATAAACTTAAACTGAGCTTTAAAATGGTGTAAATTATTGTTTGGACTGCCAATTTAAGAGGTTGAATTTTGTATAACCCACCGGATAATTATGCGCCTTTCCTCTGATAAATACAGAAAAAATAAGATACGAGTAGGGCTGGATAATTTAGCAATTGCTTGAGCAATTTAAGTTATAATGCATAAACTGAAACATTAAGCAAGAAATGAATTGTTAAGCACGGAAACACGCATTCCAAAGGAAATTCGCCCGACATGCGGACCACCGCGCCAGACTTTTTCTTGTAGTAATGTATGAGCGTTGTCTAAAAGTGTAATTGTGTACGTTGTTTATGTATTGTATATATGTATACATAATTATACTAACAGCTTCATTTCTTCAAACCTATCTGTGTATAGTTTTTATCTACATATTAGTGTGTTACTTGAGTAAGTGTTAGGTAACTCAATCCTTTGCAGAAATGTAATTTTTAGTTGCATTTCTCACCTTCTTTCTTTATTATACATCTTCTGAAGTTTTAAAACTTAAATTACGTGAGATGTAAATTCCATTATATTCTTACTGCCGCTTAGTTTGTATTCTTACTCTCAACATTATAAGTTGATTAAACTTTTCATGCATGTGATCTTTATGATGGAGTACAACATTATGATTATACAGTTAAATCTTCTTTTAGATTTGGTAGAAATGACATAACATTAGAGGTATAAAATAAAGTAGTTGTCTTCATAGTGGATTTTGAGTTTTTTTTGTTAAAAAAGAGGTATGAAATCCAGGTGAGTGTAAACCATCTTCATTGCATCTCTGAAGTATGAGAAAATAAAAGATGTAGTGTATAAAAGTTTTTTTTCTTACAATTTTCCTCCTTTCCTCCAAGGAAATCCTAAAGACATATCACGTATATTTTCTTTAGTTTGTCTTACGGGGGTTATAACATTGTGCCAAATACCCCGAGACGCATTTTTTCTGCCAAAAAAATAAAGAAATGACAGATAGTTCTTATATACTATGAGTGTAAAGTATACTTTTAAAGCCAAATATAACTTAAAATGTTTTTTTGCCAAAAAGCCCTAGGGCCAATTATATTTTTAAGTAAAAGTCGGTTTTAAGTCATTTACTATATAAGTTTCTTGTTTGTTTTTCCCTTTAAAGAAAAATGTGTCAAACTTTTCACCTTTTTATACGATCATATTTTCTTCCTTTAAATTATCATCATTTTCTTCTCCCGTTATTCTCTTTCCCCCTAGTGATTTATCATACCCGACCCTTCACTTATTATGGTGTGATATGAATCAGAGATACCGTCGAAATGATCTTCTCTTATTACAACCCTCATTGAAGAAAATGTTATTACTCTGTGTAATTACGTCATCTGTTTTTCTTTTAAGATTTATTTTAGGCACTTCTTTACACATACATCTGGATTTTTGAAGTAAATATTTATTTAGGTGGCAAACAAATTAAGTTCTAAGGTCTTATGCTCAATAATGCCTTAATCTGTTGGTTATATTGAACCTGTTAATGTCTGCTATAACATTAATAAAATGTCACTTTTCATTTAGTTACAAAAATGAAAAATTCTTTAGTATTAATTATAAATTAAAAAACGGCGAGCTTTTATTATTGTTTCACTTAGTTAATTGAACATGTAAATTTAATTAAGACAGAAAGAAAAATAAAAATATATTTATTTTGACTTTACATGCAGAATTACAAAAAAAAGTTGTTTCTGGAGATTTTTTTTACTTTTCCTTACCTATTAAAGTAGTTATATAGAAAAAGTGTAGTGTTCACCCTGAAATCTAAAACCGAGGTTTCACCATAAATTTAAAATTAGGCAATTGCGACGCTCTGCTCACTTATGATTTTCATTATTTATTTGAACATTTTTTTATGTATATTTATTTTATATTTTTGTCAAGATTTACGTCAATTTATAGTGCATACTTATAAATTATTTGATAGAATTAACCTAATAGATTTAAACAAAATGTCTTGTTTTCTAATGGATTCAATATTCCAGCTAGTGGTTTTTTATTAGCGTTTATTAGCGATTGTATGATGGCAATTAGGCTAGTACCAAAAAGAAACGTAAATTGACTTTGTGGGGAAACTGTTGAGAATCGATAATGTTGAAAACAATTAAAAATTGGACTATAGTAGATATGTAGTTAAGAGATAAAATTACCCCCTCCATGTATGCCGTTTTTGATCTTGTTCGCCCTGTTGAATTTTAACCGTGTATTAATTGAAACGATGATTTGTGAACATATCACGGTTTTCGAGTATTATGTATAGAAATTCGGTTATAAATAAAATAAAAAATAAATAAAATATGTTTATTCTGCTTTAAAAAGTCAAAAATAAAATATTACAAAATACTTCCATTTTTTAAGCACATCTTCGAATGGTTATATCGTGGCAGTTTACAACTTAATAACTATAATGCGGCTAACTGCCACTGGACCTAGTACCTATCAAGGGTCTCCTAGTGCCGATGCTCCGAAGCGGCCTTCTTGTGTTTTTTTATTTTATTTTTTTTTATTGAACGATTATTTTTGACTCGCTTTATTTTCACCAAAAATTAAAACATAGGAAATTTGCATAAAAATGCTCCCTAAATCAAAATCAGACTTAGTCAGTTAACTAATTTTAATTTTAAAATTAGTTTAAAACTACTTGCTTTTTCTAAACTTCGGTTAGTAAAAAAAAAAAAAAAATTTAAATACATTCCATTGTAAAACTGAAGTAATGCACCGAAAGAGAAGTATCTAAAACAGAGTATTTTAAAGAAAACAGATAAAAGAAGAAACCAATTAAATAGCAGAAGGTTAAGTTTAGGTTTAGGCTTTGGGTTACTTTAGGTTTAACCATGAGATGTATGACCAATTTAACTTATTAAGCTTTAGTTTTTCTTGCTTGTTATTACTCCACTACAAACCTCTAACCTTTTTAAATTAAACAGGAGAGAGTTTTTTAGAATTTAACCCAAAGGTTAGTTCTTACACCAATTTTGTTTCCTTTTTATATCTAACTCGTTTAGTACTTCTTAAGGTTTAAACAAGGTTTTCTCTATTTTTTCTCATTCTTACTTTATTTTCTATCTTTATAGCTGCTTGTCTTTTTGTCGCAATGGTTTTGTTTTCTTTTATTCTTTATTTTTTAGAAGTATGTTTTGCGCTCTATTTTCTTGGTGGTTTTTAGTTTCGCTCTATAATTTTTTTTTCGCCCACTTGTAGTGATCGCATATTATTGCAATAATAATTATTAATCGAACTAATTAGAGTCACTAAGGAACCCACTCTCGTTTCCTTCAAGTATCTATATAATATATTAATTTGTCAGCTGTAATATTTAACTCCATATTACATATTGATGAAGAATAAATTAAATCTAGGACAAATCTTTAGTATACTGGATCACTTATATATTCTTTATATTAGGCCCGATAGGAGCTTACTTGAAAGGGGCCCATTAGAAACCCACTTTTTTCAAATTATTTACTCTCTCTCTCTCACACACTCTCTCCTCTCTTATATATTATATATATATATATATATATATAATATATATATATAATATATATATATTATATATATATATATATATATATATATATATATATATATTAAATACAGGATCATCCATGCAATGGATGCTGCACATTCATGCCTATTTAATGCCAATAGGCTGAATTTCGGCAATTTTTCCCATACCTTTATTTTTCCCATACAATGCATTAAGCGTCATGATTTCTTTGGTGCTCAAGTAAGCTTATTTTAAGTGGGTAATAATCCTTA
Organism: Microvelia longipes; assembly: GCA_018340805.1. Taxonomy (NCBI): domain Eukaryota; kingdom Metazoa; phylum Arthropoda; class Insecta; order Hemiptera; family Veliidae; genus Microvelia; species Microvelia longipes. The sequence continues at coordinate 36,608,913 of JACMZG010001914.1, forward strand.
TTTACACCAAACCATAGATAGCTCGAGGACAATATTTCATGAATTAAATTACGTTGGTATAAAATTGTTTGGAATATAACACAGCTTCTGAAATGATAAATAAAATAGTATGCTTTTATTTAACTTTTTAAAGTTACTATAGAAAAACACATTTTAGTAATAAGATTTCCATAGATGCCAGACAATTATCAAACAAAAAATTGGTTATTTGAACATCCAGTTCTTAACTTAGTGGGTATTGACATTAATTTTATCGCGATATCTCCACAGGAAGAGATAAGTTAATCAGGATGATGTATAAGAAATATAGCACCCTGTATAAGCAAGCTTCCTAGTAGGACTTATTTATTCTTACTACATAATAGAGTTAAAACATCACAGCTTATATATATATATATATATAACATATATATATATATATATATATATATATATATATATATATATATATAAATATATATATATATAATATAATATATATATATGTTGTGTGTGTGTGGTGTGTGTGTGTGTGCGGTGCGTTGTGTGTGTGTGTGTGTGTTTTTAATGCCATAAAAAAATGTAAAAGAGAAAACATCTCTCCGCCTGGGTTAATGTAAGGCCCCAGTTTTTATTGCCTTATATTTTTTAACAAATTTTGTTGTTTCGATCGAGATTTTGTGATAATCGTACAGAGAGAAGCATAATATATTTATAAAAAAATGCAATATGAGGCTGCTAATTTAAAATAAGATGCAACATACACAGCATATTCTTCAATAATATACAAGAGAATAATTAAACTAAATAATAAAATAAGAAATTTACAACAGTAGCGTATAAATCACTATTATACTTAAGTAAAAAAATAAGAATTATTATATATTTTGTCAAAAGAGTTACTAAAAACTAAACAACTAAAATATAGTCTAAAATATAAAAATAAAATAAAATAATAAATCGGGTAAGGGGTGCCTCGGAACCTTTCCTCATTACATCGGATTAGTTATGCTTATCCTCCCTACATCGGACTCGCTTCGCTTGTTCCCAGAAATGCAGTTCGTCAAATTTATACTGCAACATGCCTTTGGACTCGCTTCGATCTTTTTAAGATAATTAATCCATCTGTATCATTCTCAGTGGTCACCCATACAGCACTGACCACGCTCATTGCCCCTTAATTTTTAAGATCCAACAAAAATCATAGATTTACTTATCATATTGAAACGAAGCTTAGTACACTTATGTATTAGGTAATAAAATACACTTTTACTAAATTTCACCTTAATGGGACTATTTCCAAATGTTTGACAATTTTTTTAAAATCGTACACAAGTCATTTAATAAAAATTAAACTAATGCTGATAATGACATGAAACTAAGCGCATATGTTAGTCTTATAGTCACATGCGTGCTAAATCTCAATCCGATCACAAAATATTTCCGCGTTTAATGATTTTTCAAAATTTTCGCTGTCATTATTGCAGATTAATGACGTCATAAAAAATATATTTTCCGAATTGCACAACTACAGTGGTAGACTGATTTTTGGTACAAAATTTCAAGTTTCTAGCATAAATACACTGGGCGCTACGATGATAACAGACACACATTCAGACAGACAACTTTGCGAAAATCACTTAGGAGGCTTAAAACACCTGAAACGGATAATCAAGATAATTATAAAAAAAATTGCAAACACAATACTTTACTTATATACCTACGGTATAAATAAAGAAAAGTAAAAATTAAGCGTATGTATGATGATTTAAAATTCCAAGCGAATCTAAAATAATAGATTCAGCTATTCTTATCGATTCCTTACTGTCTATACCTATTTCATTGAAAAAGCCTGAGGTAAACTTAGGTATAGTGCCTCTAGAACCAAACCTAAGTCCTTTGGAAATATAAATTTAAATATAAAAAAAAAAAAATTGAGTTCTGAGGGACGCTGTAGGGCAAGTGTCCAAGGGGGGTGCCCCCCTTTGCCACTCCGCCACTGCTTACATTGAAGCGTGGAACATTTAAGTGACGTTTGTCATGCATATTTCTTATACGTTTAAAATGATCCATTGTTAACTAATTAAATGAAATTACCTTAAAAATGATTTATAACTTGATAAGGAATTATTAAGTTATTTTTAACTTAAAGTTTTTAGTGAATTGTTATGCCTTTATAGCTCTTTTATTTTGTTTGTGACTATTTGTCTAACTACTTTTATCCCAAGTGCTTTACCCTATTCATTGCTACTACTTACAAATCTATTTAAATTTAAATTAAAAACTATTTTATTTTTTTCTTTTATCAAATATATCTTACTCTTTTTTATTGATATTCTTAGCCCTTTTTTTATTTTTCTTGCTAATTCAGTTTTTCCCCTTTGTCAAGGTTAAATAAAAAATGTTATCGGAGTAAGAAAGGAGACTTTTTCCTTCTTATCGTTTTCAATTTATCAGTAAAACAGTTTTTCATAAACACTTTTTTTAAATTTCTATTAAAAATGT
>JACMZG010001914.1:36616396-36688896 GCA_018340805.1 Microvelia longipes
TTTCTACTGTAACCGTTTTATATTGGATTTAGTTTTCAAATAAATTCGATTTTCAATTCCATTCGGTTTTATAGTGTAAAAGTTTTATATTTTAAGTATATTTTTCTTTTTATTGTATTTAGGTTTTGTGTATTTACATTTTTCAGGACATGTTTTGTATCCACTGTAAGAAAATCTTAATTTTTTTAATGAAAAATAAGTGCTTTAAAATAGTTTTACAAACTTGACCATATCAGATTTTTAATTACTTTTATAACCCACTAAAATCCAATTAAACTGTTAATTATAAGTAACCATAAATGAAAAAGTTTTTTTTTATTAGTCTGCCATCTTAATTTTCTTATTCTATTAATGTATATATCTATCTATTCCCCTGTATTTGTTTAACAAATCATATGTATATGTAATTATTCCCGCTTGAGTTATATTGTTTCTCTAAAAGCCTGATTAATAATTAAAGATGATATTAAATATTTTTAAACTTATAAATGTTTTATTGCACTTATAAGCTGTAATTGTATTGTAGTTAATTTTATATCGTAATTTATTGCATTAATTTAACTTTTATCTTACCATGTATCCTACTTGTGGACATTGTCTGTTAGGGTAACATGTAAAACTTTTTAAATAAATAAATAAATAAATAAATAATATATACAATTCATTTATTATAATTATGTAATATATTAATAACACCTGCATGGGGCCCAATACTCTAAGGTTGGGCCTAAGGGCTCCTAGAGACATTTTTTAATAAAGGCTTTATACCGTATACTAGGGCCTTACCATACTTGATCAGGGCTCTAGATATTTTTATGTTTTTCAAGTAATTAAATCTACATTTTTGATCTTTATGGCCTTTATTTATTTAACCTAGACGTTTAAGGGCCCTATACAAAGACTAGAGCTAATGATGGCCTTTAACAAATTTGCATTGGGCCTTAAAGTAGTACAAAAGGGCCCTTGAGATTAAACATATAATATTTTGATTTAACATTACATTTAAATAAATAAAATAAAGTTTTAATTCAGTTTTTTATACTTAATTATTTATTTCATTTACTTTATTTATTTCACTTCATTTAAATAATATAATAGATATACTATATATATATATATATATATATATATATATATATATATATATATATATATATTATATATATATATATATATATATACACTTAATTATAGAGAAATAAATAGAGACATTTAAAAAACTTACAATAAAAACGTAACGTTTCGAACTGTTTAAGTTCTTCCACAGACGAAGAGAGACTGAGCCTATATGTAATATATATATATATATATATATATATATATAATATATATATATATTATATATATATATATATATATATATTATATATCAACCAGGCCTAAAAAATGTGACTCATTTTGTAATACTTTAAACCAAATTTTTCTGAAAATACATGTTAAGTTATAAAGGAAAAACATAGTCTGTCTATCCCTTCAAATCGCTCAAAATATTAGATAATCGCACTAATTTCAGTTTTCTTGCAATAAGTGGTTCCCTGTAGGTTATGTGCTAAGCATGAAGATAACATTTTTTAAATTTAATAAAATTTTCTATTACAAGAGTATTATTTTGTCTAAAACGAATGACTAAAACTAAAGTTATGACATTTGTTAAATGGCCAAAAAATTCACGAGAAGCAAACATTTTTTCATGCAAATTCACTGACTTTGCATAAATTAATAATTTTTTAGGTGTTTTTGGAAGAGCCATAACTTTGGTTGTAGTCATCCGATTTTGGTGATTATAAAAAGCTTATAAAACATTTTATCAGCTTTAAAAAAAATTGTCTTCATGCACACGACCCACAGGGAACCACTTATTTTAAGAAAAATAAATTTTGTGCGATTTTATGAAATTTTGAGCATGCGCAATTAAATGAAGGGCTCCACTCTGGATAGCCAGACTCTGTTTTCTCTGAATAATTTAAGGTATATTTTAAAAAAATTGGTTTGAAGTACTACAAAATGAGTCATATATTTTCAGGTCCGGTTCTTCGACTATAACCAAATTTAATAACGTTTTTATTAACAAATTTAAAAGTTTAGTTTGTGGGCTAAGTTCGTTAAGTTTACAAGTTTTATAATTTGGAAGAAAGAGAGATTGATAAAGTACTTAAGCTTATGCAGGTCAGCCTCCTTCAAGGTCAATCTAATTGAGAAACACGGAAGTATAAGATTAAGATTTATTTAAAAGGTTATACAGATACATTAGATGTCATTGAAGGCAAGGCATGCTGCTAAGTTGAGATATGATGAAGACCTAAAATTTAAAGGCTGACAGTAATGCAATTTTGGTATTAACCATTAATATGACAGGGGAGACTTTAGAAAAGATAATACGATATTCGACTTGAAGAGAAGTTTGGATTGAACTAAACCGGCTTTCTGATAGTTCTTCTGAGGTTGAAATCAATAATTTATGTTTGGAGTTCTTTAATTTAGATGAAAATTTGTCCAATAATACGCCATAATATTTATCAAAATTAAGAAATCGGTTACAGGGTGTCTCAGTACTTTTCCTTTCAACTTCGGACTCGCTTCGCGCGGCAGAATGTAATGATTACATTCTGTAACCGCATTTCTCGGGTCTTATAGTCTTAGGTTAATTAAAGCATAGCAAAATTATCTGGCAGATAGGCATTCAATCAAAAAATACGGTTTATACTTTAATATCATATTCTTAAATGCACTAAAGACCTGTGACCATACTTGGCTGCCTAACTTTTTATTAGTATAGTTCTTTATAGGAATATTAGCTTTATATTTTAACAATGTACCACAGGATTTAATCATTTAATTTTATGGCTGTTAAACATTATGATTTTGGCCAATGTAAACAAACTTTGCCATATAATTATATATGAAGACTTTTTGGATTCGTCTTGGACTTTTTAGATGTGTATTTCTACTTAATGAAATCTCAAATTCGACATTCCTCCGCTGAACGCGTAGCGTAAGCTAGCGAACGGTAGTTTTTTAGAATGGTTGATGAACCTTCAGCCTAAACTACTGAACCTATTTAAATGTACGAGAGCTCTTTTTATTCTTCCTTAGCCCTTGTGTATTCCTGCAAACGAAAATTTCGAATTCGACTTTCCTAAGCTGAACGCAGAGCGGAAAACTACGCTAAGGAGTGGTACTTTTTTAGTTTGACACTGTCTAGAGCTTGATCTACTAAGCTAAATGCTTATCTTATTGACTTTTACTATATCTTGTTTACCCTTACAACAAATCCATCGTGGGGCTCTTTGTACATCCAGCATACTGAACTGTACCGATTTTTCTAGTGATATTATATTACGTACATATTTTGTTCTGAAACATTTTTATTTATTTATTTACAACTAGACACATCGCGTGGCTCTCATAGAAAAAACAACTATCACTCCTTCACTCTGTTGCTATAGTTTTACAGCACTTAGTACATTGTCTTTTCTACAACCCATCTACAACAGTTGTTCATTCATTAGGAGCCGTAGGAAAAGTCAGAAAATCTTACAAAATCAACTTTCCTGTGTCACCAAAGTTTGTTGGTACTTTCTACTAATCTGCATTTTATATTTAGAGATCATTTTCTGCTTCTTCTTCTTGACGGCGTGCCAAGGTCGTCATTTAGGAAATTTTGCGTGCCGGCAAGATTTAGAAGTGTTTGTGGATATCTATCGCGACAGATTTTAGTGATTGTGTAGTTTTATTGCTGAAGTTTTTCCTCGATAGTGTGCACGACCAAAGAGCATGCATCATCACCAATGCATGCATCAAACGAGTCACGGACAATAACCATGCCACCACTACCTCTCATAAGGTGGAATAGCTTAACTTTAATTTACTCTGCTGGCACGCCGCCAAGGAGAAGCTGATAATTACTCTGAATCTAAATGACACGTCAGTAAGAAGCACCAACATAACTTGGCGGGGCTGAAAAGTTGATTTTGTGACATTTTCGGAACAATGATTTGGCGGGGTATATTTTACCACGCAAGTGGTTTTTGGTAAGATACATCACTTTCAAACATATGCATAAAAATATGAAGAAACAAAAGAAACTGTTAGTTTGTTTACTGGTTTTGTTGGCTAGGTTTTGGATAAATACATGTTAATTGTAGTTCTATTTTTTTTAAATGCAATGGTGTAATTTTTCTTTATTTCTGCTATAATTATACAAAAATTATGATAGCTGATCTCGCGACTACATAGTTCAAATATGTACATTGTTACATTGTTCGATAGAAATAAGGCTAGTAATGTAGTGACGCCATTTTTATCTCAACCGTATTTAAGTATAAGTTGTATGTTTCCATTTCTAAAAACAAGGGTGACAAGTTATTTTTTCTCTTTTCTATGGGAAAAAGAAATTGTTGTTTCACTAATCATGTTGGTGGCTCTGTGCATACCTCCTGTCTAAAATGATATAGTCATAAGTGCATTTCATATTACCAAATTTAAAATTCAAGACCATTTTCTATCTAGATCATATTTCTTTCTTTGAACTTTCTGAAACTTTCTCTCTTAACTTCTTATTTATGGTAATGTAAACTGAATGTTTCTTGAAGAAAACCTTCAAGGTATCAACTTAATTATTATACCTCAAGATTAAAGTTAAAACTTGAAACTTACTTGAGTAACAAGTTGTAGTTTAGATAAACTAGTATTTTAACTAAAGTTAAGAAAGCCGGAATTATCTTAGGGTATAGAATGTATAGCCGTGAGCTATTTTCTAGAGTTCGTTCACAGTCTAAGAGGTGTATCTTAAGAGATCTCACAACTATGTAGTCTTAGGCTAATAAACGACTGAACAATTTATATCAATTTTATCAATTCTGCAAGTGAAAAAATAACCTATAATTGCTTTTCTATTTTATAAGAGACGAAGAAGCATTTAAGTAGCAAAATAGATCATAATTGAAAATTCCAGAAAAGTTTGTCAGGAAGTACTTGGTAAAAAGCTATAAAGGATGTATACAAGGTTTCAGTTCAATATGGCAAGTATATTTTCATCGAGTCACTTACTGCAGCATCGAAAGTAGTCAGTACTTGGATAGGTAACCGCTGGCCCTATTTTTTTATTTTATCTATGAGAAACTTATCATATGATAATTGGGAGCTTTCTCTAGGTACTCTGAGTGAATCTAGTTTTGGTGTTTTAGTCAGTTGCGAATGTCATATCAAGTGAGGATTTATAATACAAAATTGATATACTTATTAATAATTCAATCTTTGATGAGCCTTATACTTTTGTGATCCCTTTCCTTCCGTCTGATGGTCTAATGGCTTATCGGGTTTTATTAGATGTAAAATTAATATTGTGTAACTTAGGGCATTAAAAGTTATTTCGCCGTACATACTTGTAGTTAGTGTTAATATGCAATACAGGAAAGCATTGCAAATCATCCTTCTTTTTTGAAAAAAAAATCGAAACCAGAATTATCTGTTTCAGGTGTTTTTAAGACCTTCTAAGTGGTTTATCGAAAGTTGTTTGTCTGTACGTGTGTGTATTTCTCTTACTATCGTAGCTTCTAGTGTATGTATGTTAGAGAGGTGAACTTAGCACCTAAATCAATCTGTAGGTCTAGTTGTGTGTTTGACCCCGGTCTATATTATTTAGATTCGTTATTTTTCTGAAAGCTATTATCCACCATCTTATGTCGTTTATGCCGTTTTGATTTTTATAAACTTTTGTTAAGTATTATTATTATTACCTTAAAGAAGTTTTAGTGTGAATAGCTGATTAACGGCTGAAACGAATAATTCCGGTGACATCCCGGTTTCGGATTTTTTTGCAAACACGATATTTTTCCTACATACCTACGCTATAAATGAGGATAAGTAAAAATACAGAAACATATTTGTTTGATATAAAGTGTATGTTCTGAAGGGTTTTGAGTACAAAGAGGCCTCAACCCCATCTATGGCTAGCACAGTTCTATAAATATTTATGTTGAGACCAAAAGCCGGACCTGAAAAGATGTGTCTCATTTTGTACTACTTCAAAACAAATTTTTCTGAAAATATACCTTTAATTGTAAAGAAAAAACATAGCCTGTCTGTCTAGAGTGGAGCTCTTCATATGATAACGTGTGCTCAAAATTTTATAAAATCTCACAAATTTCAGTTTTCTTGAAATTAGAGGCTTGTGGACTAAACATGAAGATACATTTTTTAAAGGTAATAAAATGTTCTATGAAACGATTTTTTTTAATAATCTTTTGATTATTAAATCAGTTGTCATCTGAAAAATCAGATGTCATCTGATTTTTTCTACCGAAGTTATGGCTCTTTCAAAATCACTCAAAAATGGCTAATTCGTGCAACATTAACAAATTTCTTTAAAAAAATATATTGGTTTTTTGTGCATTTTTTGGCCGTTTAACAAATGTCATAACTTTAGTCGTAGTCATCCGATTTTGACGAAAAAAACGCTCGTTTAATTGGAAATTTGATCAGTTTTAAAAATGTCTATTCATGTTTTACATACGATCTACAAGTCACCACTTATTTGTGCGATTTTCCTATATTTTGAGCGAGTGCATTCATATGAAGGGCTCCACTTTGTATAGGCAGACTATGCTTTTCCATCATAATTCAATAAGGTATATTATTAGGAAAATTTAATTTAAGGCAGTACAAAATGAGTTAAATTTTTTGGACCAGGGTCTTGGACTACCAAGAGGATCTGCAATTTTCTTTTATATAATTCATAATTTTTAAGCCATTAGGTAGGGATGCCTTTTTTCACGATTGACAGCCTGTTTTAATTTTGTTATAAAAGATATTTAAAAATTTATTAAATTATATTTCCTCTTATTTTTAAGGTCATAAACTAGAGTTAAAACTGACGGACCTATTAAAACCCTCTAATTGTTCAATTTTGTTTATTTTTCCTAGGAAGTAATCTTATGTTGTAATATTTAACTTTTCTTCCTGTTGAAATAAAAAAAGAACGCTCGAAGGTTTCAAGTCCCCGTAATATCATTTTTGTTATAGTCTGTATTTAAACAAAAAAAAGTTTTTTAACTGCCCGTGTTTTTTTTAACTGGATTGGTTAAAAGTGTGGTATGAGTTTTCTTATCTAAAGAGTAAGGCAAAAAGAACCCCCTTTAGGGCAATTAAAGCTTTGCTTCTGGCAACACTGACTCTTATCAGTTCAGTCCTAAAATCTTCTTCCATAACCTTTTCTATCTTATTAATACTAGAGTTGCGCACTCTCTTTATAATTTCATATTATTAAGATGTACGAGCTGCCATTAACACGTATTTAAGTAACACTTTATAAGATAAACATTTATGAGTTACACTTAAAGATATTTTAGTAGCAATTTAACAGTAATAAAATTCTTCTTTTTTTGTATAGAGTGTTTCTTCTTTGGATATATAATTATCCAGTGAGGTTAGGATAATAATGTTACTGTAGTTTTTTTGAATAACTTTTATACTTTTTTCTTTATAACATTCTTAAAATTCGGTAAATTTAATCTATTATTATTATTTTTATTTTTTACGCTTGAACCCGTATGGTCAATTATGCTTTTCTACTCTCCCAAATGACCCTCTACTAAGAACATCTAAATTTTATGCACGTACTTCAACCATGGTAGAGTTCGGGTCTTCTACTCTCTCTTTTAGCAAACTGCACCGGTGGCCAGGATCACAGTTTTTTTAATATATTTTTTCTAGTTCCACTAGCTACTCTGATCTCATTAGTCTCATCTAGCCTGTCAGTTACCAGCTTTAACCAATCTCACCAGTTCCTCTAGTCTCACCAGATACTCGCTGTAGTCTAACTGCTCTGTCCAGTCCGGTACAGCCCGTTGGGGAAAGACGCCAGTAGAACCCTCACGATACATAAACCCAATCCCATAGCCCTGACCTGGAAGCCAAAGTTCAGCACATAAAGCATTAGAAGGCGTCTTACAAAACCGATCATATCATTCCTAATCACCTACGCTAGTCGTGGTGATTAGGCTGACTAAAAAGGGTTTTAATTTACCTAAATACTCTATTATATAATGCATAAATTATTATAATTTTCTAGAAACTCTTTTCTATGAACAAATAGATCAACGTTTTAAGCCAAAAATAATTGATATATTAATTAATATATCAAAGACTTAATAACATCGAAAGTAATAAAATAATAACACTAAATATAGCAATATAGAATTTCCCTGTCTCATTGAACTATAATCATAATACATAATAAATTTTTGAAAGACCACTTTTTGACGTTTTGGATTATATAAATGGTTTTCTTAATAATTTTTGTGTTAAAATCATTATAAATGTCACTTTGAATCACCGCCTAAAGCTGCCAAATTAGATTACTTGACTTCAAGAGTTCAAGGGATCACTTAAAGTTTAAATAAAAGCATTTCGATGACACTATTGTTGCTGGTTTCTATAAAAATTTGAGGTTTCTTCATAAATTGTGTATGCGTGAATTCCCCAGGATTTCGTGATGTTAATAGGAAGAAATATTTTCATTAGATGAACTAGACATTTTTAAACATTGTAACCGTGAAATTAGAGAAAGTGCGATGTATTTAAAAATTTTATTTCTGAACGTTTTATGTGGGAAATGAAAGGTATAAAGAGTTTCGAATGTTTTCTCTACAAATAGCCTGGCGTCTATCTCTACTTTTTATACACACTACTGCTTTTTCCTTAACTGGACAAGGAGTGTAAAAAAATTACAAGAGGTAAAAAAATAAAGGAACAATTGTACGTGACTGTTTGTTATTTGGGAAGGGGAAATAACACCTTAAAAAATGAAGAAAAATTGTTAAGAGAAAGGAAAGTATTAAGATCCTTTTCTTGAAGAAGGTTCTCATCAGAGGAAAAAGTATCTCCGGTGCTTTGGAGGTATCGGCGTCTTTTCTTTTCGGCTCTAAATCTCTTCCTTAGCCCTTTGACTTGAAAATTCTCAAAAAGTCCTTAAAGTTGATCTTATGGGTTTAACTTGTGTTACTAGGAAATACACTAAATCCAAAAAGGACCCCTTCTGTTAAAGATTTCTTCTGCCAATGTGTCCCTTATTTTCTAGACATGCCCTTTTAGGGGTTAGTAGGTAAGTTCAGTCCTTTATCTTGTAACAAGCTTGAAAATTTATTTTCTTACCTTTTTTCCTAGATTAGGCGAAAGTGTTTCCATCGATTTTCTACTTAAATACTTATTGATAGTAATTTAAAACTTGAACTGAGATTGTAAAGGAGGTTTTTTGGAAAAAGATTGATGGAATTGTGTTCTTCTATGCTCATTTATTCTCTAACGCTTTAAATTTATTTTCACCCTTTTCTCTTTTGTTACATTTTTGGATAAAAGCAAGGATTTGAGCTAATGATGTCTAGATGGGTGGTTATAGGGTCACAATTTATCAAAGATCAGAAGATGCGTCGAAGATTTAAACTAATTTCATTGCAATATATTCTAAGTCTTTTTTAAGAATTTAAATTTTTTTAATTACTAAGCAAAGTTTAAATTTCTTATTTCTTTAAATAAATAAGAAAACGTTTTTTTTTAAATTCTAAGTAAATATTCGTTTCAATACAGTTATAGTCATTATTATGTAAACAAAAATTAAAAAAAATGTTATTTTTAAAATTATTAAATTAATCAAATCATGAAATCTTATTAGTGTCATAATACTTGGTTTTTATACTGTTAAAAGTGTTTTTATATGGAAAAGTATTGATTGCAAAAAAATCCTAAACTGGGATGTTAACCGACTTATTTGCTTTAGGCGTTTTAAAGACCTCCTGAGTTGTTTTCACAAATTTGTTTCTCTCTCTCTATGTTGTGTGTATATGTGTGTGTGTCTGTTATCAACGTAGCTCCTAGTCTATTTGTGGTAGAGAGTTGAAACTTTGTACAAAAATCAGTCTACCGCTGTAGTTGTGCTATTTGGAAAACATTTTTTTTATAACGTCATTAACCCGCAATAATTTTAAAAAATCATAAAATGCGAAAAAATGATTCCATCGGATTGAGATGCCTTGTACGCATGTACAAGGCTAACATATGCGCTAAGTTTCATCTCATTATCAGTATTAGTTCATTTTATCAAATGACTTGTGTACGTTTTTTAAAACCCAGAAAATGATTCAATTGAGTTTAAATATTATAAATATATACTCCTGTACATAATAAATAAGTACACTTAGTTTCGTTTCAATACGACAAGTATATCCATGATTTTTGTAGATCATACAAATTAAGCAGCATTGAGCGTGGTAAGTGCTGTATGGGTGACCACTGTGAATGTAACGGATGCACTTACAGGCATTTGAGGACGAGCGAAGCGAGCCCGAGGACATGCTGCAGTATAAATTTAATGACTTGTATATTCTCAGGAAGAGCGAGGTGGGTCCGAAGTGGGGAGGATGAGCGTAGCGAATTCGATGAGAATAAGTTTCGAGGTACCCCGTGCCCGATTTTTTTCGATATTTAGAATCTTAGGCTGCTGCTAAAACGTCGAAATTTTATAAAAAAAGGAGTTGTTATATTCTTTCCTGATGCAATTCTTTCACGTCCTTTTAAGAGGTAGTGAAGCAAAAATCATGATTCTATTCATTCGTTATGTATTATATTAAATTTTGATTTAAGAATTTTATAAATGTTATTGCATTTATATATTTTATTATAATTGTAACTGATTACGATGTAAGCGCAACAAGTGTATACTATACTCGCTCATTGTACGGATATTGTTCAATAGCTTGTTAATTATAGTTGACCTTAAACCTTCATGAAATCGATTGAGTCAAAGTCCTGACGAAGATCAACTATCTACTTAACTTTCCTTTCAAATAAAGGCTATGCAGAATATTTGTGCATTACATCAACAATGATTGCTTTGTTGAACGAACGTAAGTGAGTTCTTACATTACAGAAGATTGGGACGGCGCGTATGTTTGTTTGTATGTTTGTATGTTTGTATGTTTGTATGTTTGTGTGTTTGTGTGTTTGTTTGTACGTGTCGCGATAACTGCCGTAAAAATTAACCGATTTTAATAAAATTTTGTATACAGGTAAAACTAATTATGTGTCAGAGCTGTATAGTTTTTGGTAATATTCCGAAAAATATTTTCAAAATGGCAGCCAAAATGGCGGACCGGATAAAAAAAAATTTTGAGCGAAAAAATCGTGTTGTATATCGTTTTAAAGCTCTTAAAGAGTAGAAAAAGAAAATATATGTTTCATGGTTAAAATTTAAAAATTTTTTGAAAAATTTAAAAATGGCGGCTAAAATAATGAACTCACAAAATTTAAAATTAAAGGAATAACTCGAGTAATATATTGTTGTAAAGCTCTTGATTAGTAGAACAAAAAATGTAATGTAAATACTATATGTAATACTAAATTCCGGAAAATTCAACATGGCGGCCATAATTTAATATAATAATTAGTTTTTACTAATTTTATAAGAATTTTCAAGATGAAGATCTATTGTAATATACTTTAGATACTTTTATACAAGTAAAATTAACTATATGTCAGAGCTATATAGTTTTTGGTAATATTCCGAAAAATATTTTTAAAATTGCGGCCAATATGGCGGACCGGATAAAAAAATTTTGATCGAAAAAATTGTGTTGTATATCGTTTAAAAGCTCTTAAAGAGTAGAAAAAGGAAATATATTTTTCATGGTCGACATTTCAAATTTCGCAAATGTATTATGATAAATATACGCAATCTAGCGAGCGAAGCGAGCCTTTTTTACTATGCATTATTACAAACATGCACACTGTAGCAAGCGAAGCGAGCCTATTTTGCTATGCATTAATATAAATTTATGCAATCTAGCGAGCGAAGCGAGCCTTATTTACTATGTATTATTATAAATATACCAATTTAGCGAGCGAAGCGAGCATTTTTTAGTATGCATTATTATAAACATGTACACTCTAGCGAGCGAAGCGAGCCTTATTTACTTTGTATTATTATAAATATAAGCAATTTAGAGAGCGGAGCGAGCCTTTTTTACTATAATTATTATAAATATAAGCAATCTAGCGAGCGAAGCGAGCCTTATTTACTATGTATTATTATAAATATAGCAATTTAGCGAGCGAAGCAAGCATTTTTTAGTATGCATGATTATAAACATGACACTCTAGCGAGCGAAGCGAGCCTTATTTACTTTGTATTATTATAAATATAAGCAATTTAGCGAGCGGAGCGAGCCTTTTTTACTATCATTATTATCAAATATAAGCAATCTAGCGAGCGAAGCGAGCCTTTTTGACTATGTATTATTATAAATATTAGCATTTTAGCGAGCGAAGCGAGCCTTTTTACCTTGTATTATTATAAATATAAGCATTCTAGCGAGCGAAGCGAGCCTTTTTTTTACTATGTATTATTATAAATATACGCAATCTAGCGAGCAAAGCGAGCCTTTTTTTTACTTTGTATTATTATAAATATAAGCAATCTAGCGAGCGAAGCGAGCCTTTTTTACTATGTATTATGATAAATATACGTATTGTAGCGAGCCTTTTATACTATGTAAAATGTTAAAGATACCTTAACTAGCAAGCAAAGTGAGCCTTTTTGACTTTATACTTTAAAATAGTATAGCGTCCGGATGTTATGATAGACTATCTTCGCTCGCTTTAAATAAATAATTTTTTTATGTACTCTTTTGACGTGAGTTCTTGATGCAACGCATTACTAGTTTAAATTATTATTAAATTTTTAATTCATAGGCAATTCTAAAGAGAGGGGGGAGGCTGGAAGGGCTTAAGCTCCCCTTAATTAAATTTAGTCTTATTCCAAAAAAAACCCCATTGCCTTTATCCAGCAAAATTGTATTCATTCGTTATGTATTATATTAAATTTTGATTTAAGAATTTTATAAATGTTACTGCATTTATATATTTTATAATAATTGTAACTGAGTACGATGTAAGCGCAACAAGTGTATACTATACTCGCTCATTGTACGGATATTGTTCAATAGCTTGTTAATTATAGTTGACCTTAAACCTTCATGAAATCGATTGAGTCTAAGTCCTGACGAAGATCAACTATCTACTTAACTTTCCTTTCAAATAAAGGCTATGCAGAATATTTGTGCATTACATCAACAATGATTGCTTTGTTTAAATTATTATTAATTTTTTAATTCATAGGCAATTCTAAAGAGAGGGGGGAGGCTGGAAGGGCTTAAGCTCCCCTTAATTAAATTTAGTCTTATTCCAAAAAAAACCCCATTGCCTTTATCCAGCAAAACTTTAAATTTATATTAAAAAGAGTATTAATTTTATTTTTATACATTTACGAGTTAGTGTAGGGGGGTTTAGTATCAGAAGGAGAAGACATCCAATGACATCACTCCGGTGTGTGAGGGGGAAGGAATGTAATTAATAAATTAAGATATGCTAGGAGGTCTATAGACCACGTCTTGGAGCATCATCTGGGATAGTTCTGATGGAAAGGAATTAGTTCAAGGGATTGAAGTGACCTGTTAAGGATTCGTGAAAGGATTTATAACGGGATTCACATTAGTTGTGGAAAAAGGGAACATTTTAGTATGAGTGAAGGATGAGGTTTCAAAACAAAGAAAGTAGCGTTTGTGATGGTTTTTAGGACTCTGAACTAGAGGATTTAGAGACGGTTAGAGTTGGGAGGTTTGATGCTCCCAAGACTTCCGAACCATAGGCCCAAGCTGGCTCGAGAATGGTATTGTAAATTCGGAGTTTATTATTCAATGTTAGTCTTTATTTATTATTTAAATAGGTGGTTTTTCGTATGGTGTACCTGAAGTATTTTGAAGTTATAAACTTAATTAATATAAATAAGACGTCAAAATATTAGCGTCGGTACCTAGGAAACTAAGCTTTAAGTAGTCCTATCAACTAAGAACCGGATTTATTAGATTTAGCACTCCAAAAACATCGAAAACGACACTATACTCAACAATGTTGTTTACGGTCAGGCAAACAACATATGTGTATAAAGTTTTGCGAAACGTATGTCTTTGTGATGATGGACTTCTGAAAAGAGTTTTGGACTCACTTCCGTGTCTCCTTCCCACTATAAGAGCCATTTTAACGATTTTTTTTAAAAAGTGTTTGGTAAAATTGCATAATCTTTCTTGACTGAATAAGTTGTCAGAGAAAGAACTTATTTCTTGTATATCATATTTAAACACTCCATAGCTCAACATAAAATTTATCTTTGATTCTTTTACAACTTCACTCTTCTTGCAAAGATAAGAAAGTTTAATATTTTATGATTCCAAAGTAAAATTCAATTGTAGTCTTACTTCACTTTTACAGATTTCTATGTTATATTTCTTATATTTAGCTCAGATTTTTACTCGTTAAACCAGTTATTCTTTTTTGTAAATTTTATTTTTGAATAAAAGCTTCTTTATTTCACCGAGAAAAAACTGAATTTTTCTAAAATATAACTTAGGTGCGCTGAAAATATATCCATAACTCTCCATCTGTCTGTCTTTCTGTCTCAATAATAATGAATTATTATTGAGACAGAAAAAGGAATAAACAATCTAAGTATATTGTTTATTCCTTGATTTGTCAATTATTAATTTTGTTTCTATTTATGATTTATATTTTTTTTCTTTAATGATTTAATTGATTTTTCTTTATATAATCCTGCAAGTATATTACGCAAGAAAAACAACAGAAAGTTGTTATAGATAACTGCAAATATTTAAAAATTGGCTGTTTTTAGTGGTATTTAAGACTTGAAGCTTAAATTCCACTAAAAACAGTTTCCACTACTTCAATATTAAATTTTATTTTTATTTGTGAACTACTATTGAAAATCTAAAACAAATGTGTGAAAAATACAAAAACTATAAAAGAGATAAAAACAAAAAACCCGTTAATTGCAAGTTAATTATTTGTTAATACTAGCTGTAAAAACTATTACCTGCAGTACTCACTTAAAGTTGTTAGTACTTGCATTACCACATTTACTTTAATGCAAAAAGCGCCTAGAAACTCGTACATACATACATGATTATTGAGTCCTCGTCTCCTTTAGAAAACTCCCCCCCCCCTCCATGACCCCAATCTCAAAAGGTCATTTTTCATTTAGAAATTTGCTATTGTTTGCGATTGCAAGCAAACGAGGTCTTGATAATTTCTCTTTGTGGCATGGATTTCACGAAGTACTCAAGTTACGAAGTATAAAAAAGAAAATAAGAGTAATTAGAAAGAAATTAAGACTAAAAAGAAAGAACGTAACGTAAAAATAATCAATTAGAGTAATAACATAATATCTCAAAATTAGCTAAAACCAATTATTCATTTTTTATCAATCGTAATAAAAAACTACGAAACGATGAAAATAGCCGTGAGAGATGCTTTTTGTAAAGGATGGTTAGTCAGTGACCACTAGACATTGCGGGGCACGGACGTGCCTATAATATGTTTGTAAATTTTATGTAATTTAATTTAAATTTAAATATTAATTCAATTAAATTAATATGTAATTTTAATTTTTTTTGTTGCAGGTATGGATATAATTGAAATATTTTTTTTTAATTTTAAGGTATGGCAATTTTAATATTAAATTATATAAGTGAAACAGTATCGGACGAAAATCATTTGGAATACTATTCAAGAATAACGAATAATTTAAATTTTATTTATTATAAACAAAGAATTATTTATTTACACAAAACAGGGTTTGAGCCTAATTTATTATAAATTATTTATTTATAAATTAGGAATAGTAGTAGTAGTAGTAGTAATATGGGGGGAGTGGTAGTAACTACCAGGCAAGTAGGCAACGTTGTTGGGCCCTTTTTGCCAGCTCCCTATATAAATTAGGAATATATATAAATGTATTTTAAATCGGACTATTGATGTATTCACGCTCCAGGGCCCACCTGAGGTAGATTGCATCATCTGTGTATAAAGTATTATTGAAGTTAGTGTTATTGTTGTATCATTTATATAAAATGCTATTTATAAAATATGAGAGCGTAACCTGGGCTTTAAATCCGAGGTATCAGACGATAGAGGCAAATTGTAATTTAAACATAAATTATCTAATATTTACAATAAAAATTCGGGTACGGGGTACCTCGGAACTTTTCCTCATCACATCGTATTCACTACGCTCATCCTACCTGCTTTAGACTCGCTACGCTCGTCCTCAAAATACACAACTCGCCAAATTTAAACTCCAACGTGTTTTCGGAATCGCTTCACTCGTCCTCAGATAGTAAATGCATCCGTATCATTCTCAGCGGTCTCCCATACAGCACTGGCCACGCTCAATGTTACTTAAGTTTTATGATCCAACAAAATCATAGTTTTTTATTGAAATGAAACTAATATCCTTATTTATTAAGTAAAGGTATACATTTGTACTAAATTTAAACTCAATGGAATAATTTTTCTGATTTTTTAACATTTTTTTAAAAAACGTACTCAAGTTACTGGATAAAAATTGAACTAATGCTGATAATGAGATGAATCTTACCACATAAAGTTAGTCTTATACATGGCTACATGCATGCCAAATTTCAATTAGATCGTATCATTTTACCATGTTTTATGATTTTTTGAAATTTTCGCTGTCATTATAGTGGGTTAATGACGTCATAAAAAATTATGACATACACACACACACACACACACACATACAGACAGACAACTTTGAGAAAACCTTTCGGGGGGCCTTAAAAACACCTGAAACAAATAGTTTCGGTTTCATTCCCGTTTCGAATTTTTTGCAAACCCAATACTTTTCCTTATTTATACCGTAAGTATACGGTATAAATTAGAAAAAAAAGTAGAAAAGGACAAAAAAGAATAATAATTCGAATAAATGCAATCTATCGCGTAAGTAGTGCATAAATCTCACACGCTCTCTATATCTTAAGATCGCCCGTCATTGTAGCGATATAACTTAAACTGAGGATCAAAGGTTTTAAGTGCAGCAAGAGGTTTTTTTAACTTTTCAATTTCAAGTCCTTTTCAAGCTATTTCTTCAAAGTGGTCTATCTTTCTTTACTTTATCTTTATACCATTTTCCTTATATTTAACAAGGTTTTATCTTTTAATAAATTACGGTTGTTAATTGTCATTGTTAATTGTCAACCGTGACATTGTTTTAGTTATGCTTTTATAGCAGCCAAATGTACCAATAAGTATAGCCAAATAATCATGTCTTCGCATTTGGACTTGGCTTTAAATTTTAAGATTTATAATATTGCATTTATTATAATAAGCTGATTGAGTTCATTGTCGATTTTCTATAGTAATCGATAGTCAGTCTATAGAGTCATAGTAGTATATCACCAATAGTCTTTCTGTCAGCTCGCAACATTATGGCAAATAATGTTACATATAACCTGAAAAGATGTCAACACATCAACAGGATTGACTTCTTGATCAAATTCTAGATATTAAGCCCACATATTTGGGGTCTTGATACTTACTTCCTTACGCCATCTCAATACTGTAACACTTCATAGTGAAACCAAAGCAAGCGGTATTGTTTCTCTGTTTCGCTATAACCTGTGTCGCCCCTATTTCACCATCGTACCAGTCAGTCCTGTTTCTACCTCCTTGCAACATTATGGCAAATAATGTTTTTGTATATAACCTGAAAAGTTGTCAACAAATCAACTGAACAAAACAACCCATATATTTGAGGTCTTGGTTACTTATTCCATTCGGCGTTTTCATTCTATAACACTCCATTGTGTCGCTGAAGCAATGGGCGTTGATTCTCTATTGTACCATCACACCTACCAGCTCTATTTCTACCACCTTCTAACATTATGGCAAATAATGTTACTGTATATAACCTGAAAAGTTATCAATAAATAAACCGGGCTCCCTGATCAAACCCTAGTTATTAAGCCCACATACTTGGGGTCTTGGTTACCCACTCCCTTACAGAATTTAAATACTATAATTCTCCATTGTCCCGCAAAAGCAAGTGACATTGTTTATCTATTTCGTCGAGAGGATATCAAGCAAAAACCGTTAACGATTCGACCATTATAAAATCTTTAATACGACGTCACATGACCTATCTGACTTTACACCATTAATGGAACATTTAACGGTTTTACCAATAATTAATGGACTCCATTTACGATTATTCAAATAGATTAAACTATGATTAATGTAAATAATTAAGTAATTTAAACATCACATGCCTTTAATGTAGATTTCGTGTTTTTGAGTCACTTGTGAAGTTATTGTTACTTATAAAAGTATTTAGTGTTAGAGCTGGGCAGTATTTTGTTATAAGAGCTAAGCTCTGGGCCATGAAGTTATAACCAAGCTTAGAGGCTACATATCTGAAGGCCTCAAGACAGCTCCAAGATTGCATATTTGTAACAGTTAACTCAATTTTAGTAAAATTTTTGTGCACGTTAAATTACTGAATTAAAAAAAATTCTGGCGCGGTGGTCCGCATGTCGGGCGAATTTCCTTTGGATGCGTGTTTCCGTGCTTTTTACATTATATAAGTTTACAACTACTAAATAAATAATTCCGACTCGGTGGTCCGCTGTCGGGCGAATTTCATTTAGAATGCGTGTTTCCGTGCAAAACAACCCATTTCTTGCTTATGCAAGAAATGCCCATTGCGTGGTTCCGGTTCATGCTTTAGAACCTAAGCAGTTACTCAATTGTCAAGCACTGCTCGTAACTCATTTTGTCTGTATTTTACCAAAGGAAATGCGCATAACTATCCAGTTGGTTGCACAAAACTATGCCTCTAAAATTAGATGTACGCACTATTATTTGCACTAGTTTAAAGCTTAGTTACTTATCTTTAAGCTTAGTCAGTTACCTTTAAAGGATTTAGCGCATTTCCTTTGAAAAATACAGACAAAATGAGTTACGAGCAGTGCTTGACAATTGAGTAACTGCTTAGGTTCTAAAGCATGAACCGGAACCACGCAATGGGCATGGTTCTTGCATAAGCAAGAAATGGGTTGTTTAGCACGGAAACACGCATTCTAAATGAAATTCGCCCGACAGCGGACCACCGCGCCGGAATTATTTATTTAGTAGTTGTAAACTTATATAATGTATAAAGCACGGAAACACGCATCCAAAGGAAATTCGCCCGACATGGGGACCACCGCGCCAGAATTATTTTCTAGTTGTAAACTTATATTAGGTAAAAAAACAATAAAAAAATATTATCCCTACTAGGTTTTGAACCCAGGTACTCTGGGTTTGAGTGCACGCATCCAAAGGAAATTCGCCCGACATGCGGACCACCGCGCCAGAATTATTTTCTAGTTGTAAACTTATATTAAGTAAAAAAAAAACGATAAAAAATTATGGACCCTTCCAGAATTCGAACCCAGGTACCCTGAGTTTGAGTGGTCGTATTGACTCCGGACCACTGGTATTCAACTCAGGGGCCCAAAAAACATAGAAAACGACACCCTACTCGAAATTTAATTTCAACGACCGTAATTTTGGTTTTTTATAATTTTTGTGGTTTTTTCGACTTTTTGGTAACTTAAAGTGGTCGTATCGACTTCGGACCGGTTTCATTCGATTCAGCGCCCAAAATTACATAGAAAACGACACCCTACTCGAAATTTATTTTTTATTGACCTAAATTTTGGTTTTCGGTCATTTACAATGGTTTTTTCGATTTTTAGGTCACTTAGAGTGGTCGTATCGACTTCGGACCGGTTTCATTCGACTCAGCGTCTCAAAAAACATAAATATTGACCTTTTTCGCGGCAAAAAATATTAACCCTGAATTTTGCCGATTTTTTGAAAATTTCGCTGACTCAGCAAACCGGGTTGCTGACGTCACAAAAACCTGGTTTTCAATAGGGTTCGTGTCCTCCCCAAGGTTGATTTTTGTACCAAGTTTGGTTAAAAAATATTAATCCGTTCGAAAGATAGAGTGTTTACAAGAAAGTGTCTAGAAATACATACATATATATATATATATATATATATATATATATATATATATATATATATATATATATATATATATATATATATATATATATATATATATATATATATATATATATATATATATATATATATATATATATATATATATATATATATATATATATATATATATATTAAGTCTCGCGAAATTTTTTTTTTCGTCATAAGGGACCTCTGAAACGGATTTGTGTCGTGGTCTGAGGTTCCAATTCCGCCATGACGCCTATCCCATTAGGCGAATTTTCAAAGGAAATTCGCTAAAACACGTTGTTGGTAAAAAAATTCTGGCGCGGTGGTCCGCATGTCGGGCGAATTTCCTTTGGATGCGAGCACTCAAACCCAGAGTACCTGGGTTCAAATCCTAGTAGGGACAATAATTTTTTATCGTTTTTTTCACCTAATATAAGTTTACAACTACTAAATAAATAATTCCGACTCGGTGGTCCGCTGTCGGGCGAATTTCATTTAGAATGCGTGTTTCCGTGCAAAACACCATTTCTTGCTTATGCAAGAAATGCCCATTGCGTGGTTCCGGTTCATGCTTTTAGAACCTAAGCAGTTACTCAATTGTCAAGCACTGCTCGTAACTCATTTTGTCTGTATTTTACCAAAGGAAATGCGCATAACTATCCAGTTGGTTGCACAAAACTATGCCTCTAAAATTAGAAGTACGCACTATTATTTGCACTAGTTTAAAGCTTAGTTACTCATCTTTAAGCTTAGTCAGTTATCTTTAAAGGTGTTAGCGCATTTCCTTTGGTAAAATACAGACAAAATGAGTTACGAGCAGTGCTTGACAATTGAGTAACTGCTTAGGTTCTAAAGGATGAACCGGAACCACGCAATGGATATTTCTTGCATAAGCAAGAAATGGGTTGTTTTGCACGGAAACACGCATTCTAAATGAAATTCGCCCGACAGCGGACCACCGCGTCGGAATTATTTATTTAGTAGTTGTAAACTTAAAGCACGGAAACACGCATCCAAAGGAAATTCGCCCGACATGCGGACCACCGCGCCAGAATTATTTTCTAGTTGTAAACTTATATTAGGTGAAAAAAACGATAAAAAATTATTGTCCCTACTAGGATTTGAACCCAGGTACTCTGGTTTGAGTGCTCGCATCCAAAGGAAATTCGCCCGACATGCGGACCACCGCGCCAGAATTATTTTCTAGTTGTAAACTTATATTAAGTAAAAAAAAAACGATAAAAAATTATCGTCCCTTCCAGGATTTGAACCCAGGTACCCTGAGTTAGAGTGGTCGTATTGACTCCGGACCACTGGCATTCAACTCAGAGGCCCAAAAAACATTGAAAACGACACCCTACTCGAAATTTATTTTTCAACGACCGTAATTTTGGTTTTCTATAATTTTTTGTGGTTTTTTCGACTTTTTGGTCACTTAGAGTGGTCGTATCGACTTCGGACCGGTTTCATTCGATTCAGCGCCCAAAAATACATAGAAAACGACACCCTACTCGAAATTTATTTTTTATCGACCTAAATTTTGGTTTTTGGTAATTTATAATGGTTTTTTGGACTTTTTGGTCACTTAGAGTGGTCGTATCGACTTCGGACCGGTTTCATTCGATTCAGCGCCCAAAAAATACATAGAAAACGACACCCTACTCGAAATTTATTTTTTATCGACCTAAATTTTGGTTTTTTGGTAATTTTAATGGTTTTTTGACTTTTTGGTCACTTAGAGTGGTCGTATCGACTTCGGACCGGTTTCATTCGATTCAGCGCCTCAAAAACATAAATATTGACCTTTTTCGCGGCAAAAAATATTAACCCTGAATTTTGCCGATTTTTTTAAAAATTCGCTGACTCAGCAAACGGGTTAATGACGTCACAAAAACCTGGTTTTCAATAGGGTTCGTGTCCTCCCGAAGGTTGATTTTTGTATCAAGTTTGGTTAAAAAATATTAATCCGTTCGAAAGATAGAGTGTTTACAAGAAAGTGTCTAGAAATACATATATATATACATATATATATATATATATATATATATATATATATATATATATATATATATATATATATATATAATATTATATATATATATATATATATATATATATATATATATATATATATATATATATATAAAGTCTCGCAAACGTATTTTTTCGTCATTAGGGACCTCTGAAACGGATTTGTGTCGTGGTCCGAGGTTCGAATTCCGCCATGACGCCTATCCCATTAGCCGAATTTCCAAAGGAAATTCGCTAAAAACGGATGCTTATATCAGGAATATATATATATATATATATATATATATATAATATATATATATATATATATATTATATTATATATATATGTGTGTGTGTGTGTGTGTGTGCTTTTATAAAGCTTTGATTATAGAAGATAAAATTACAATTAAAGTACACCTGATTGTAATCGATGGAAGAATTGAATAGTTATTTAAATGCGGTGGATTAACAAGGTTAAAGAAGCTGATACTTATTTACAGTCTTTAGGAAGGTAAAGAGCTTGATTCATTGTTAAAATTAGGCTCCGAGGAAAGAAGCTGTAAAAAAAGATAAGGAGGCAAATTTGTAGGTCATTGTGAAGAGGAGCATAATGGTAAACCGATTCCATTATACAAAAAAAAGAACAATTTCTAGTGAAAATTCTTTTCTCTGTCCTCTTGTTTCTTTCGAGATACAGTAGACAAAGGATTATACAGTGGAGGTTATTTTACTACCCTCAGGGGCCTTAAGATCCTAAAAGTATAGAAGGAACCATCGGCTGATTTATCCTAAGAATGGGGAGGTGATAAGAAAGTGGGGTAAGTTATGTGTCGGAGTATTTTAATGGCTTCTTCTGAAAAAAATAAGACTAAGAGGTAGGGGTTGGAGCAGCTCCAAAGATAAGGGGGAGCTTTTCTACATTCAACTACGCTTTTCCACTGCGAACTTATATCTTAGAGTCTTAAACATTTTCCTTATACTCCAATTTTTTTTTAACTCAATACAAATAAACTTACTCATACTGACATATAAACGTGATCTTAAAAAATACACAGTAAAATTCAAACATTATCACATAATAACATTATTTTAGTAAGATATAAACATTTAAGGCATACCAATAAATATAATTTGAGACTTCGTTTTGACACAAATGAAATATTTATTTTAACAGATCAATATCATTTTGTTTAACATTTTCCTTAATTTTACTCCAAGCTCGAAATTTGTGTGTCAACTATTGTGAAGGGTGAAAGTGAGAAACCTTCTCTTGAAATAAAAAAGAAAACTAATTGCATAAGCGCTTTCAACTTACTTAGAGGGCATCATAATTAAAAACTTACCGGAATGTTAAAAAATAGACAAAAATTGAATCTATACTATATAATTTTATGAGGAAGTGGTCAGATAGGTAAAGCAAACACAAAATTTGAGCTTTCGGCCGTGAATTAGGCCTTCATCAGAAGTAGTTTTATTCCAAACTGAATCAGATATGTTATTTTTTCAAAATTTAGTCTAATTTTAGTTAATTTTTCGACTCCATTCATTATAAGATTAATATTAATTTTTATTCAAAATTGTGTCTATTATGCGTTAATGTTTAACTTTATTCTTGATAATATTTATATAGTGTTCCTTTTCTTAAATATTTTGTAATATCACCCCCCTTTTGTATTCAAACTAGATCTTTGTTTAGAAGTAGGTGTCGTTCTCCGATGGTATACACAGCTAGCTATTGTTAGATTAATATAACTAATGTTTTATTTTTATGTGATATCTGATTCAGTTTGGAATAAAACTACTTCTGATGAAGGCCTAATTCACGGCCGAAAGCTCAAATTTTGTGTTTGCTTTACCTATCTGACCACTTCCTCATAAAATTATATAGTTTAAATAGTTTGGTCAATAATTTTATATTAATTGAATCTATACTTTTCTTCTAGAAACTCAAATTTTATTACAGCAGAATTTATTCAAAGTTCTAACGTTGCCATTTATTCTGTTTTTGTAATAAATAATGAGTACGTGTTTAATTTTGTAACTGTTTAATGCTTAATAATGGAATCTTACTTACGTACAATCTGAATATTTTAAACCCATGCATTAAGATTTAGTACTTATTTATCATTAGATAGAGCTTTTGTGTTTTTTTTAGATAGAGCTTTTGTGTTTTTTTTTCAAAGTAATAGCATTCTAATTTGTTAGTGAATCTGATTATAACGTTTGAAATTAGTTTTAACAGTACAACAGTAATAGTGACAACTCTACTCTTTTATTATGTATGATACACTTAGAATAATACTAATACAGAAGGATCATAAACACAATGTAATTCTACTGATAACACGAAAGCTGGTTGACTGGTGGTCATAAGTAGGGGTACTAACCTAACAAAAAAATTATTTAAAATAAATATAATAGAACATAATAATTTAGCAACCGGGCCAACTTTTTTTAAGAAAATTGTATATTGTTAGGGTGGCAGCATTACTTAAGACCACCAGTAAACCGCCTTTCGTGTTATCAGTAGTGCTCTTCCTATAGTATTATTCTAAGATGATACATATCCAAACACTTTGAATTGTTAAAGCAAATGATGAATTGTTTAGGATTGATGAAAGCCTATGCTTATATTTTGAACTATAAATTTAATTAGAGTGCCCTTAAAATAATAGTTGAATACAGCCTGTTGTGATTAGTACAATTTTTTAAGGGTTTGAAAACTGCCTTTGTTTTTAAGTTGTTTTATATGTTAAATAAAAATCAAACTAAGCAGTTACCAGTTTTACGTTCTTTGCTTTAGCGGAATGTAAACGAGTAAATTCAAGCAGTTTCTGTCAATATGTGTACCTGATCCACAATTTTGTCTCAATTTTGACTGAAGCGACTCCTGGTAAAAAGCCCTCCCGGATATAAAGTTAGTATTAATAACAATAGATTATAAAATATATAGTCTATCAATTTAGCCATGGTCGTTTACTATTTGTTATTATGTCCATCATTTTAAAATTCCTATCTTAACATTTTAATGGATTATAATGAAATTATTCTCGTTTAACGTCAAGTTTATACCGTATTGTTAAAAGTTATTAAGTATCTTTTATATTAGTAAAATTATAAATGTATTATATATTTTAAATATAAAATTTTTGGTTAAAACATGTTAGAGTAAAGTTTGACAGCCTCGTTGTTTTTAAAATACTTTTATCTTAAAGTTGAAAATTTTAAGAGGAAATTTTCTCAAAAGTTTATTTTGTTTCTATTGTTTTTAACCTTTTTAATAAAAGAACTGTAATTTAGAACGATATTAGGTATGGTCAACGAGATTGTCAGTAATAGTATATTTTTCAAAATTTCAAGCTTTTTATATTTAAGAGTATACTTAACTCATTTGCTTTATAATAGATACTTGTTATATTCTCCATGCTATGAAAAAGGTCTTTTTACTTCCTGAAATTCCTAGGATCTTTATTTTTTGAACAACAATACAGACCTCAAAAAAGGATGACAGGCGTATCCCTTAATATCTGGATTTTCCTGTAACATTATTCTCTCGAAACCTCTCTTTTTTTGTAATAAAAACCGACAGATTTTATATTTTTATACTCTATAAAAGGAATGTACCTGTGAAATATATAGTATATATTCAGTTTACTCTTGTCTACCCTTCAATCATCAAATACAATGAGTCAGTGTCGGAATAGACCAAGCATTTTTATTCTAAAATTTTAAACCTTCAACCTTGGATTATTTTCTTAAGATGCTTATTGCGCTTATTAATAATAGAGAACGTTAAAACAAAAGCTTTGCCCTGGTTTATAATTTTTCCTATTTTACCAACAGTATATTTAAATAGTGAATACGTTAATAGTTATTCGCATTGCATTTAAAAGTAGAGAGTGAACACCAAACATAACAAATGAGTGCGGGAATTAATGTATTTTAAACAGTTAATTTGAAGTTTATCTAAAATTAACGGTATCAAGTCAAAACACATTACTTACTGCATTTTTTAAATTCTAATTTAAAATAATACCCACTTTATTAACTTTTCCATAAAATTAATTAAAATGTTTTTAAAAAAGTTAAGTAAAAATTAAAAACTTTTTTTATATTGTGAAGCTATAAAAGTAGAGAAAATTTAAAGTAAAATACTCATTTAATCGGAGATATTACCTTTTAAAGAAATAACTTTTCTTTAAAGACAGAATTTAGAGATGTATAAAAAAAGAAAGTTGGCAGGAAAGTTGTGCTGAGGAAATAACCCTTTCCTTCTGATTTACAAACATTAACTTGTCTCACTTTCCTCTGAGATTTCTTAAGGTAACAGGTTTTACAATAAAAAAGTCCTTTTTTATCCTTTTCTATAAGGTAATAGGATTTTAAGCTTAAAGAAGAAGGATTCTTAGGGATATCTTTAGTTAAAGAAAACAACTATCGAAATGTATTGTACTTTTCTCAGTGATATCTAATAAAGGTTTATTAGAAGCTTTATTTGCTCACTTATTTATTGATAGTAAAGACTGATCGTCTAATTTTAAATATTCTTTCACTAATTTTTATTGTGTTTACTTAAAGTAGTCCAAAATATTTTATTTCGTCTCATATAAATAGGTTTTTCTATATATGTACTATTGTACTCAAGCGTATATATAGACTCATATAAGCTAAAAGAATAAATAATGATGTTTTGGACCATTGAATTGAGATTAATATTTTAAGACCAAGTTTATGTGCCAAATTTCATCTATTTATTAGCAGTAATTCAAGTTTTATTGAATTACTTGTATACGTTTTAAAAAAAATGCAAACAATCGGAAAATAATTAAATTACGCTAAAATTACTTTACATAATAAATAAGTATACTAAGTTTCATATTAATACAAGTATATTTACTGTTTTTGTTGGATCATAAAAGTTATGCAGCATTAAGCGAGGTCAGTGCCTGGATAGGTGACAGCTGGGAATAAAACGAATGTATTTACTATCTTAGGACGAGCGAAGCGAGTCCGAAGGCTTGTTCCTCCAAATATTTGGTGATAGTCATAATAAGTAGGGAGAGGCGATAGACCACTTAATAGGTGGTCTATCTAGGCCGCGTTGTTGGGCCCCTTTTGCTGACTCTCTTAAATAGAAGAAAGTGTATTATACCTTATGAGTCTTTGTGCAGGCATTTTACTCTAATCCACAGAAGAAACGTGATTTTTTACTCTAAGTTCTCTAGCTTCAACTAGAAACAAATTTAGAAGCAAAACTAGAAATAAACCCCACTGCAAGACCAGGTTTTCCTGCTCTCGAAACCATAAGGCAGAAGCATATATATTTAATATAAACTACAATTGAGGGTCCTAAATTTTGCCTCAACCCATGTTCATTTAGGGTTAAGGATCTTTTACGAGTACCTGACATCACTCAGGCTCGGAACCATCGGCTTACTCTCCCTTTTAAAGGACGGCACGTGAAAGGATTTCCATCCTTCGCTTGAAAATCCTAGAGGCCCCGACTGCCTAGATAACAGGCGTACGAGCTTACCATTACAGCACCGGGACCCATAAATAAATATTTGGTGATCTTTATATTCTTAAGAAGAACGAAATGGGTTCAAAGTAGTGAGGATGATCATAGCAAATCCGATGTGATGATCAAACCAGCGTTGTGGTACCAGACCACTATATTCCTATATTCCACTATGTTCCACAAAATTTAGTTTAGTTTCTTTGTCAAGAACCAATTATGCTGTCATCAATTTTTAAAAAAAATCGTTTAAGAACAAAAATTTTACCGATTAAGTTGAATTTAACATAAATTTATACCCGCAGGTGATAAACCAAACCACAAAAGCCCAGCTTAGTGTTTTTCAGTTATTATGTTAGAGTTAAGGGGCATGAAGTGCTGAAGAAGGGAAACTTGGTTATGTAAAACAGAGGGTCTCTCTAATTAAATGTATATATATATATAATATAATATATATATATATATATAATATATAATATTATTATATATATTATTATATATTATATATATATATATATATATTATATATATATATATACATACATACATATATATATATATATATATATATATATATATAATGTTATATTATATAATATACATATATAAACCCTATATATATATTAATATATATAAATACATATATATATATATATATATATATATATATATATATATATATATATATATATATATATATATATATATATATATATATAATATATCGACTTCTTAATTAATTAATCCCGTATCCTCTTGTTTACTTGATCATGAAGTTTGTATAATGTCAATAAAATAAAATAATGGCTTTATTGTGGTGCAATGATATCACTAATGTTATGGTACATAAATAGAATAAAACCCATCCGAAGTCAATGCGACCACTCTAAGTGACTAAAGAGTCGGAAAAAGCGAGATACGTTACATCTGAAAACCTAACTGAAAAGCAAAGGAAATTAAAAGAGAAGTTGTTACGCTATTGCTTAGGTTATAAAGCATACACTTGCAATTTAAGTAAGAAATAAATTATTGAGCAAGAAAGCATGCATTTCTAAGAAAATTTTCCTGCGGACCTCCGCGCCATTTTTTCTGCTTATTAATAAAAATAGTTCAAGTCTTTAAAAATTGGCACTCAAAAGCACCAAGATTTATCCTGGACATGCTCCAATTGTAATCAAAACAAAGAAATATAAAAAATTAATGTTTTTTGCTTTTTTATATAGTCGTTCTTTTATGACAAG
Source organism: Microvelia longipes (assembly GCA_018340805.1). NCBI lineage: Eukaryota > Metazoa > Arthropoda > Insecta > Hemiptera > Veliidae > Microvelia > Microvelia longipes. The sequence goes on from JACMZG010001914.1 coordinate 36,645,109, forward strand.
TAACGGGATATCATTTTTATAACTTTTTTTTATGGAGTTAACATGAATTTTTCTTAACTTATGTTCTAAACATTAGTATAAAAGTCATAATATTACCCCTTGTATTTGCATTCTTTCTTATACTTAATACTTAGTCTACTCTTTTTGTACTACGCTTTGCTCGTCCTCAGAAGTTTTTTTTTACGTTTAGGTTAATATTACTTTGGTCTGCAAACGCTCGACCTCAGAATAATGTTTTACGCATAGCTTATTATTACTTTGGTCTGCCCACGCTCAACCTCAGAGTCTTTTACGCAAGCTTATTATAATTTGATCTGCCCACGCTGGACCTCAGAATAATGTTTTACGCATAGCTTATTATTCCTTTGGTCTGCCCACGCTCGACCTCAGAATAATCATAATGTTTACGCGCTTATTTATTACTTTGGTCTACGCTTCAGAATAATTTTTAAACGCAATAGCTTATTATTACTTTGGTCTGCCCACGCTCAACCTCAGAATAATCTTTTACGCAAGCTTATTATAACTTTGATCTGCCCACGCTGGACCTCAGAATAATGTTTTACGCATAGCTTATTATTCCTTTGGTCTGCCCACGCTCGACCTCAGAATAATCATAATGTTTTACGCATAGCTTATTATTACTTTGGTCTGCCCACGCTCGACCTCAGAATAATGTTTTAAGCATAGTTTATTATTGCTTCGATCTGCCTACGCTTGACCTCAGAATAATGTTTTACGCATAGCTTATTATTACTTAGCATTTCCTGCGCTCCACCTCAGAATAATTTTTATTGATTGAATGTCTATGGTGTATCTGTTTAATCACATTTAAAGCTTAGGTATACAGTAAATAGCTAATCAAGCAAGTAATACGAGAATCACTTCTACATTTTCACAATTTCCATTAACCAACACAAAATTATACTTCCATTAAAACCATAGCTAAACCCAATTTTTTCATTACGAAGGCTTAAAAAGTATTTTCATTACATCTATTTCATATTGGATTGAATACTCCAAATTACAGCTTTATTTAGTAATTCGCGCCTTTCTAATGTTAGTTCAGATAGGGTTTCAGGTAAGACGGGAACGGCCTCATAACACCACATCATGTTAGTTTTTAGTAGCTTAAATCTTCTTATAGATTTGACTTTAATTTCTTTGTTTTTCTTTCAACTACCTGTTAATAACCGGCCTTGTTGTCTTCGGCCAACGGTCTCCATGTTGTGAATTCTCTGTGTTCTTTACTAAGTACTATAAGTTTTACTTAGTTATTTTGAGTACTTCGGGCAATATTTGTTTGCAGTGATGTTGTCCCAACCCGTATTACGCCATGTCTCTAAAGGCTGGATCGTTCCAGAGTGCTCCTCAATGACACTCGCACATTGCGTGTCATTTTATCCTAGGATCAGGCTTTATCAGCTATCCTACTTTTTACTGCCCTTATGGGCTTAATCTTTGTCTCTTCTAGCAAGTTTCTACTGGGTGGATTGTCGGCCCATGGCGACTAATCACCCAACGAGGCTGGACACAGCAAGCCGATGTATCCTCAAGTACATACTCTCTACACATTTCTTCCTCTTCATTTTATCTTCTTTCTCCTTTAAGTAGTTGAGCTAGTTATTTATTTTATTAGTTAAGGCTCTTATCACGAAACCTCGTATCCTTATCTTTTGATTAATGTAACCTCTATTTACCAGGGCCTTAGCCCCGTTTCATTTGCTTATCAGGTACTACCTACCTATTTCATTAATTATACTTCTCAAGGGTATGAATGAATTCATACATTCATTCAAACCTAAAGTTGTGAGGGAACATACCGTGGTACCCAGTTCCCGATTTTTTAAAAGTAAACTTTTGTGCTTGGTTTACCAGCTATTAATGATGCAACTACTTGCTCGGATAAACTTATTTCTCTCTTGTTGCTTCTATTTTTGAAGAAATTTGTTGCGGACGTAATTCTATGAAATTTGTTGCATCATTAACATGAGTGTCAGGAATCAAAACTCATAACGTTGTATGAATGAAATGTACTGCTCCTAGGAAGATATTTGACAAGCTATCAACTTAACTGATTTCCTGCAAATCACATAATGTCAAGTGTCTAAAAATGTGTTAAAATTCTTTAGTAATGATTTATCGACCATAATTTAATTATCGTGATTGTTAACTATCCATTAGTAACAATTAGTTTTACTTCAACTAACCTCAGTTAGTTAAATATTATTTTATAGTTAAATATTTCATGGAATTTAATTTTATTAGGATTCAAAGTATGAGCTCTAGAGGAGTTCATCTTGATCAGAATAATAACACAAGTCTCTCCACTGATATATTATTTATTTAAAATAAAGCATAACCGGCTTTCAACCAACTAAAGGTCATCATCAGTGCCGGTGAGATGTTAGGAAGCTAGGTTTTGAGTCTTTTTTTCTGTTGATTGGTATAAGACTCTTATACCAGTTAACAGTAAAAAAGACTTAACACCTAGCTTCCTAACATCTCACCGGATAACCTTTAGTTGGTTGAAAGCCGTTTATACTTTATTTTAAATAAACATTACATCAGTGAAGAGACTTATTTTATTATTCTGATAATTTTATTGAATTAACTTGGATTTGAAGAACTAAGGTGAGCGTTAATGGAGTTCATCTTAATAAAAGAGAAAGAAGTCTCTCCACAAAAATATATTCTTAATAGCAAAGCGCTTTCAACTTAACAAGAGGTCATCATCAGTGCTACCCTAACAAACAAAATAATACAATAAATCAGAAAAATCATAAAAAAGAAAAATAAATAAACAATTAAGTAAACCGATTAAAAACACAAGTCAGTAAAATAAAATAAATAACTATAACAAAAATAACAAATAAATAAATTAAAAAGAAAGACAATAATAAAAATTATAAAATACCGTTGAATAAAGAAGAGGGTGATAGATGAGTCTTATAGATCAGATATCAAAGATAGACTGACTGGCGCTGGTGTGGGCGCTAGTAAAAGGGCTTTCAGAAGGGGCGTTCTTTCTCCCCTCTCATTAATATTGTCATCGCCCAGTGTCTCTTGGCTTCTCAAAATTTCCAATTTTTCCAAGAAGTCCATTTTCTTCCCTTTACTAACAAAATGGAGGCAGCCAACTTTGTTTATTGTATTATTTTGTTTGTTAGGCTAGCACTGATAATGACCTCTTGTTAGGTTGAAAGCGCTTTGCTATTAAGAATATATTTTTGTGGAGAGACTTCTTTCTCTTTTATTAACTTGGATTTAGTTTATAATAATCAAATTATAACGTGTAGTAGATTTAATTTTATCATCCCATAGCCCAATAATTTTGTTAGAATGTCATAAAAATGTTGTTTATTATATGAACATACTTTTTTCTAGCCGGATAGTTTTAGTAGTCTCATACAACAAAAGAATTCATTATATATATATATATATAATATATATATATATAATATATATAATATAATATATATATATATATATATATATAAACAGAAGTGTTTATTCAAAAGATTTATATAAATATAAAAGCTTGGACAAAGAAACCAAGTCTTCTTTACATTAGTACTGTCTGACATTAGTCAGACACCAGCCTCTGGACAAATCTATTTCGTCTGTCTCCTAGCTTCTTTACTTCGCTTTCACCGGCACTGATGATGAACTGTTAAGTTTGAAAGTCGGCTCTGTCAATAAATATATACTAAGTGGAGTGACATCTTTCTCCAAAATGATTAGGTTTTTGTAAATTTAATAGTATATTATATAGACAAAATGGAATTTTACCGACGAGTTTTATAAACTAGCCCCCAAACAGAAAGCGAGGGCTGGCTATGAAAATTTGCAGGTGAGGCTGATAATTAACCCATTTAATAGTCAAATGGCGATTTGCCTGCTGTGGCGAAGCCTATGCCAAAAAATCCGAAACCGAGATGTCACCGGAATTATCTGTTTCACGTGTTTTTAAGGCCTCCTAAATGGTTATTACTAAGTTATCTGTCTGTATGTGTGTGTGTACATTATCATCGTAACTCCCAGTGTATTTATGAGGACGAGCGAAGCGAGTCCGAAAACAAGTTGCAGTAAAAATTTAACTACTTGTATATGTTGAGGTCGAGTGAAGCGAATCAGAAGTATTCGGATACCTAAAAAATTAGGTACGAGTAAACCTACCCTCGCCCTCGTAATTAGGTACGGGGCGAGAGGATGAGCCTATTTTTTTAAACCTAATAATTGTTGATAAAGTACGGTACTCATCATGCGAGTCTTTGCATTACTTGTATGGTGTTACAACCCTCGAGCTTTAAATTCGCGCTCGCATGCAATGTTCCGTTTTCCTCACTAGTTGCGTAATGTACTATTTATTACTTAATTCACAGAAGCACTGTAACAACTTTTATCCTTTTTAATACCTTTTTATTTAAAAAGTAACATGTTGGTTTGACAGAGGTCCTTATTGTTATCCAAAGACTTTTGTCGCTATTTTCTCTACTCGGTTTTGTAACTTTGAATATACTAAACTTATTTGCATAAAGTTGGTACGCCGTTGTTGAAGGCAAAATCTTGTTGCCATAGTTAGACTTTTAAAAGTTTTGGCTCTATTTAGAAATTCCCTTTTAGTATTTTCGCTTGTTATCGCCCCACTTTTTTAAATAAATATTTTTGTTTATTGATATTTAGTTTTATACATATTTTTAATAAACCGATGCATGTTTCTACTCTTGTCTTTAGAACTTTCTCTTCTTTATAGTGCAGCATTTGGTGAGATTTGTGGAATACATAAAATTAAAAGCTACCTTGTATCTTTGAATCATTAGGTATCTTGGGGTTTCTGGTCTTTTGGTTTTCAATTTTTCTAAAAAGGAACACTTTAATTACTATGATTGGAAATGAACTGAGTTGAAGCAATCAGAGTTTCTTTCAGAGATTATTCACTGGGGAGGGGGGAGGGGTATCACAGAATAAAATGTTAGGGGTATACACTGCTGCAAAAATTGTGACCGGGAGGGGGGATACAAACATTTTTTTAATGTCAAGTAAAACTTTGTTCAAGGGATACTATTTTTATTTATAAAGTTATTTAAATAAGAAAATGTTAAATTAACAAAATAAACAGTTTTTTTACTAACAAACAATAATACTAATTAATATAACTATATTCTGTTCTACCACTATTTTGTATTAAGCTATTGTATGACATATGCGATAGATTTTTGTTTAACACTACTAACAACAAATTTAAAACAAGTATATATGTTATTGCGGACAAAAGCGTGATAAAAAAAATTACCAAAATATAGTAATATAGTGTCAAATATTCATATTTTGCAAAACTCGGTTGTATCAAATGATATAAAATATAGTGATATTACTATAAAATTTCTTAGGATTCAATGCGGTTTCCAAAATAAGCCATATTACGGTATACTATTATTTAACGTTTTAAAGATACCAAAAGTAGCAACAAAATTAACATATTTGTGGAGAGTTTTTTAAATAATAATGATAAATTAAAATTTTGTTCTTGACAATTTGTTTATCAAACACTCATTTTAACCCCAAGGGACAAACCTTAAAGGACAATTTTTTCATCCCAGGCTACACTTAATTTTTCCTGCCGAAGGGTATCCTGGTTGCTCCAAGGGGTTACTCCCGTATCTGCGGAGGTTAAAACCCCCGTAAAAAGGGGGCTCTTAGAAAGAAACCCTGGAAGCAATTGCTTAGTTTTGATAAAAGGTTAAAACTTTTAGATACAGCATGAAGCTCGAAAACACATCAGGAGAAAGCATATGAAATTAATTTAGTTTTTATGAGTTGATCTTGACAATATACTCGTAAACCACCAAGTGTACGCTACATTGACCCGAGTTATATTCTGTGGTCTATGATAAAATTATGCTATCAAATTTAGTAAATAAGTTTAGGGCACAGAACAGATTAGATATCATTACATTAAATAAACTATTTTTCAGCAAATTCATGTTTAATGAAATAAATATGGCAATAAGCATTTTAAATGCATTCAACATTTTACAAAAAAAAATCACGATAATTTGCTAAAAACAATTTATATTTTAATCTTAGATATTTGAACCAAGATAAAGATGGAAGATCTTATTATATCTTTGTAATAATATAGCAACCCGTGCTTTTTCTGACTTCTTACTTGTAACCGAAAAATTGAATGATTGATATTTCCGTTCACCAATGAAAACTTGACGAGTAATTTTCTTGATTTATGAATTATATCTAATATCTAAAACATTTAGTATTCAACTTCACAGATGTTGCTATAATTGTTTGATTATTAGTTCGCAAACCCCCTAAAATCTTTCTACATACCCCTTGGGGCCCGGAAACCACATTTTGCGTGTTTTTTTACGCTTTAACCCGTAGTTAGGTCATTTTAGCGTTTTCCCCTCACTCAAATCTCACTCAACTAATTAACCCCTGAGTTTGTACACGTCCAATCATCTAGGAAACACACCCTCCGTAAATGGTGGCACATATGACTAGTTCACAGTGAGTCTAGTTCATATAGACCAACCGCAGAACTTTAACTTTTCGTGAGCTGGAGACAAAAGAAACGTGGATCCAGACTTGTCTCAGATAAAACTAGATCCAACCCCGCATTTGCGTATTAGTAGCCAAGGAAACCATGTAAATTCCTGGCTGGGTTGGCCGGCCTTGGATTCAAGACCTCCCGAGTGTACGGCACAAGGGATAACATCATATTGAAGTCCCCCCCGGCTGGATTTGAACCCTCGACCTCCAAGTCGAAAGGCAAGCGCTCTAGCACTGAGCTACCGGACTCGATCGCGTGTTCTTAATTTAATGAATGTAAGACTGGTACTCAAAATATTTAAAATTTAGATTCCCGATGGAAGGGGTCACAAGTAGGGTAGACAAATTACGGATGATAACGGATGATCTCGTCGTGTTTTCTCTCCGTTGATATCAAAACTAATAATTATAATTATTTTAATTATAAATATTAGTTTATAATTAGTTTTAAAATTTAATTTAATTTAAATTTAATTAGATTTATAATTTATATTATCATAAAAGACTCTTAAACTTTTATGGTCATTCAAGTCACGAATTTATGATCTTTCATCCTGTTAAAAAAATGGAAATATCCTAAAATTACATATATATTTATTTCAAAATGTATAATATGAATAAATCATACTTGAGTATAAAATATTTAAAAAAAAGAACATTATCTAAAACTTTAATTTTAAAAATAAACAATTCAATTTATAAAGTATACTTAGCTAATAACTTTTTTTCAAGATAAATAAAAAATATAAAATAAAGAATGGAACAAAAAGAAATTTGACATTTTTCATTAAAACAGAAGAGGGTTTTTATAAGGAATAACTTAAAAAAAGAACAAAAAATAATAATGTCTCTATCTCTTTAACACAACTCATTGCGAGGGAATTCACTTTGACAAAGGCAAAAAGAGAGAGAGTAATAAAGAATAAGAGATTAGTTTGGAGAATGAATAAATAAATGACAATTTGAAGATAGATATTTCTCAGTTTGACAACCTGTCAGATCGATAGAGATCACCATTGCGTCACGAGTCGGAATATCCTTCCTATTTTCTTGCCTCTATAATTTGATGAATTTATCATATAAATATTTAATTACTTTTTTATATTTAATTTTGTTGTGAAATTTTGATGATTCCAAGAATAGTATAAATAAATATAAATCAAAGTATAAAGTTTTGAATAAAAATCTAGAATTGATAATTTAATTGATATTTTAATATCGGTTGTCTTTAATTTATTTTAGCTTTGAATTAATATATTTTTTAAAAGAGATCAAATAATTAATTTGTGAAAGCAGCGGTTTAATGTTTTAAAAAGTATTTTAGATACATATATTGGAAATATACATAGATAATACATATTAATGCGCAATTTTTAATGTTATTTTTTAATTTCTATGGAAATCTCATTTAATAATTACTATATAACAGCGAGTAAATAATTTATTAATTTTTTCTGTAACTTGTCTTTTGTCAAAAATTAAAGAGTGTTCATTTTCTGCTACCTAAGTAATAAAACTAAAAGTTGTTTCTACTTTCCTTGAGATAGTAAAGAAGGTCAATGCCTACCTCTTGACTCGTACAGATTCCTTGTATATAGATAGATGGATAAAATAGAATATCTTCATTCTTTGTATTCAGATAGATAGATTGTAGATAGAACTCCCTAAAATATAAAATCTGTGTAGGCGAAAATTTATACGAGGAGTAAAAAAAATCTGTACTGTACATATTAGGTCATTATAATTCCAAAACAATGTTAAAAAATATTGTATTTTGTATTTACGACACAAAGTATAATGCAGGGTAATAAAAAACCGCAATATACTCCTGATAGCAATATTATTTATGTGACTGTCATATAAATTATTAAATATATGAATACCATATTATAATAACAACTAACTACTATATTATAATTAATTACTGCAGATAAATTAATAGTAAAGATGTTATTGTTAATTTTTTCTTATTTATATATTTTTAATATTTTTAACTATTATAACTAATACTTTTAAATATTATCATCTAAAAGGGTTCTTCTTGTATTTTGTTTTTAAAGTTTTCCACGATTTGATATTCTGTCTTCGAAAATTCTTTTTAAGACACCAAGAAAAAAGCGTGAAAAGTAAAAAAAAAATAAAAAAAGAATCATTTCTGGAAAAATTGTAAGGAGAGGAAGCAGAGGGGGATCTGAAAGGATTTAATGAGCTGTAAAAATTGGAAAACTTTTGTCGAAGATTACCACTCCCGAGGCGTGAGGAGAGACTCCTGAGGAGTGAAGAAGCAACTCCCTCAAAAAAACATCAAGAAGGGGAGATGCCCCTAAAATTTACAGATACTTTTTCCCCTCGTTTTGCTTCCTCACCCACTAATATCGAGGATATTTATCTTATAGAGGGAAAAAAAATCCGCAAAAAGTTTTTCCTCCGAAAAACATAGTATAATGAATTAGAATAAAACAAACTGCAAAATGCTATTTAGGATAAAAATATTCATTATTCATTGGATTTTTCTTAATTATATTTTAAATATTTATTCAATGCGTTGAACTTTTAGCGTTTCTAAGAGCTTTTACTAGAATTGATTTGTAAGAAAATTATTAATTGTAATCTCTTTTTAATGGCTTAATGCTTTTAAGAATTGATTGAAATTCAAGAAAAATAAATAGTATGGTTTTTTAATGTTATAGACAAAAGAATTATAAATGAATCAGTCTCTATTTGATGCTAAATAATATAGATGCATTTAGACAATGAGATCAAGTTTTTTTACCAGCCAATTATTTCCATATTTTATAATTGATAAAAAATTAGCATTTCAGGGTTTAAGCGCGTGGATTTTTTATGATTGGGTCAAAACTAAAATTTGACTGTAAGACGATTATTACAACGGTATTGTTGTCGCAAGATTGAAATATTAAGACAATACAACACCAGATTTCTTTATAATCATGGGAAGTTTCGGGAGACCCTGATTTAGGCCCCGGTTCCGGATCAATCTATCCAGTCCTTTGTGACCCTGAAACAATTTTTAAAACAAATTTACAAATTAATGGTGTGCAATGCCAATTTTTATAGGCATAGTTTTGTGTAGCCAACAGGACAATTTTGCGTATTTCTTTTGGTAAATACAGAAAAATGAGTTACGAGTACTGCTTAATAATTGAGTATCTGCTTAAGTTATAAAGCATAAACCAGAAGCTTAAGCAAGAACTGGGTTGTTAAGCACGGAAATCCGCATTTAAGAGGAAATTCGCCCGACATGCGGATCACCGCGCCTGAATTTTTGTAGAATTCCATAATTACTTATTTAGAAAAAAACGACTTTAATTCAACAAAAGTTTTCCTAAATTTTCACAATCAGGATTCTTGCTGCTAACATAACTAAATTTACCTATTGCTTCTAAACATTAACTAAAAAAGCACTAAGCTTATAACTATTGGAACCTCCACTCCAAAAGTTTAATGCAAAGAAGATATTTATGTAGCTCTATTCTGATATGGATAGCTCTGTATTATCTATCCACTGTTCTTAATACGAACTCTTCAATTTTTTTTTAACTTTATTAATTTTACATTGGCCCTTAATTTCTGTTACAAATATAGTGTTATATTCATTAATATCAACCTACCTGTTATATAAAGTATTTATTGGTATTTATCATGTTTTTATTAAACCGAAATCAATTAAACTTTCTAAAAATATAAAATGGGTTGTTAAATAACAAGTCAGACTTTAAAAATAATTATTAAACACCACTAAGTCAAGTTTAAAGGAAAAACTGATTGTTAAAGTTTACTTTTCATGTAAATAGTTTCCCGAGAAAATGTTTATTGCTGAAGTTTTTGTGGTTTGAGAAAAAGCCAGGGGAAATTATTTTCAAATTGTAAAGTATGAAGATATTTGATTACAGATGTTTCTACACGCTATATGATCAATTATGGTTTAAGAAATATGATATTTACTTGTTTGATTTAATGTTCATAATTGTATAGAAAGTTTAAGTTAAAATTATTTTATAAATATTAGACTTTACTTTTTCTATAAATAAAAATAATAAATAATTGTAAAAAAACAACTTGCATATTAATCATATGCATTAAACCCGACATTATTTACTAAATGCCATGTAATAAATCCCAATACTAAATCCAGTTGTGATGACGTATTTCAAATTTAAAAAAATAGATTATCCAATGTATAATTAAGATTAACGAAGACTGCAGTCTTCATTAATGTTAATTATATAATAGATTATCCGGTCATATATCGAATGTCAATACAGCCAAGAAACCCAAAAGTATAACAAACAAGTGAGCTCTAGCACAACATGCAGTAATTATGATTTTGGCTATGAAAATTGTAATATTCTTAAGAAAGGGCTTTTTGAAGCAATAGTGTAAATGACATCGAAACTTTTAACTTTCAATAAGAAAAAGGTCACTAATAACTTAAGTAACATTTACAGAAACTTATTATCGAACTTTGTTAATGAACCGGTTTTTATAACAAGTATTTTTAAGTATTTGGAGTATTAGTTTATAATTTCTTAAATTTTAATATTTCATTATTTTTTACTTTCTCATAACTAGTAAAAATTTTTATTTATCTATAGTCTATTTCTTAATCATTTAACCATGATGTTAGGCCCCGTGGTTACAACTTGGTTAGGTTTGTAGTTCATTCTTCGTTAGCTTGTTTAGATACTATTAATAGATAGATTCTAGATAGATTTTTCATACATCTTATCGTTCTTTTCTGTTAACTGCTTTAGTTTGTCATTAAAAACTTTCTGATGAAAACCTAATAATACGGTTAAAAGCTTCAATTTTATTTTTATTTATTTTGACCAAACCGTATAACTCCTTTTAGTTTATAGCGATTTTGTTTTTATAAAAAAATGAGCTTATGTGGTAGCAGTAGAGAAGTATAGAGGGCAGAGGTGGTTTTTCTGAAAGGAGAAGACTCCCTAATCTAGAAATTTAAAAAAATCGCAATACCTCAAAAGTTGTGTGATCACACAAATACCAAGTTAAATTTTATTATTAGTAGCCGTTCTGATTTTATCGATTAACAACCATATGTGTGTGTGTTGTGTGTGTGTGTGTGTGTGTTTGTGTGTGTGTGTGTGTGGTGTGTGTGTGTGTGTTTATAATAATATATATATATATATATAATATATATATATATATAATATATATAATATATATATATATATATATACACACACACACACACACACACCACACACACACACACACACATATATATAATATATATATTATATATATATCTATTGTGTGTGTGAGTGTTTTATATTGTTATATTGACATACATATGTAAACAAATCTCGTTTTTTGTAGTTATACGTTTGGAAATTTGCTTATATCGTGTCAGTATGATCCTTACATGAACCAATAAAACGAAATCCTCTTGTTTTTATAATAATTGAAAGAGAATATTAATTTTAAATGCATTCCTGATTTTTATCTTTTACGACATGACATCGTTTGCAATTTTAAAGTTCTGTTAACTCTTCACCTATTTAATTAATGAGCAGTTAGGTTTCTAATACCTTTCAGCTTTTCCTACTCGAGGCAAGTGTTATCTATCTATAATCTTTAACTACATTAATAATTTAAAATCGTACCATAACTCAATAACTATGAAATATTTTATAAAATATAAATTATAGCTTTATAAATATTCAAGTCATTGAGGTAGCTATTACAGCCGTGAAAGAATTTACAAGTTAAATTTTTTATCCTTTTAGCGGTTAGCTTACAAAATACAACGAAGGATGAGTTAAAGTATAAACTGATAGTGTCTCTTTAACTCAAGCTTTTTCTTTATCTCACTTAATTTATCACAAAGTCCAGCCTTCTCTGACTAAGCCTTGGTGTCTCGTAGTATATCTTTTTTTCGGTCAGAAATTTTTTTCTCTCTAGAGGTTTTTTGTTGTTATTTTTTTGTTCTCGCCCTTCTTTCACGCCAAAATTTTTCTCTAGCGTAGTAACTGATACTAACTTTAAGCATTTTTCTCTTGGCTTCTTCCAACACCTCCTTTTTTAACACCCTCTGAATATCTCCCTCTTTTTTCAAAAAAGAACAATAGCTCTTATCTTCTAAGAACAAAAAAAAAGTTTGGGAAAAAACCTTAAAAAAGGCGAATGAAATAAGACAATGAGCTTAAATTTTCTACCACTCCCTTTCCCCTCTTAAGGGCTAAAAAGGACTCTATTCTTTTTTTCTCCAAAAGCTACCCTATTCCCTCTCTCGGAATTATTATCTTCAATTAAGCTCTTAACTGATAAACTAATTTAATCTCGAAACACCTTCTTTTTTCTTATTCATAATTTAACAAGAACAATATATAAAATTATTTTATTAGGGCCATTTTTGCATAAATTACATAGAAGAGTTTGTGCTTCGTTATCAAGCTCAACATTGTTCATTATTTAACTATGATAGCTTTAGGTTGTTAATAAAAAAAAACTTATTTAATCAACCAGCAAAATTATTTTTCTGCATCAAGGAGCGTATTTGTTTTTAGAATAGTGGGTTAGCATTCTCCTTTTGACTTTGACGTATTGCCAACTAATAAAAAGTACAATTTGCATGATATTTCATAGATATGAATTAAAAAACGTGTAAAGGGTACTTTCCGCCAATACAAATGAAATGAAACTTAGTACTAAAATCAGTAGTACTAGTTAGTACTAAATTCCAAATCAATTGGTTTAGTTTTCGTTTCCTGCAATTTTCTAAAAAAACATACACAAGTTATCTGCTAACAATTGAATTAATTCTGATAATGATTAGAAACTTGGCACATATATTTTCCAATTACATGGCTACATCCGTGCCAAATCTCAAATTGATCGCAACATTAGTTGGCGGTTTATGATTTTTTATAATTTTTGCTGAGTCATTATTGCGGGTTAATGACGTCATAAGCAAATCATTTTCTCAATAGCACATTTACACATATAGACTGACTAATTTGTGTACAGAGTTTCAACTCGCATTTGCTTAAATTTACAGGGAGTAGAAAATACAAACACCGAATTTCTCTTTGTGTGATTCCTGTTTACACACCTGGATAGATGTAAGAACTTCAAAGGGCATATATTTTTATCCTTTAAGTAAAATGTTAGAATTTATTCACTGCAAGCTTAATGATAATGTGTTGTGTGAGTACAAATAAATTCCATTTTGGATGGTTCCCGCATGCCTTGATACGTCTCAAAAACACTTATATCCAAAAACGCAAGAATATATCGAAAACCCTTTCACATTTTATACGGGTAAATTTTATACAGGTACATTCTATCCTGGGTAATTTTTATCCAGGTACGTTTTATCCGGAAACATTTTATCTGGGATCCCCTCTTTTAAACTTAGCGGTTAATCTAATGATTTGAATAGACTCAAATTTCATTAACGAAAAAAATGCCGGAAATTTATTTAAGTTAAGGAGATTGATAGACACAATAGCCTTTAAAATCAAATTAAAATCTTAAATGTTCAAATTTGTTTAACTAGAGTCGTTTAACATTTGTATTTAATCAATGTTAGTTAAAATATTCACTCAACACAAATTAAGACAGTAGAACTGTATCAGGCCAAAGAGTTGTAAAAAGTCATTTTATAGCACTTAGTCACGAACTGCAGTCCGATGGAGCAAGGTAAGTGTGTTATACCTTGTGTAATATGATGTAGTTGCGTTTAAAGTGTGTTTGAATATATTGTTTAATTCTTACACTTCATTCTGTTAGCTACATTCAGTTTGATATTTTAGAGTAAGACTGCATGTCAATATTGGTTTGTAACAATATGTAAATTTTATCATTGTTTTCAATCTATTGAGTATTAAAAGAGATATAATTATTAGTTTAGTTAGTGAAATCTCTATGAAAATTGCATTCTCTATTTTAACTTTATCAATACTTATAAAGGGACTTTTATTTTTTTTTAAATAATTTATAATACACGTTGAGCAGTTAAAAATTTATTAAAAATCAATTTATAATACATTATAAAACCTAATGTAATTATAATGAAAACTTAATTAATAGCTGACATCTAAAATTATTTCATTACATGTTAATGTATGCAATACGCTTGTAAAAGTTGGGGTTTAAACTGTTTGCTTATGCCTTAGTAATGGCAAATCTATTTTTACTTAAAATAAATTTTAGACAGAAAACTATTACATATATATTTACCCTAATAAAAAAAATAGGTCACATTTATTAAGTTCTGAGTATTATTAAACTTGGCAAAATCAGTTAGAGTACATATGCTCGGTATACGATCCCTAGACTAACGCTCCCTAGTCAAGTGCTTATAATGTAGTTATAATGGGGTATGCGTAGTTATAATGGGGTTATAATATGTTTTATTGGTTCTAATTACTTGGGGACTGTCAGGTAGAATGGTCTATACTGGTATTCCCAGCTTTTAGTGTATTTCACCAGCCAGTTAAGCTTACACAGGTTGGAACTGATTTGAATTAAATGTTTATATTTTGCTCTTTCTACTTCTAATATTATTATTAATACTACTATTAATGAGGTATTGAATCTCATTAATTTTATTACTTTACCGTGTTGTAGTTTTTTAAAATTTTTAGCTATTTAGAACCTCTTTTATATACTTTTTAATGTTTTTAAATAGTCTGTGATAGTTTTTTGTAAAGTTAGTTATTGTTCTGAAGATGGCCACAATGTTGGCTGAATAATTAAAACAAAATAAATTTTATAACGTATAGAATTAAAGCATACTTTTATCTAGTAATTTAAGATGAAATTCTATAAACTAAGAAGTACAACTAACGCAAAACTATTCTTTCTACTTCAATTTGATATCATCTGTTACAAGTAAATCCTTTGTAGTGGATTATTTTATTTAATATCCTTACAGTTATCCATTTTTAGAATGTTCCTAATAATTTACATTTTGACCTTATTTTACCGACGGACTACCTAAAATTTACCTTTTACTATTGTTATGCTTTGTTCGACGTTAGAAAGTAAGAGCTAAAGGATTTAGGTCATACAATTATTTGTTCTTGGCAAAAAAATCTGATAATTTTTGTAATTATCAATTATACACATAAAGTAAACCCTTTTTATTACCAATTTATGACAAAATAAGCTATTTTTGGCTCAAAATCCGTTTCAGGCCATTCAAAATCAAATAAATTTAAATAGCATATAACAAAGATTAAATGACGTCGTCGCTTGGAGATAAAATCTTGTATACAATTAATTACTCCTCGGCTAACTATTACTCCTCAGGAGTTAGTTATATTCTCCCTGTATTGTTATATTCTCAATTTCATACGTTTTGTTGTTTTTTATTTTATTTTTTAGGCTAAACCGCTCATAACTTTAGGAGATGCCGCCCCCAAAATATTCAATTTTTTATTGTTCTAAACAGTTTCTTTGGACATGAAACGGGTCTTGTGCCAAAAAATCTTTGTTGGTTAGGCCCCTTCTGTAAATTTAAAGTATTTTGGTTGAACTAGGCCGAGTATATAATTCACCTTTTAAACACATTTTTACTTGTATGTGTGTCAGTTTTAATTGTTGCTCCTAGTTTGTTTAAACTAGATTGTCGAAAGTTGGTACGAAAATCAATTAAACTTTTATTGAATGACGTGTGTATGTTTTTTAAAAATTTGTAAAAATTCAGAAAATGAATCAATTTGAGTTGAAATTTAGTACAAGTGTATACTTTTACTCATTAAATAAGTGTACGTAGTTTCGTTTTAATACGACAAGAATACGTCATTAACCCGCAATAATGACTCAGCTAAAATTTCAACATATTATAAAACTCAGAAAAATAATGCGATCGGATTTAAAATTGGCATGCATTTTGCCATGTATAAGTAATATATGATAAGTTTCATCCATTATCAGCATTAGTTAAACTTTTATTGAAAGACTATGTTTTTACTTTTCCTCATTTATACTGTAGGTATATGAGAAAAGTATTGTGTTTGCAAATAAATCAGAAACCGGGATGAAACCAGAAGTATCCGTTTCAGGTGTTTTTCTCAAAGTTGTCTGTCTGTGTGTGTCTGTTATCATCGTAGCGCCCAGTGTATTAATGCTGGAGAGTAGAAACATCGTACAAAAATCAGTCTACTGTTGCAGAAATTTTTTTTTTATGAAAAAATGAATAAGTAATTTTTTTTCACTAACCCGCAATAATGACTTCGAAAAAATTTCAACAAATTATAAAACGCGGAAAAATAGTGCGATCGAATTCAAAATTGGCACGCATGTCGCCATGTATAAGAATAAAATATATGAAAAGTTTTATCTCATTATCAGAATTAGTTAAATTTTATTGACTTAAGTCCGTTTTTTAAAAAAATTAGGAAATTAATCAATTGAGTTAAAATTTAGTACAAGTGTATACCATTACTTATTAAATAAGTGCACTAAGTTTCATTTTAATATGACAAGTATTTTTATGATTTTTGGGGGACTATAAAATGTAAGCAGCATCGAGACGTGGTCAGTGTCTGGGTGGGTGTCCGCTGAGAATGAAACGGATGCATTTACAATTTGATGACATGCGAAGCGAGTCCGAGAACATGTTGCAGTATACATTTTGCGAACTGTACATTCTGAGGACGAGTGAAGCTGGTAGGATGAGCGTAGCGAATCCGATGTGATGAGGAAAAATTCCAAGGTACCCCGTACCCCATTTTTTAAAATCTTTTTCAGCCTTAAAACACATAAGTAACTCGAGATAAGTTATTAGATTTGTTGAAACTTACATTAACTATTAAAACCTTAAACTGACAATTTTTTTTTAGCTGAAAAGGTATTAAGATAAACTCATAAAGATAGTTAAACTCATACAGTGTAATCATAGGTAAGAGTGATCGAGGTAGACTAAATAACACAACTGTCTCAGGGACTTTTATTCAATATGTTTACTCTTTTCCTCTTTCCATATATATATATATATATATATATATAATATATATATATATAATATATATATATATATATATATATATATATATAAATATATATATATATATATATATCTGTGTGTGTGTGCCTATCTCTTTCATTGTTTCACTCTTTCCAAAAAAATGAAAATTGTAATTAAGTACGGTACTGCAAACTAAAACGGAAACCTCGCTCAGAAGAAATCCTTCATGTCTTACACATCTCTTTATATAACACATTTATTTAATTCATGTGATTGAAAAAACAGAGAATTGAACTTTGGAAGGTGAATCATCGTTTATTGTAAATAATCTGGAAGACAAAGCTTGTAAAAAATTACTTAGAGCCAGTTCTGAGCTACAAAACGTTTTAACATCAATAGAAAATAAAAATTTAGAGCTAAAAAATCTTCTTATGTTTCTCAAAAATGGGATTCACTTAAAAATCAAAATAGGTCAGCTTCATCTTCCAATTATAGTTTTGTCGTCATTGTGAAACAGCTAGCTTTACTCTTGATTTTAATTAAAAATGAGACATGCTTATCGACAATATTTGCTCTAAAATTAGGTCTTACTAAAATTGAAACTAACTTTGTCAGATTTGAACAGACTTTGTTTTTTTAAGATGACACATTTTGCTCTTAATTTTTTGAGAATATCGTATGGTATTTGATAGTTAGGGCTTAGCTAGTGATATAGAGAGAGTGTTCATTCTGCAGAAAATAATACTAAGAATAATTTAAAGATATCTCCCTCTTCAAACTTCTGTAGGTGCATTTAAGTAGCATAATATACTTACTTTACCGTAATTATATATTTTTAAAATGTCATCTTCATTCATAAGAATTTTGAAATGTTTGACTGCTTTAAATTCCTCCACGTTTGACTGCTTTAAATTCCTCCACTGTAACCCAACAATCTAAATAGTGACTACCAGCTTAAAGTTGCTTTTTACAAATCGGCCTTCTATTACAGTAGTTCACCAAAAAATTCTTGTGACGAGCGTCACAAACTACTTTTTAGTTATTTGCCATACTATATATAGTTTGGTTAAAGTTGTATAATTAAATTAGTTACTCGTTTTTTTATTGTATAATTAGTGTACAAAATTTTGAATTATTATTTCGAGCATTGTACTAACTTTTCTCTTAATGAAAATAATTGGCTCAAACTAACTTAGCTAGACAAATGAATTTTAATTTTTCAAAATTCAGGTTGTTAAAAACTAAAAAGTTGCTTAACTATGATTTGCCTCGTGGAACCATTCTAATAACTATGACAAAAAGATGGTAAAATTTAATTCTTTTCACTCTCAAGTTTTGTTATAAAAATCAAATTTTATGTTTTATCTATCAAGGAAAGTATGGCTCACATATTGAATAATCCAATGCTTTTGCCAGTCTATATTTAAGTTAGTTACTTATTATGAAAGAACAATGAGGCTTTGTTTCCAGAGTAATTAAATTGATGTAAGGGCAAAGCTAAAAGTGACAAAATATTTGATTCCCGTGACTTTTAAAGGGGTTCATATATTTTTTATACCAAGACTTTCTGAGGAAATCATTTGTTTATTTTTGATCCTAAGACTTTCTGAGGAAATAATTTGTTTATTTTAGCGAATTTTCATAATGAAAATGACGCTTTATGAGGTTGTTCGGATGACAGAAGTTGAGGGTGGGAGTGAGTGAATCGGTTCCTTTTGGCTTCCTGATAACAAAATATATGTCCGAAAAAAGTATATATATATATATATATATATATATATATATTATATTATATAATATATATATATATATATATATATATATATATATATATATATATATATATATATATATATATATATATATATATATATATATATATATATATATATAATAATATAAATATATAATGTATGTAAGAGTTTCTACCCTTTCGTATGGCGAACGATAACTCTCGAAGGCGTTCTCAAATTGAAACGAAACTTTGCAAATCGCGAGATGTTGAGGAGGTTACGAGGCCTATTGTTTTAAAAACATTATGACGTCATCAACCAAAGTTATGACGTCATGAAAAATTTTTTTGAAACTTAAAATGGCTTTAAAACAAGGTATCTAGTATTTAGGTAGACGGCTAGCTGAATTGATTAAGACCAATTTCAGCTCAATCGAACCATCACAAATGGCGCAATCGGTATACATATATATATAATCTTGTATATATGTATGCATCTAGGTCTAAGACTCGTACGATATCTGTTGGGTTTAGTAGTGTTAGAGGGTGGGGATATAGTATAAAAGATGGACCTCTACCTCTTGCTCCATCCTGGTAAGCCTGCTGTCCCAGAGAGACAGGACAAAAATGGCTTCCACTAAACCACGCCGAGCAAAGCAGGCCCGTAAAGCGGAAGAACCTCGAAGTAGTCTTATATGGTCGAAGTCATTCTAAAACGATTGCGACCGGTTTCAGCTTAATCAGACAATCCTAAGATAGATGGTTCACTCCCGAGTGTAGTAGGAACACTCAATTGACAAGTTTGTGTTTATGATTTAAGTTAGGGGCCTCATCACTAGAGTCTTGAATAGCGCTAGTAGTAAACATATATTTGCTCTATTCTCTACTAGATTGTGCTGTAGTATTTTTTTAAAAACAAACAGTTGCCAATCGTTTAGTAAAATAAAATAAAATTAAACAAAGATCTATGGTATGCTGTAGTATTCGCGATGAATTTTTGTTTTATAAAACTGGGGGCCTCATCACGCGAAGCAAGCACATCGTTTCTTAAAAAATAACAATAATTCATTTTTAGTTTTTTAGACTTAACATTTAAATTTGCTATCTGAATATAACATCTCGGGTTGGCGCAAACGGATAAGTAAAGGAAACAAACAAAAATTGAAACTCTGATATTAGAGGTTCAAATCCAAGAGGGGACGACAGAATGGGTGAAGTAAGAGTGAGAAATTAATTTTTTTCACTTTTTACCAATTTATTCGAAATTCTTATAGAGCTTTCTTGGGATCACTCATCCATCGACTCCTCATCATTCTAGCGCTGAAAAGCGGATGGAAAGACTTGATTACCCTTAACAGCTCGTGTTTGGTTGAATAAAAATAAATAAATAAAATGTCAGAAATAAAATATGTGACAGTTTCACGCTGTCACCACTAGACTGTACTACTTGAGCCTCCTGCATCCCATCAACTTTTTTTTTTAAATCTTTGAGTGAGCCATCTATTTTAATATTGTTTATCTATGATCCTAAGTGACGGAAACGGTATTTTTATTTAAAAACAAAAATCATGAATATATTTTTGTTTATAATGCTTGTTAGTTTTAATATATAGCATACTATTAATAATAAAGTATTAATAAATCTTAATTAGTAAAATCAAATTTGTGAGAAAGCCTCTCAGGCCCGCGAAGCGGCCTGTGTGGAGAGGCTGTGAAAATTCGCTAGGTACATGGCAAATGCCATGTAACAAGAACAATAATGAAACAAACATCATACAAAACAACAACAATGTGGCCGCGAAGCGGCCACAGGGAGGCCCCCGGGCCGCGATTCGGCCCGGTGGGCCGACGCCGGGGAGAGGACGAGGCGCGAAGCGCCGAGGCCGCGTAGCGGCTACGGGCCGAAGGCCCGTATTTTATCCTGAAACTTTCTGAGGAAATCATTTGTTTATTTTTGATCCTGAGACATTCTGAGGAAATCATTTGTCTATTTTTGATCCGGAGACTTTCTGTGGAAATCATTTGTTTATTTTTTGGTCCTGAGACATTCTGAGGAAATCATTTGTTTATTTTTGGTCCTGAGACATTCTGAGGAAATCATTTGTCTATTTTTGATCCTGAGACTTTCTGAGAAAATCATTTGTTTATTTTTTTATCCTAAGACTTTCCGAGAAAATCATTTGTTTATTGATCTCAAAACTTTCCAATAGCATCCAATTTTGGATTTTAAGACTTATTGAAGGACTTATGTTTTTAATGAGGTTGAGCGCTGGAGCATCATTTAAAACAAATTAAGCATTTGTATGTTCGCTCTTTAACAAGTTTACGACAAAAAGGAATCCAGTAAGAATTTTAATAAATTCTTGAAGAATTTGGACGTCTTGAAGAAGTCAATAATAAGTTTTGTAAAGTGTGCTGTTTTTAGGTAGAAGAATAGGGTGTTTACTATAGTGCTGTTTTGCTATAGTGTGTCAAGTTGCTGTTTTTAAAGCGGCCACCTACACAAAGGACATTGTAGGGTCATATAATTGGGTGAAGATGTTTTAAGTCTTGATAGCTTTCTCTGTAATTTTTTAAAAGTTGGATATATCTGAGGTTAGTATCGTAAAACTCAGAAGGAGTTAAAAAACTTAAAGTCATATTGCAGAATCTTGGTGTTACGGGTAAACCTTAAGATGTACGCAACATACATATATTTTGAATTTCATTGAAAAATATAGTTTTATTTCTTTATCATTGATATTAATAATTGTTATGATAAGTAAAGCGGTAAAGCATACTCTTCTCGGTCATATCCGAGCGATGATGCGATGGTTCTTTGAATTCCTAGTCTTGGTTTTTAATTTACTTTTCAAGGAAAAGAGTGGTACGAAAGAGTAGGTAAATTAATTTTCGCTCAGATTTGTTTCCTCCCTCATTTTCACAAATTGACCGATATAGGCATTTTCCTTCCTATTTACAAGGGTGAAAAGTTAATGTTTTCTCCTCTTTGGATATTTTTTTCTCGATTTTACATTAATTACCTTTATCTTTATTTAATTATTACTAAGCGTTGTTTCTATTTTAATAATTATCTTTTACTATAGTAATAAAACTTTACCCCTTTTTCCACTATTTATAAAACATTTTATCTATTTTATACCATGTAATCTTTTTATTTATCTCAAGTAGAATTAGGTTGAATTAAAGTGGAAAACAACTTAAAAAGACAAATTAATATAAAATTACTTTTATACCTTGTAATAAAAAAACACAAGATAGATAGTTAAGAAACTGTCCCTCGTATAGCCAGCCACTCTGCTTTTCACTCGCTTCTTCTAATTTCATCTTGGGTAGTTCAGAATTTATTTTTAGAAAGTAATATCAATTTGAATTACTGCAGGTTTTATTTTTTAATTTAACTTCTGAATCTAAGTAAAAAATTGCCAAATAAAAAAAACATTTTACTTAACTTTTATTAATACGAAGGAGGAACTTAAGTGAGATAGTCACTCGAAAGAGTATAAAAAATATTAAAAACATTATTTGAATGGTAATTGAAGTAAGTCATAAAAATCCGGAAGTAAAAACGTTAAGCAGCTATAAAACGTTAAAAAGGTGACTTTTCATTACTAACTTGGGTTTTTTAGTTTTGTCGTTTTTTGGAAGAGAAAGTACGTCGTTTTAGTAAAAACGATTTTTTTGGAACTTGAAAAAAGATGTTACAGAGTGAGGTCTCAATACTTTTTTAGTGTTTAAAAAAACGTCCTTTTTTTAAAAAAAAGACCTAAAACAAGTTTTTCTCATGGGCACGATAAAATCTTTTTTGCTTGGAACGATTTTTTGATTTTCCTCTATTTTGTAAGCATTAAAGAAGAGATCATTTGATTATATTGGTAAAACTAAATGGCTATTTTATCAGTTTGAATAGAGGCCGTTTTTTTCTGCTAAATGTCTATCTTGTTTCTTTTTTACTCCATTTATTTTTATCCGAAAAAAAACTATGTTAACTTCTGTGATATATTTGTTTTAAAAAATAATAAATAAAAAAATTTAAAACAGAAGTATACGCATTGAACAATAAACCTCTTCTTTATTTTATTATTTTGAATAACAATTTAAAAACAATCTAGTGCACTAAATTTTGTGGATTTTATTTTAAAATTGGAAAAAAGTACTCTAAATATCTCTACAATATAAGCACAGTTTCAATGGACCGTAAATACTACATTACTACCTTATCCATATACAGTTCTAAAATTTATTGTAATTTGATATGATTTTAAATTTAAACAACAAAATTTATCTTAAATTTTACGGATAATTTTGTTTGTAAGTTTATCTTTGTTTTTCATTTAGCTTTGTTGCCATCTATAAATTATTGACGGAAAATATACAAATTTAAATTGTTACAACTTTTTCGGGTATTATTATTTCTTGTTCCTGTATATTGTACCTGTTTTTTCCTATTTGTTTATATCCTATATTGTTTATATTTTTTCCTATTTCATTTTATTGTGTTTCAATAAGTATATTATTTAAAAGTAATCATATGTATGTTCTTTTTTGTTTAAATTCAAATATTTTTTTTTTTAAATATTAAGAATCGGAGGGGAAACGTGACGGCCTTTAGGAGAAAGCTTTTTCCTTTGGAATCAAAGCAGCTAACACCCCTAAAAGGGGATGACTCCTGATCACCCGAAACTTCGTCTACCAAGCCATGGTACCGTTACCATAAAGTTAGGGGACTGACCGTCTACTTGTCTGCCCAGCCGGTACCGAAGCAGCGATCGTCAGGTCTTACCCCACTAAAACTCTAGAGATAAACCCCTCCGCCAGGCGCATACCTCCAATTGGCAAGGATCTAATACAAGGAGTATTGCACCTTCGCCTGACTATTATTTATTATTAATATTTGTATTATTTATTATTATTAAAAGGCGAGTGATTTAAATATATGTCATGTTATGATCTTTAAGAAATAACCTTATACGAGTTGCTGGTTAGCTTCTAAATAAAAACTGAGTTAAACTTATGCCTAGATTTTTTGTTTACTTTTTAATTGAACATTGCTACGATATGAAACATATGTAATTTCCAATAATGAAAGAATGTATGTACCTTGTTCTTTTAAAAATAATTTTTATTAAACAGTGCAATAATATAGAAAGTAGGTGCAGAATTCTGTTTATATATATATATATATATATATATATATATATATATATATATATTATATATATATATATATATATATATATCACTCTAATCATCTGTGTAAACCTCAACAATAAATTTATATTCTTGTGTCTCTTCCTCTTTCAGAAAACTTACCTTTAGTTTTACTGAAAGAGTTTTACTAAGTTTTATTGAGATCCAGAAAAGCATTAACGTGTTCTACGGAACGTCTAGGCTATAGCCACAGATGCGGATGGCTCAAAGTTGTTCCCGTTTTATCTTTTTTTATATATTGACTAATTAATAAATGTTTATTTTATTTGCAATAATTTTTGTTTTAGGTCGAGGAAGGGACGGCAAACGCACGCAGTTCTCACAGAAAGGTAATTTCACACTTATGTTTAATTTTAATAACTTAGAAGAGAATTTCAAAGGTTATATGACTTAATAATCATTTGTACTACGTGCCTACCAAATTTTGGAAAAAAATTCGACAGTTATGCCACACGTACAATCATACGCTCTGTCCCAAAGTCTCTAGTCTACAATGTAAAAAGTCACATACTTCGGTTTAATAAACCCAGTTTTTATTAAGTTTTCTTTCAAATGTGTAGTCAATAGGTTAACCCAGCATGAAGTATTTGAAAATGCTAAAACGGCAATTAATCTGGGTCAAACATCTAAATACCACTGTTCAAATATCCTTCATATAGAAGCAGTAAAATCTTATAAAATACCACTTGTTATCTGTCCATTTAATAATTTTAAACATGTCTTGAAGCGTTCTTTATTTTTCCAATTTAAGTGAAATTATTGTTAGTTAGTTTTTGTTTACATTATTTAATTTGTAATACTGAACAGTAATTTATAATAATATTTATCTATGCTAAACAGAGACTGAGTCCGGTAGCACAGTGGTAGAGCACTTGCATTTCGACCTGGTGATCGTAGGTTCAAATCCAGCCAGGGAAGGACCTTAATATGAGGTTGCCTCTTGTACTGTTCACCCGGGAAGCCTTGAATTCAATGCCGGCCAACCCAGCCAGGGTTTTAAAATGCGGGGTTGGTTCCTGTTTCGTCCGAGACAAATCTGGATCCACGTTTCCATTGTCTTCAGCTGACAAAAAAGTCAAGGTTCTGCGATGATGAAGGAATGGAGATAAATGTCGAAAAGATATCTTAGCCGCGGATAAACTTCGTATATCCGAAAACTTAGTTAGTGAATGTGAAGCCGGTACAATGAATAACGTAAGTTACTAGGACGTGCTCAGTCCTCGATGACAGACGTCTTCGAGTAGCGCAATGCGGAGCTTTGCTACTACACCTTTTCCACATTTATTTGAGAAGATATTAATTGTATTTGAGAATAATGACTTGTATTTGAGAAAATATCAAATGTAAATTAGATCAGTCTGATGAATTTGATAAAACAACAAATGTAGTTGAGAATAGTCAATTTTATTTGAGAAAGCATTATATAAAATTGAGAATTATTTAATTTCATTTGAGAAGTTGTTAATTGTATTTGAGAAAATTATCCAAATGACAATCAGCTGTGCTTGATGAACCGATTTTCATGTATGATGGCTTTTTGGATTCGTCCTATGCCCTATGTAGTGCATTCCTAGCTCAAAAAAATTATTGATAATTTGAACTCCTGAGTTGATTTACTAGGAGTAGAGACCATTTTCGAAGGTCTAGGACCATGTTTTCCCCCATAATTTAAGGATTTAATGTTGGTTAAAGTGAGTTGTTCCACCCTCAACTATAACCTAACAAGGTATAATTGTATTTAAGAAAAATAGTAATGTAAAAATTGGCCGAATTTGGAGTTTCTCATTATCAAATCACAAGTTCTCAAAAACATTTAATAAATTCTTAAATAGAATTCACTGCTCTCAAATTCATTTAATGCCTACTCAAATACAACTGACTGTTCTCAAATTCAATTGATGTTTTCTAAAATATATTTTTCTAATCTCAAATACAATTGATATGTTCTCAAATAAACATAACAGTTTCTTAAATAAAATTGGAAAAGGTGTAGAGAAGACTATCTAGATGCTAGTCCTCTATCTGGTGATTTTTTTTTAATTTTCTGGTGGAAATATTTCTAAGGCACTTAGACCTCTGATGTGGGTCCATTGTACCTAAATAACTAGTGATGTTAAAGGAGCTGATGAGATTGGTGAGACTGGTTGAACGAGCAAATTATCTCCCTTGGTAAGCCTCGGGAGCTAATTGTCATTAACGCTTCATTACAATTAAATGATCTTGTCATTATCTTTAATTGGCATTAAATTCCCAATTAATTTGGCTGACCTCTCGGTATTTATGAATAAAGATTCCTTCGACTTTTGCTTTAAGAATTAGTCACTCATAGAGTGCATTATTTATTAGGTATATAACAATTTTTAATATTAATATTATGATAAAAAAAAACTAAGTGATTATATATTAATATTTTCCAAAAAAAAATTTTCAATTATTTAACCCAATCCAGTTGAGTATGTGTGAGAAAATCCTTGTGTTTGAAAGCTTATTTCGTAGTGGTAAGCTAATAACACTAAGGTTTTGTTTACTATTGAGAATTCCATGAAATTCTTAAATAAGATAGCATATGAGTGTCAACTTTACAAAGTGTAAAATTTCAATTATATATGTCTAATCATATTTTTAGTTTAATAGTTACTTATCAAAATTATTATTTTTATTAAGTAAGAAAATTTATGAGTGTTTAAATTTTATTTACAAAAAAATAAATTAAGTTGATGTACTAATGCTTTCGTTCTTATAAAAATTAAATTAAATTTGGGATAAGTTAGAGTGAAAGGTTAAACTAACATTGAACTTAGTAAGCCCAACATATCTATGTATCCTGAAGGGATAAGGGCGCCAGGATAGGCTAGACCCGCACCGCACTATTTGTCTTTCTGGATAAACATATCTGTCAGAGGGTTCTAAGCCCTTTCGCACTCTATTGGAGGACAGTTTAACTTGACTATACCGTAAAGTTTTCTTCATTATAACTTCTATTTCGCTATTGTTCCTTAACATTTCTGATTATTCGTTTCCTTATTAAATGGTTATCTTATGTATATATTAATAGTTATTTATCCACATAGAGTGAAAAATTATCTTTTTAATTTTATCTAGTTAAGCTTGTATAATTGTTTTTATTTAACCTCGATAAATCTCTAATAAAGAGCAAACCTACTTTTTAAGGTTAGCAGATCCTCAAAATTTTAAGATCTAAAATAGTAGACCACCTGTTTTTAGCGAATTTTCATAGAAAAAAATTACTAATATGATGCTTTGTGTGGCGGTGTTGGGGGTAGGGTGCGACCAGGAGAATGTCTAAAATCCGTTTCAGTGGTCCCAAACCACGAAAAAATACGTCTTTCGTGAAATGTTATATATACATATATATATATATATATATATATATATATATATAATATATATAATATATATATATATATATATATTTGTATTTCTAGCAGAGTTTTGTAAACCCGCTATCTTTCGAACAGATAAATCATTTTAAATCAAATTTGGTACAAAAATCAATCTGTAGGAGTACACAAACCCTATTGAAAAACCAGGTTGTGGTGTCGTCATAAACCCAGTTTGGTGAGTCAGCAAATTTTTTTAATAATTTTTAAACCTTAACTGGCTTGAATGAACTCGGTTCGAAGTTGATATGACCTCTCTAAGTAACCAAAAAGTCAAAAAACCGCGAAAATGTCAGGAAACCAAAATAACGGTCGTTAATAAGCAAAAAAGTGCACATTTCAAAGAAAATTTGTCTGGTTTGCGGACCTCAGCGCCTGAATTTTTTTAACGCTTAAACCCATATCGTTTTCCCCTTTCTCAAATCTCCCTGTGGTATTGATTTGTATTATTTTTTGTTTTTATTATTATTTTTTCTTATAAGGCATTATGCCATGTATCTAGCCAATTTTAAACGGCTCGCTAAGGCCCTCGTCGAAGCCATATAAAGTTCTTTAAGTAGCATTTAGTAAAACATTTAGATCAACTAAATTGTTAACTTGAATATTGCAAACTCTTCTTCATCTAGTACAGAGGATGTGTTTATGGATTAGGGCAGGTAAAAAAGGACAAAGTATTCTGTACGTATTTTTCTACTTAATGCATCTAATCTAATCTAACTCATTTAAAATATTTTTTTCTCACATACGGTTTTTAGCACCATCGAAAACAAAGGTCTGCTATAAAATTTCAGATGCCTGAATTTATGTCAAAATAATGTATAATCAAACAAACCTAATTTTTGTTGGCAAAATAAGTATACTTTTTTATTGGCGAATAACCAATTATTTGCCAATAAAAAAGTAACTTATTGGCAAATTATTGACTTATTTTTGCTTAACTGGCATTTCTTTGCTGGGTTCGGTCAAGCAAAACTGTACTTTACTGGGCCAATTGTAAAAAATACATATTTTCTAATTAACCTAAGCAAGCCTTGCCTTAGTAACCTAGTTAGTGTTCTGACCGGTCTCTGCAGATTAAGTTAACATCTTAATACTTTGGGTATAATCTCAGAGGCTCCCTCATGTGTGGGCATTATGAGGAGACATCTTTTCATCTTCTTGAAGATTGTGAGGCCTATACTTCTTTTCGTACACGCATATTTGGCGTTGGCCTCTTGTATGAAGAGGAGCTTTCTTCTCTTAGTTGGAGAGATATCCTCCAATATATCAACCTTTCCAAGAGAATGGTAGAGGTGTTGTAGGCTAAGGAACCGTGGCTGGCGAGAAGGGGCTGACAACGTGACCTATTTGTCTACTACTACTACTACTAAGTTATTGCGCCACTAATGTGTGATTATGCTGAAACCTGTCCAAATCGTTTTTGAATGCCGACGAGCATAAGAAGCGACTTCGAGGTCTTAAATCTCAAATGTAGGAAAATTGACAATCAAGTAGAAGTGTTACTGTTTCGGCTATAAAGCATAAACTGAAAACTTAAGCAAGGACTTGATTGGTGAGCAAGTAAGCAAGCATTTCAAAGGAAATTTGCCCGACTTATAGAACTCCGCACTAGAATTATTTTACTCATCGGACGCCAAAAATAATTTTATCTTCTTCTTTACGTCCCCTCCCTCTCTTGGCATAAATAGAAAGGCATTTATTTATATTATAAGCTATTGTTTTCATGTATATTTTTTGGTGCGTACTCTTGATATTCAAGGTTTCTTTTAGTTTATTTGCATGTGTGATTACATTTTAGCGAATTTTGAAATGAAATTATTTATTTGAAACGCTTATTATGATAAAGCAAGGAGCATTTTACATTCTTAATTTGGTTTAAAGTTAATTATTTACAACCTACCTTGGAGTGAAAGTAACCTTTTTTAACTAAACTTGTCAGTCTGGTAAATTTTATGAAAAAGTTTCAAAAGTCCCTCATTTACTGTTAAGGTTAAATAGAATGAACGAACGAAACAAAATGATAAATTACTTAATTTTTTTCCACGGCCCTGGTCTTCATCCTGACTTAGCCCCTCTTCCCATCTCTTCAAGAAAAACTTCTCCCTGATAATTTATACAATATCAATCATTTTAAGAAAAGACAAAATATTTTTTATAAAAAATTTGTTAGGGGAAAAGCTTGGGACAAATTTAATGATATTCTTTGTAGTAGAATAAAATAATGAATGACACCTTACTTATGATTACGTAATAATAAAAATGTCTGTATTTAGCGATGAACTATTTTAAATTTTTTTTTATCTTTTAAGTATGGTGAGAATATTGGATTCGGGGTACCTCGGAACTTTTCTTCATCACATCGGGTTCGCCACGCTCATCCTCCCGACTTGGGACATGCATCACTCTGCTGCAGATAGTAAATACATTCGTTTCATTCCCAGCGGTCATTCGTCCAGGCACTGACTATGCTCATGCAATAGTCAGTGCTTTGCTATTCAAGCCTATTTTTGAAGTCCAACAAATAAGAAAAAAATATTTTAAAAAAACGTTATTTGGTACACCGATACACGCAATCTAGCGAGCGAAGCGAGGCCTTAATTAATGTTTATTATTATAAACATGCACACTCTACCGAGCGAAGCGAACGGTTTTTTATTATGTAAAATTCTAAATATACGCAATCTAGCGAGCGAAGCAAGTCCTTTTCTAATGTGTATTATTATAAACATGCACACTCTGGCGAGCGAAGCGAGCTTTTTTTTAATGTAAAATCCTAAACATACGCAATCTAACGAGCGAAGCGAGCCCTAATTTGATGTCTAATGCGAGCTAAGCGAGCCTTAGACAGACACTGTGTAATAATTTACAGATACGTAATGTTGTAAGTGAAGCGAGCCTTTCTAAAGTCATTTAGTAAAAATTAAACTAATGTTGATAATCTTATAAAACTTGGCTCATATGTTGGGCACATATATGACTACATGCGCGCCAAATCTCAAATTGATGGAAACCTTTTTCCGTGCTTTCTTACCTTTTTAGTAAAATATTTAGTGTTTTTTTATATTTTACTTTCCTCATCCTATATACCGTAGGTATATAGGAATCGTATTGTGTACACCAAAAATCTAAAACCAGCATTTTACCTGAATTATCCGTATTTGGCCACTTTAAGACCCTTTGAGTAGTTTTCACAAAGTTGTCTGTCTACCTGTGTGTATTTATCTACAGCTAAACAGTAGTTGTATTCCAAACAAATGTTTCTTTTTTGTTAAAAGAAAGCTTAAATTTTTGTTTTTAATTTATCTGACCATCACCTCATAAGTCTAATTTCGTTTATTTTATAACTGTTAAAGTAGCTTATTTATGCTTATCCAAGAAAATAGCTTAAATAAGCGCAGTTCGATAACCAAATATGGTTATTTATAGCTTTCCACTCTTATCTTATTTATTTCTGGCATTAAAAGTGCCAAGAGGCTAGCAGAAATACAGTTCGATTATTTAGTCATAGTTGGCTGAGTACTTTGATTTTTTGTCAGGAAAAGCCATTGCAAAAAAGTTTTGCTAGTTTTGCACGATAGGACTGTGGAAACTGCCGCAAAGTACTTCTAATTATGATAGATAAGACAACATAGAGACAGTTGAGTAAAAGGCACTCCATTTCCCTACTTTTTAAAATAATTTAAAAATAATTCGGTTATGTGGCTTGTATGGCGGGAGGTGCCCCTGGAAGTGTGATCAAAATAGTTTCAGAGGTCCTCGATGTCCAAAATTAGACTATAAAAAACTTTGAATGTATGCATATATATATATATATATTATATATATATATATATATATATATATATATTAATAACATCACATTTCACGAAAAACGTATTTTTTCGTGGTTTTGGGACCACTGAAACGAATATATATATATATATATATATATATATATATATATTATATCATATCATATCATATCATATCACTATTTATTGCAAATTGATTTTACTAATTAAAATTTACATATTCTGTTTTTAAAGGATCCATGCAAATCACCATTGAGCTGTGGTTCCTGTGGTATATATATTATATATATATATATATATATATATATATATATATATATATATATATATATATAATATATATATAATGTGTGTGTGTGTGTGTATGTATATTTCTAGCGGGTTCTTGTTAAAACGTTATTTTTCAAACGAATTAATATTTTTAAATCAAACATCCTTGGAGAAGACTCGAATCCTTTTAAAAACCAGGTTGTTGTATTAACATTAACCTGGTTTTATAAAAATAGCTGAATCAGCTATTTTTATAAAAAATCGAGAAAAAGGTTTGTATTCGTGTCTCTTGGGGCGCTACTATTATTAAGTCCATTCTAATTAACCGAAAAATCAAGAAAACCGTGGTAAAAAGCCAAAAACTTGAAATACGATTGGAGAAAAATAAATTTTGAGTAGGGTGTCGTTTTCGACGTTATATGGGATTCTGATTGAATAAAGCCGCTCCACTCAAATCCTCAAACTTGGGTTTCTCAGGTTCCAATCTTGGTTCTCGTGATTATTTTTAATCATCATATTTAAACAGTAGAGGTATATTAATACGAAATAATTCTAGCGCGGAGGTCTGCAAGCTGGGCGATTTTTTTTGTAATGCTTCCCCCACACATCAATCCAGGTACTAGGAAATGAGGAAAAGTCTCTCCACAAAAACTATAGTTTATTGAAAACCGCTTTCAACCTAACATGAGGTCATCATCAGTGGCTGTACAAATAAGTCATTACAAATCAAAACAGAATAAAAACAAATTACACCAGAAACCCCAAATAAAGAGAAATAACAAAGAAACACATTTCTCTTTATTTAGGTTTTCTGATGTTATTTGTTTTTATTCTGTTTTAATTTGTAATAACTTATTTGTACAAGCACTGATGATGACCCCATGTTAGGTTGAAAGCGCTTTGTCAATAAACTATTGTTTTTGTGGAGAGACTATTCATCATTTCCTAGTATGAATAAACTCCACTTGTGCTCAAGCTCTTTCAATCCAGATATTGTTTATGTTTCCGGTTAATACCTGAAAATCTGAGCAAATGCATTACTACTTTACACAATGTTTTCCGAATTTTCAATAGGAAATGCGCATATTTTAAAATCAGTAGAAACTGAGCATTATAGAAGCGCGAAGAAAACTCTACAGTTTGGATTAATATATGATGACGATGGTTTTGTATAACCTGTGGAATGTGTATGCGCATTTTCTTTAAAAATCTAGATGAAATTTTGTAACAAGTAGTAATTCTATGGCCCACGTTATATGGCATAAACCAGACATTTCAGCAACCCTGGGTTGTTTAGGAAGGCGCATGTCTTTGCATGACAGCAAAGTCGCCCAACCTGCAGATCTTCGCGCCAGAATTATTTAAATTTTCAATACACTTTTGCCAATTTTTATACTTAGCTTTATTTTATTTACTTATAACTCAACATTAGTAAATGTATTTCCTAGCTTTAAGTACATTACGTGATTTATCAGATGAAATAAGGCTTATTTGCTGCCTTTGGGTTCCTCTTTAATCCATAGTCTAGACTGTAATGAAACTATCGTATCTTAAAATAGAAGAGATTTATAGTCATCGAGTTCGTGTCGAAAACATTACATCTTTGTCTTATAGTCAAGTATTTTCAACTTGATAAGCTGTCTGTGACGTGAGTGAGCTTTTAATTGCACTTCAACAAGAATTATTTGAAGTAGGTATCCGCTATCAAAATACTTGCATCGCATTTTTAGACTTATCAATTTGTTTATACAGTCATATCTTACTGTAAAGGTGTATTACTCGAGGGTGCATAGCCTATACATTTTTTTCAGGGGGGGGGGGGGCAGGGCTAGCTCGGGCATCTCCCTAACTACAGATTAAATCAATTGTCATATTATTTTCACATATTGTTTTGTATTTTAATCGTTATACTGTATAAGTTACAATCATTTTGTTCTGTTTATTAGGAGAAACACAATATATTTACAAAAAAATACATAGTGGGGCTGCTCATATACAATGAGTTGCTAAAACACACAGCGTACTAATCAATCACATTAAACATGACAATTAACAATGAAATAAGTAAAACTATAGTAAAAAAAAATTAAATACATAAAATAAATTCTTAGGTTAAACAAACAGAAAATTAAATTTGTACATTATATCTAAAACTAGATAAGTTAATTATACACATGGTTATTAATTATGCCTAACGAATCTAAAATAATATTCTCAGATATTTGCGTCAGTTTTTTGGGGTCAATTCCCATATCGTCGAAGAATTTTGATGTTATTGTAGGAATGGCACCTCTCGAGCCAAACCATAGTCCTATTACTCGGAACTCTCTGTCGCCCTGTTGGTCTCTATATTTCTCTTTATAATAATCTAAACACTTTTCGTAAATCTGTTTATTAAATCGTAAAGATGTTTATTTTTCGAGGGTGGTGTTTTCAATTCGATGTTTCAAAAGTAACTTTCTACTGAAAAAAGTCTATTTAATGTAGTGTATACTTTCTGGACTGGTTTCTCTTGAGTAATGTATCCCTAGTCTCACTTTTAAGTTTATAGAATTCACACATTTTTATAAATTTAAAACAATGACTTTAATTCTATAAGTTAATTAGCTATAAAATTAAGCTATGGCCATTTCACACAACACTGTGGGAATCATCTGGCTAATAAACTAAACACTACTACATTAACAACTAAAAATCACTGAAAACATTTATTTTTGTTGACTAAAACCTACGTTTTAGCTAATTCTGCGATTATTTATTTAGCCCGATGATGCCCACAGTGTTGTGTGAAATAGCCATAGCTTAATTTTATAGCTAATTAACTTATAGAATTAAAGTCATTGTTTTTAATTTATAATAAAAAGGTTTCTATTGTATCAAAATTTAACTATACAAAGTGACACCACACTGTCCATAGCAGATAGAGACTGTACTACAGTTTATTAACATTTTTAGATGTGAATTACTTATAATCTTTTAACATTAATTCTAAACTTCTATAGAATTCTAATTAATATAATACGACACACGGCTAAAATCATTTGACAGCGTGGGAAAATAATAGTAGGAAGCCAATAAGGTTGGTTCTGGATGTTAAAACACGCCCTAAATTTCAAATCAGGCCAACCTTATTGGTTCCTTAACACTATTTTCCCACTCTGTCAACTGATTTTAGCCGTGTGTCGTACTATAACTAATAAGTTATAAAAATCAACAAAAACGTTTAAATTTAAATTAAAATAAGAAAATATTTATTTTAATAAACAAGTTCAACGTTGGTGACCCTTTATTTTTTTATTTTGTTGGTATTTTTATCAAGACCTTTAAGCTTACTTAAATCCTTTTGTTACAAAATAGGCAGAAAGTATATTCTTAAAGCATTTTATAAATTCTGTAAGGAATAAGGAGAGGGTTTAGGAGGGGAAAGCTATAACAATAAAGTGTTAGAGCGATATCTAAAAGGGATAGAAATTGATTAGAGTTTTGCCTTTCCTAACAATCTCTAGATGTTATGTTACTTGGTAAGACCCGTTCTCGATCCGTTCTATTGAATAGTTTTTCTATTTTCTTCTAGTTTTCTTATTGCAGTTGTTTTTTTTTCATTTCGTTACTGAATTGATTTCCTTTTTGAAGATAGTTTAACTCTTTTTCTTTTTTAGTGTTGATTTTGAATACATTGATATTATAACAATCATTGGGTTGACATAACTATGAAAATCTTTGACAGCACTTTGGGTTCTAGGTTCTTAGCTGGAATTTTGCTTCCTGTTTATATGTCTCTATATTTATCTCTATATATTAAACATTTTTGAGAGATAGCAAATTGGTTCTCAATACCAGAATATGGAGATTAACTTTGCAAATTTTTAACCCTTATAACTTTTATTACTATATTATCCAGAGTATACATCGCATTAATTTATCATGAAGACTGTAAAGAAAGAAATAGAAGAGAGTAAAATACAAAAATTATTTGAAATGGGGGTTCCTGCAGGTTGGATGTCTTGTAACCCCATTGGGTGGTATTCAATTTATTACATTTCCTCAAGTACTACCAAAGGTATTTCCATATACCTATGGAAAAGCAATGTTTTAGCTGAAAATTCAAAACAAACATTTCCTCTAAATTATCCGTTTCAAGTGTTCTGAGCCCCTAAGAGAGCTTTATCGTAATTTCTGCATGTTTATAAGTCAGAGATTGTCTACATCTGTTTTTTTTAACATTTTTGCGACGAAGTACAGGGGTCGATGGTAGTGAATCTGAAGTGGCAAGAAAAAGTTTCGAGGAATTTAAAACAACATAATTGTGCAAGTTGTGTCGACTATTTATATTTTTCAAAACTCGGTGGTATCAAATGTTATTTGTTTAGAGGAATTTACCCGAAGGATTATTCTTATTATTTTAGATAGTTTCAGTTTTTTAATTCCTTCAAGAATAGCATCAATATTTTTTTTCATTAAATTTTAATAACATTTTCTCAAATTTATCTTAATTTTATCTTAAAACTTAAACTTAATTTTTTATTCCTTTTCCCCATCAATTATTATATTTTATTTTAAACGTTTTATTATTGTATACAAATTTTTATGTTATTCGTTGATTAAAATTTTATATAAATTTCCGTATCCTACAAATTTTCCTCCCAAGTTTTTAAAATTTTCTGTATAAAACGGATTTTTTACTTTTTTTATAAATTCCCAGCGATTAAGAATTTAGCAATTAATTGGATAAAACATGTCCTTTTAATAAAAAAATAATTAGTTACTTTTTGGAGTCCTTTCTAACTAAAAAAAGTAATTTTATGTTATTTATAAAGTTTGCCTTTTATAAAGGGTTTTTGTCGTTTTTGCTCGTTGACTTTAAAAAAAAGTCTGTATAAACTCAACTCCAATAACAGATTATTTTTTTTAATCTATGTTTTACCTTTTATTTTTAGTTAATAAATCGTTTGAATTTAAATAAACTTTTTTTGACCAATTTTTATTTATTTATCTATTCAGAGATTAATTAAACCAACTAAAAGTCTTATTTAACCCTTTAAAATTGAAGTGGGCTTATTTCTTTGTATTTTCTAATCTTTTATGTTATGAATAAATATATTTTTTAGAGTTTAGTCAATTTAAATAAAGTTATTAAATAAGGCTTAATTTTTAAGTTACCATCAATACTTTTTGTTAGATTATACGGCCCTTCGGCCTGTAGCCGCTACGCGGCCCAGGGGCCTCCCTGTGGCCGCTTCGCGGCCACATTGTTGTTGTTTTGTATTATGTGTTGTTTCATTATTGTTCTTGTTACATGGCATTTTGCCATGTATCTAGCGAATTTTCAAAGCCTTTTCTCACAGGCCCGCTTCGCGGGCCTGAGAGGCTTTCTTACAAATTTGATTTTACTAATTGAGATTTTATTAATACTCATGCTATTAACATTAATTTATTTAATACATTTTATTATTAACAGTATGCTATAATATTAAAATTAAGAAGCATTATAAACAAAAAATATTTATATATATAAAATATTATTAATATATAAATTACCGTTTCCGTCACTTAAGATTGTCTGATTGAGCTGAAACCGGTCGCAATCGTTTTAGAATGACTTCGACCATTGCATGACCGCTTTACGGGCCTGCTTTGCTCCGCGTGGTTTAGTAGAAGCCATTTTTGTCCTGTCTCTCTGGGAAAGCAGGCTTACCAGGATGGAGCAAGAGGTAGAGGCCCATCTTTTATACTATATCCCCACCCTCTAACACTACTGAACCCAATAGATATCGTACGACTCTTTGACCTGGACGTATATACATATATACAACATTATATTATATATATATATATATATATATATATATAATATATATATATATATGTGTATACTGTTTGCGCCATTTGTGATGGTTCGATTCAGCTAATATTGGTCTTTATCGATTCAGCTAGCCGTTTACCTAAACACGAAATACCTTGTTTTAAAGCCATTTCAAGTTTCAAATTTTTTTTTTCATGACGTCATAACTTTGATTAATGACGTCATAATGTTTTTATAAACTATAGGCCTCGTAATCTCCTCGACATCTCGAGATTTGCAAAGTTTCGTTTCAATTAGAGAACGCTTCAAGACTTATCGTTCGCCATACGAAAGGGTAGAAACTCTTACACACACACACAAATATATATATAATATATATATATATATATATATATATATATATATATATATAAACTTTTTTCTGACATATGTTTTTGTTATCAGGAAGCCAATAGGAACCGATTCCGCTCACTCCCACCCTCAACTTCCGTCATC
This sequence comes from Microvelia longipes, assembly GCA_018340805.1. Classification (NCBI taxonomy): domain Eukaryota; kingdom Metazoa; phylum Arthropoda; class Insecta; order Hemiptera; family Veliidae; genus Microvelia; species Microvelia longipes. The sequence goes on from JACMZG010001914.1 coordinate 36,683,345, forward strand.
CGAGCAACCTCATAAGCGTCATTTTCATAATGAAAATTCGCTAAAAATGATGATTTTCAAATTTTCAAAGTAAAAACATTTTCTGATGTGAATTCGCTAAAATGATTTATTGTTAAAAGATATTACCCGAGAGTTGAAAAGAGAAAATTCTTGATTAAATTATTTATTATTATATATTACTGTATTTTTAAGAGAATTTGTTGACTTTCTGAGATAGCAAAAAGGTTAATACTTAAAGACTTACTTTCCAATTTTTACTTACCTCTTCGGGGAGGCTTTAGGTATCTATTTAAATAAATAAATATTAAGATTTCTCGGGGAATACGGAGTGGGAAAATAGAGAAAACGCAAAAAAGAAAATAAAACGTAAAAAGAGATTTGAACTCGGTTGGTCTCCCTAATGACTGGTTCCGTTTAAAATGCTAATCCTCCGCATCTTTTGGGTCTTCTTTTTTCAAAAGTTGAATTTTTCCCAAAGAGAATGGGTTAAAGAGGTCTAAGATGTATTTATGTAAATGTTTCTCTTCTTGACTTTTTTGTTTCGCTTATTTGCTTCCTCTTTTATATTCTTGATTTTATAGGATTCGTGAAATACAGAAAACGGATTAAAGTTATAATGAAAGTGATACTTATTAATTTCTTTTAGCATGGCAGGCATCCCCTTTTCAACTTTCCTAAATTTGTGCTGTGGAATGATATGTGCTTTTTGATATTGGCGAGCATTGTAGTGGATTATTGTTTTACTAATTCCTATTAGTTGGATTATTATTTCATTAAATCCTTTCTTTTTCGTCTTTTAAAAGTCTTTCATCGTCAGAAAGCGTCTTTCTCCTTACAAAATAATAATTGTGTTATATTCAAGATATTAAATTTCTTGACGTTTGATGTGGTTCATCGGCCTTTCTTTCCTTAATGAACTTGTATAGTTCATTGAGGAAAAACCCCTTCATTGAGAAAAACTCCTCTTTATAGCAACTATCTACATTTAATTTTTATGTAGTCCTTGAAAGCACTTTAAAAGTAAAGCCCTGGGTGCTGCTATGCTAGATTGTACATAGCACTTAGGAATAGGCTTCAGGATCTATTCCTCAACGGTTTGTAAACACGAGTTTTTCTGGAGTCAGGCAAAATGTCATTTAAAGAAGTAAGAAGTTGTTATTTTCAGTCTCATCCAGTGTCTTAAAAAATTACAAATGATATAATATAATAGAGATGAATAGTTGTTATAATATTACGACAGAGTGAGTTTTGGAATTAGACGTATTAAATACAATCAATCAAGACAGAGATCAAATAATTAAGACTTAATTATTTAAGCAAAAATTAACACTTTGGTTTCACCTCGTGAGATAACTAAATGATATCCTCGACAATCCTTGGATTTAATGGTTCCTTTGACTCAGGCACCATAAACGGTTCAGGAAGCAAAAACTTACTTTTTCCTTTGGTAAGTTAATTCCATATTTAAAACGAAATGTAATAAATTTCTGCTTTTACATCAAAGTAATAATTTCTAGATGAGCTAGTGCTTATTTTCTGGAAGTTTCTGGTCTATTAGAACACTATCTTATGCTCCGGACGAACTCTTTATTCTATGTACAACTAGTTATTTTTTTTAGAAAAAACCCTTATTACAGTCTCGCAGACTAATACAAACAAAACCTGGCTATAAAAAAAATACCTCAAAGTTTGTTAACCTTGTCATCATAAAATGTTACGTTTTTGTTACGTCTGATTCCTTGGTATTCTTGATCCTTGCACTATCAAACATACCATCCTCAATCAGAAAACACCTGGTTACACCCCCCTGTGTAAGGGATATAATTTTATCACATCGGAGCAAAGTATTCCTTGAAATATAAGTTATGATATCTTGTTTTATGACTTCCTGTTAAAAATATAAAAGAAAAACACTGTGTATCTTTTTATTTATCTTGTAAATCTTGTAAAACATACTTTTATACTTACGTGCTTGAAGAACAATATTTTATATCTGGAAGAGAATAATGCCGAATATTGTATTTGCTCTTTTTAGTTACTTGTGGTTCTTTTCTTGTCTCAGAAAAGAAACACAACTAAATCCTCAAATTCTTCCTTTTTTAAACTAATTACTAAGTTTAATTCATATTTAAAAGGCATTCGAGGTAATTCATATTTGGAATCTATTCATAAATTCTTAGAAGCAAGTCATCTGAATATTTAAATGATAAATTCATCATATTTAAATAATATTCCTTGTATCAATTTAATGAATTCCCAAAGGAAAAAATAGAAATTATATATATATATATATATATATATATATATATATATATATATATGTGTGTGTGTGTGTGTCTGAGTGTGTATGTATAATAAAAATCCAATTGATTTGAAATTTGGTACAAGTGTATACCTTTACGTAATAAATAAATAAATAAGTGCACCAAGTTTCGTTTTCATATAAGTATATCCATGGTTTTTGCTGGATCATAAAAGTTAAGCAGCATTAAGCGAGGTCAGTGCCTGAATAGTTGACCGCTGGAAATGAAACGAATATATTTACTATCTGAGGACGAAGTAGGGTGGATGAGCTAATGTAACATCCTGTAATGTGGAAAAGTTCCAAAGGACCCCGTACCCGATTTTTTCTTCGGTCATTGAAATTTCTACACAACATGGTATTACATTTTTAAATAATGTAACATGGATTTTTTCAAAGTAAATGCTCTAAAAAGTAGCATAAACCGGCTTCAAACAGTGCGAATAATCCTGTGTAGTGCCGATTTTGGAATGATGACTATAGTTTTGCATAATATATGGGATAGGTAAGCAAATTAAAATTTCATTGAAAATTTGGCTTAAAAATTTACAATTATTCTTAATAATTACTTATACTGAATAGAAATCTACAATTTTCATTATTTCCTTGTATCTTTTATATAAAATAACACATGGTTTTAGATTTATATATAAAGAGAAATCGTGAGTATAAAGGGCTCTTTAGTCTAAATAGATGTAAACTTTTGTGTACATCTCTTGGGGTATTAGAAGGAAAATTCCTCTCAACTTTCTCAAAGTTAAGTAGCAACTGGCTTTTCCTCGAGTCCATTAATTAGAGACATCACTAATTACAGATAAAAGGGGCAAAAAGAGTCCCTTGAAATAATCGAGGAGCTAAAGGGCGGCACCCTTTCCATTCAAGCTCTATAATTATCGCTTATTATGAAAAACTCAATGATGAACACAAGTTTGAAAGCTTTCGCTATTATTATTGTGCACCGCTCTCTTTTTTACGAGGACCATTCTCTTAATTAACATGCATGGGAGTTATTTTTTTAACAAATTTTATTCTCTCTTTTGGAACGGCAATTATAGTTAAATGGTTCTAGAGAATATTAATTTACAATATAATTTTATATTCATCCTGCTCTTTGATAAATATCTTTCTTTTTTCCCCACAATTTTTTTTAAATACATTTTTAATTAATAGTAGGCTATTAAGAACTGTTGCTTTTAAAAGGCAAAAATGTTTAAACTGAAAAATTTAGGACAAGAGGTAGGATTTAATATAAATTTAGTATTTATATTCCGTTTTAACGTTTACGATAAAACGGCAGTTTTTAGTGATTTTTTACAGAAAAATGAGCTTATGAGGATGAGGTGATGTAGATATTTATATATATATAATTATATATATATATAATATATATATATATATATATATATATATATATATATATATAATTAATAAAAAATATATAAATATACAGGGGTGACTTACTCTTAATGGGACAAAATTAAAAATCTTGATTCTATGGACCAGGATGAACAAAAAATGTCATGTAAGCATAGGGTCGATTCTCAATAGTTCTCTAGAAAAATCGATATATCGAATTATTCGATACTTTACTATCTAATTCTCTAAAACGATCTACAACTTGAAAACTACTAAAGCTAAAGAGATGCGGTTTTCTATTCTCAAGGACATTAAATTCCTTTAAAATGGTATACTTTATGTCGCAATCATCACAATTAAACTTTAATTTATTTACATTTAAATAAAATTTTTTTTAGTACTAAAAATGCAAAAAAATTTTAAATGTCAAAATCTTCGATATTTGTTCACTCATAGTTGAAACCTAAAAATCTTAAAAAAAGCCTCATTCCATGCCCTTTAAAATGATATAACATAATCTATGGCTTGTTTTTAACTTTAACCGAGATATTCTTAAAAAACTTGATGTAAGTCGCTTAGATTCTAATTTATTCACTATGTAAACAAAGACATTTAAATTATTTCAATTTGATTTACAAAATAAACTTTATTTTATTAGTTATAACTATATTATTAATTATTCTATGTTTTATTAATCATAGAAAATAATCAACCCCCTCTCTCCACTCCCATATAGCTTAAAAAACTTAATTTAAGTCTCTTATAATAAAACAAATGCAACAAAAACATTTCTTGAAGAATTTTGTTGAAAGAATACAAAGTAATAGGTATATTTATACATAATTAAATAATAAATAAATAATTAACTTTTTACTGCAAGGGGAATTAAAAAGCATTCTTCATGTAAATCATAAGAGAGATTCAAATCTTCCTCCTTCAACTCTAATACATAGTCTACATCTTCTTAACACTGATTGTGTAGCTTTATCAATTTGTGCTGCAGTTATTGCAGCTCTTGACTCATGCAATTTTAGCATCAGGTCATCTCGATTTTGTGGGGCTTGCCTGTATACTTCATCTTTCATTGCGCCTAGAGAAAAAAATCTTGAGGTGTAAGATGAGGAGATCTCAGAGGCCAGGCTATTGGTCCCTCTCGTCCAATCCAGTGATTGGGGTAATTATCATTCAGCCCCACAAAATCGAGATGACCTGATGCTAAAATTGCATGAGTCAAGAGCTGCAATAACTGCAGCACAAATTGAAAAAGCTACAAATCAGTGTTAAGAAGATGTAGACTATGTATTAGAGTTGAAGGAGGAAGATTTGAATCTCTCTTATGATTTACATGAAGAATGATTTTTAATTCCCCTTGCAGTAAAAAAGTTAATTATTTATTTATTATTTAATTATGTATAAATATACCTATTACTTTGTATTCTTTCAACAAAATTCTTCAAGAAATGTTTTTGTTGCATTAGTTTTATTTGTTACGATAATATTCTACCCTGCTCAGTACGGCCGCATTTAGGGCTGGGCTGAAAAAGAAATTATAGTTATCTGTACTTACCACCAGATTAAGACTGCTATCCTGGTGTCCTCGGTGATGAAAAATAAATAAAAGAAAAGAAAAAGAGCGACAAACCAATGAGCGCCACCTATTTTTATGATGGTGAAAATAGGAAAAACCAATACTAAGACTAATATAAGGAAAAGATATTTTGCGGATGGATGACAGGTTAGGGTGTATCCGGTAATTAAGATAGGTGCGAATAATATTGAGATAGATATTAATGTTGGGTAGGATAGTAAAATTAATTGTAACCGAGTCGGTACAAGCTTAGGGAACTCAAAGTCCACCTCCCTCCAGAAAAAAGGTATGTATAAATAATATTTT